>CM044561.2:9161593-9663914 GCA_024416835.2 Perccottus glenii
TAGGATATAACATAGAATTGGCAAATAATACATTTTAATTATCATCTAAAGGTTCAATTGCTCAAATTAGGCTACGTCTACAAAGAGTGACTTGACTTGTGACTTTGGACAAAAAGACTTGGACTTGCAATAAAAGACTTTTGTACATCTCTGGTTTGAGCGCTTCAAAAATCAAGCATTTTGAGTTTCATTTTCTAGTGGCACAAATATCAGCCCAGGGTTGATTCACATTTAGCTGACGCTTTTATCCAAAGCGACTTAAGGTTCCATTTACCAGTGTTACAGCTGGAACACCACTGAACTGTGGGGAGAGCGGGAATCGAACCACCTACCATCCGGTTGAAGGAAGGTATGTGGCTCTACCACTGAGCCACTGTGCCCACGTTTTTAGAGATTCAGAATCTCTAAAAACCAAAACTCCCTGGAATAATCCTAATAAATTATAAGCTTTACTTTGAAATAATTGG
Source organism: Perccottus glenii (assembly GCA_024416835.2). Classification (NCBI taxonomy): domain Eukaryota; kingdom Metazoa; phylum Chordata; class Actinopteri; order Gobiiformes; family Odontobutidae; genus Perccottus; species Perccottus glenii. The sequence continues at coordinate 9,162,061 of CM044561.2, forward strand.
TAATCAAAATCCATTCAAAATCATTATTAAAAAGCCGTCACATAATTGAGCACCTGAAAATTAAGTGTTGCATACTTGTAATTACATTTTTTGACGTGTGCTGGTTTTATGCAAGTCCTTGGACTAATAAAGCCGCTTCACATAAATTACAACATTCTGGAAGACGACACTGAGCAACAAAAAGTATTGATCTGACACGCCGCGCAGCTCAGTGGGACTCATAGATATTTTACTAGGTGCTTATTGACACTGTGCAAGTGGCTTCATGAGCAGAATACCATCGAGGTAAGGCAGTTCTCTAAGCTGATGGCCTGTAAAGAGAACTGTAAAAGTGAAAGTAGTCAGAGTGGCACTGCAAAAAGAAAGATTAGAAAGCAGGCATGGAAGACAGTCAAAATAGTTGCATCCATGTTTAAGGTGGTAAATTAATGTATTGCAATGCATTTAAGATATGAGATATACAACATGTTTATGAAAACTAACAAAATAGTTTATGTAGTTGGTGGTTAATGTTGATGTAATGTCATGTGTTTATTGTTAAAATTTTGTTATTGGCTATTTCCAATGCAGCGTCGCTATTTCTGGAGCAGTTAAATGTTTTGCAGTTTCCTTTTCCTTTTTTGTACAACTTTACTGGTAGAAAATTAGAAAATGGCAATAAAACTAACCTCGGCTAGCCCCGTTTTTGCTAATAATGAATCCAACCTCATTTATTACACCAGTCAAAACTCACTTGGTTATAACACAATGAAAGATTAACAAAGTTTTCAGCTTGATTTGTTGCAAAGACAGACTTAGTGCTACAGTGGCTCATGACTCCATCTAGTGGTTAAAATGACTGACCTTTTCTCTGAGCCCTTTACATTTCAAGTAGGTTGGAATAGACCAAATCACAATGCATAGTGAAATAATCTCTTCTTTTAGATGACATGTTCTAAAGTGAATGAGTTTGAAATGTTGTATCAATGCTCAGACGCTTTTGTTCACTTAGTAACACCTGCACAAAGGCTGCTCAAGGTCTGGTGGAAATCTGCAGGTGTGCCTATTTATTCAAATAGAGTCTGTTAAACAAGAAACAGTTTAATCAAAAAAGTTATTTGTTCAACATAACTTTTTAGCATAACATTGTAGCAAGGGCATTTTATAATAAAGTTTGTAACTAATTTATAAAGTAAATCTTTGTATATTTTACATGTGCATAAATATGCATAAAACCTCTCATGATCACAATACACTTTAGTGAGTGAGTAATTTAATGTAATACATCATCATTATTTGAAATAGTGTATAATGTATAAAATCAGCATTTACTGTGGTGAATGTGTTGTCTTTTCCGCAGCTCATTTTACAATTTAACAAGGGAAATGCAATATCTATAGAGACATGTTATTATTGATATGGACAACAATTTTTGTTTTGGCCATTCGCCTTTTTTTGTATGTTTCATTTGCTGTGACTTCTTGCATTTGGTCCAAAAGTCCAGCCAATCAGCAAATGCATTTTTGCAATTGAACTGGCCCAAGACCACTTCTTTTTTTTGGACCAAGGAGCCGCTGTTTGGTCTGCACCACAGTCATGGAGCTTTCACACCTGACGATTTAGTTTGAACCAAAAGGGAAAGTCTAGACCAAAGTTTCCCTGGAATTTGGCTGTACTTACAGTATTCTTATTTGTGCAACACATAAAAGGCACATAGCAGCCAATGTTATCAGAGCCAGTCTCTAGTGGTTGCCATCTGTATTTAGACCCTACTGCATTAGTTTTAATTCTGTGTTTGTCTCTGAGGTGAGCTGTGATATTAGTCTGAGAGGAGTTAAATCCCTGCCTGACATCAGTCTAATCACAGATCAGCTTCTACATCTCACTGATGAGACAAAGGCTTGGGGACATCAGTGCTCTTGTGGGTGTCTTTTGTCCAAATGTAATGAGTCGTGTGGGTCAGCGCGATGGTTTCATGCTGGCCATCACGCCAGAAACAGACCTCTCTAATAGCATCAGCACATCTGTTTTACTGCCGTAGACACAGAGCCAGATCACATTTACGGTAATTATTTGTAGTCTGGCAAACAAATCTTCACCAGTATCAAGTCACAAGTTGTTCAAGAGATCATTTCCAGAGCATTGACGGTGATCTATTTGCTTCTATGTGGAAAATTAGGGTCTAAAAATCTGTGTAGCTGTGTATCCGTGCAATAGACACTAGAAGGTTCAAAGGCAGTTAATTTTTTTTTTTTTTATATATATATATGAGATTGCATATGGAGACAGAGAAGTTGAGCTCCTTGCCATAATGAGAACAGAAACTGATAAATAACAAATTGTCAAAACACTTAAACTGAAATTGGATCCATTGCATGACTGGGTCAGGTTGACTTTGTCTAATGCGTGTTTTTTTTTTTTTTTTTAACAACTGATGTCATGTAAATATGTTAAACTTTCGTTCCAAACCAAATTTTTTAGTACATCAACCTTTTTTACCAGTTTAATTCATCTTCTTTTGCTTATCCCATTATCCCTTTGGGTTGTGACAACAGCCTGTTCCACAGTGTTCCTGGTTTTTACAGACCAATGGGAACCCTGCCCAACTTTATATTTCACACTTAGCCCTGACACCTTTTCCCTGACATTCATTAACCCATGTGTTAATTAGATTCCACGGCTCAGCGCTGCCTTCCGGTGGATCTGAACCCACAACATCGGTAACCTTGAGGAACTCCGCAGCGTTGTTGGACAAATGTGACATCCATGTGTTGCTGAGACATTACATCTACAAATGGAACTCCAGACTCATTATTGCCGGGCCTCTCAGCAGTTTAAAAGTCTCATCAAACTACCTCTATTGCTCCATGGGGAAATTAATGGGGAACAGCTGCCATGGTCATCTTTAAGCTCTATGGCAGGACTGTGATGATCCGGAGCTGCTCCAATAACGCACACTCGGGTGGATTCCTGCTCATTTAGCAACTCATTTGCTTAAAGCTGCTCCATTTAGACTGGTGAGGGTTCAGTGTCAAAGCCTGGTGACAATCTTTCACATCAAACAAAATATAATTTAGCTAGCAACTGGATGTACTTTTGTTATTGTGGCAAGAGGAGTCAGATACTCATGTAGGCAAGGATAAGAATACAGCAGTTTATGTAGACCAAGCCAAGCAAAGCAGCAGTGTGAAAAAACCTAGTACAAAGATAAGGGTTTGAAGTAAAGGCCATACATACCCAGGAAGAAGATAGACCTTTTTTCTTGTTCTTGAGGTGGCAAGAAAATGACGTCATTTTTGTTTTTGCCTTGATTTTTGAGTTGCCTTGGTTTGGGAGTTCTTGCAGCTTGTTCTTGACATATCGTATAGGCAGAACGTTTTTCTTGTGGGTGTTCGAGAACTATTGTGTGATTGGTCATAAATCTGAAGTGGGTGTGGTTAATGAGGAAAAGTGAGGAGCTCTGCGCTTGAGTAAAATGTCCTGGTCAGATCTAACTTTGTTGTTGTTCTTGCCACTTTAAGAAGAACACATTTCTCTGTTCTTGCAGAGTATGTACCAAGCTTTAAACCAAAGAAAAAGAATTGAACTAAAATTACCACCTTGCATCAAACAATTGACATCCTCTACATAAATGCATCCTAAAATGTATACATAATGACTTGTGATTTATTTAAGGTCAGCCAAAACAGGGCACACCTGTCTGTTTTTTTTTTTATGCACTTCTTTCGTAAGACTATGGTGCATCCCATTGTCTCACTTTAGGCCACAGACCACACTGGAAATTGTGAATAAACTGAAACACACTCTGCACTTGGAGGAGCAGACACCACTGCACACCTTGTGTTTGGCTCTACTGCAGTGAACAACAGGTTCAGCACGTTTATCAACCACAACTTTAAAATACTGCTTGTTCCTTTTTCTGCATAACTTTGAATTTTAAATGAAGAGAATACATACAAATACTTGGATGGGGTCTGTTTATGAAGGAGGAACATTAAGTGCTACCTAACCTTGTTAGAGGGATATGAGCCCATTCAGAGCTGGAGCTATGATGCGCTCACTCACAGTAGGGCCAACTGTAATACCCCTGCCTAGCTATGACACCAACCAAAAATGCTAATGGACAGTTGATTGATAACACAAGACTAGGACAACAGCAACTTGATTTCTTGTTAATCCAATTGATTAAGTGGTATATTGCAGATATTGTAAACTATGAACAATCACTGTTTTACCACATGACACTGCAGGATATAGTGGATATAAAAGAGTGATATAAATATTCTTTAGGAAAATTACACATACTTTTTTGCTCTGGATATTGACCTATTATGCAGCTATTTGATGTTTATAATGATGTTTTTTTATATAAAAAAAAGAAAAACAGACATTGTAGTAAAATTGTAACAGGTTGTAACAATATATTTCAACTTTTAGAATCATCTGTCTCCTCTTCTAAAATTGCACCTGGTGAGAAAAGAACTGAAGGCCAAGAAAGCAGCAGGCCTGGGCAGTATCAACCCCAGACTGTTCAGGGACTGTGCAGATCAGCTCTGTGAGGTGGCCATGTACAGTACATATTCATGAAGATGGTATTGGTTCCTAAAACAGGGCAAGAAACCGAACCACTACAGACCTGTTACCTCAACCTCTCATCTGGTGAAGACCACTGAGAGCCTCATCCTCAGCCACCTTCACTCTGTGGTGAGCACATGATGGACCTGCTGCAGTTTGCAGGTGCTCACACCGTTTCACATACAACACAAACAACTCTCCAATCCATACGTTCTCTGATCATTTAGCAATTGTTGATTGGGGAATGACCTGGAGTACTGGTCCGTCATTATAGACTGGTCGACTGGTGGAGGACAATCACCTGTTTGATGAATGAGAAGGTGAATGTTTTCCGTGAAAACATTAAACTGGTCTCAGTGACGGTTGTAGAGTTTGGACTGAAGCTCATTAAGTACAACATTCCAGCTATTAAACTTCCATGCTTTTGCGGGACAGAATGTGTAGCTCTATCCACCATAAAAAAAACATCAAAACATCACTTTGGATCAAAGTTCCCCCCCAAACAAGCAAAATAAATTCTGAACTAAACCCTGAACTAAATCCTTTCAACTCTCCTAAAGGGGTTTCTAGAAGAGTGCTACATATGCCCATGCCCACTGAAGCACACCCACTGTATCTCCAGTAGTCACCCAGACGGAGCGCTGTCCAAACTGCAGCCAGCCATGTTACAACAGTCACACTGTGCTGACTGTGCATCTTTACTGTGGGGAAAAAAAAGGCCTGCTTATGGATCCTTTTCAATGTTTTTGTTGGTTTTGACAGTAGAGCTTTAATAAATCTATCCAATGTTAGTTGGATAGATTTGGCATGTCACACGACTACTTTATTGTGTAACCTGCATGAATACGTTCAAACTGACTTATGTAAACTGGATGTCTTTGGAGATAATTCACTGCTTAATCTGATACCTGTTAGCTACACCATGTTTTAGCTTAGAATATGGCAAATAATACATTTTGCATCATAAAGTTTCATAAGAAATAGTCAACAGACAAAGTGATCCGCTACTGGCACATTACTGCAAATATGAAAAGTTTTGTCCAGCCATACATTTTTCTGCCTCATCTGGAGTTTTTCTTTACTTTAGAAAAAAAAAACATTTTTGCAGCCTGAAAACATCAACAGAAATGTGATAAAAAATATCCATGTCTTTGCAGCCAGGGCCATAAAGGAAAAGTTATTAAATTGAATAAAGTCCACTAAAATGTCCACCTAAACTTGTATTTGAGAAAAATCTGACAGCAAACTGTGATATAGATAATCTGTAACAAACAAACAACACCATAAGTTGTTATTAAGGTTTTATTATCAAGGATTTTAATTGCTCTTGAAGTGCGAGATCTCAAGCCGTTGACGATCCCATTGGTCTACACCAGCTGGTCAACAATGAGTACATTTACATGCACATTATTATACTGGTTTTTGATCGTTTACATTACCTTTATATTACCATTTTATCAATTTAATTTCTATAGCCCAAAATAACAGCAACAATTGGCTCCTCCGCAGCGGTGCCATCAGCATCAGCCGCTTTTTATTAATAAATTAAACTCAACTCAAACCTCCTTGGCCAGCTCTGGCCTTTCTGTGAGGAGTTTTTATGTGATATTAGATGTTAGCTTTGCGACTAATTGGCCATTATCCAGGGTGTGCACAGCCTGAAGCCCAAAGCTGCTTGGATAGGCTCCAGTCACCCGTGATGGACCAAGTGGAAGAAAATGAATGAAGTGCAATAGTCATTTGTCTGTGCTCCTTTATTTGAGTCTTTCCAGGTAGAAATGCAGCTTTAGGGTGAGAACAGGTGAAACATTAGCAAGTACAATGTCAAAATAGTCATTATCATGGCATGTAAGTAATACAAGTCCACTTATATACTGTACTGTCACATTCAATTCAGTGTGTTCCCAGACTGAGTAATCATTTGAATAAGCCAGACTTAAATATTTGCTGTAATGGGATGGCATTCTGTATAGATTGATTTGATATGTTAAGCTAAAATTAATGAATACAAAGCAATTATCCTGTTTCAGAGTAAAAAGAATTTGTTCATTTTGAATCCTGCTACCTAAAATGAATGTTTGCTTGTCTGTGTTGCATCTTTACAAAATAGTTTGCGTAATGCGTTTTAAAACAAAGCATAATTGGAAAACAGTTCCTTTTAAAAAACTGAGCCAAATGAAGAACCGAGGAGGGGGCCAATTCACTTTCAAAGCAGGGAGACCAAAAGCAGATGAATTTAAAGCTTCCTTCTACAGTCTTGCCTCCTCTAACAGATCTATTACGACATTTTGCTCGGAAATCAAATGGACAGACCTCCAATGTGTCCTTCGAGTCAAAACACTTGACTCTGCGAGGTTTTGCAGTCAGCTTTTTTTTTTCTTCCAAAACACCATGTGGGTTATTGATCTGAAGTGTAACAGAATACAAGGTGCTCTTCTCCCAAAAAATGCCTCAGCCAAAAGTAATTTTACAAGCAGACTGGGAAAAAGAGCTAGTCCACCGAGGGACAATGCATAATACATCTCTAGCTCTGCAGACATAAACTATTTAAAGAAACTGGATTTGGAACAAGGTAAAGACTTGCTGGAATACAATCGATAGAATTGGAAAATGGTGGTCGTGATACGCTGATTTATTGTTCAGTGGAGTTCAACTTTATTGTTTTATTTGTGCTGTTTCTTGTTGCATGGATGGATGCTTCACAGACTGTTGCCTGTGGCGTTGTCTATGCAATTGGCTCGTCTGGCGGAGTAAGTTGGTTAAAAGTACGACTGATCTGAACTGTAGGTCAGGTTACAGCTTAACCTCGGGTCTGCGAGTCTGGTTGAGTGTTTGTCTCATCTGAAAGTCTGTGAATAGATGCTGTTTTATTGTGTGTTTTGTGAGAACTTGCTGGAGCGTGTCAGAGGAGAACAGGGAAGAAATATATGATGTAAACTTATTTGAACAGTTCATTTAGAACACGCTCTTTTCAAGTGAACACAGGGGCTTACATATGGATGCCTTTTCCTGTTCATTGTAGCAATTGATTGGATAAAAGCGAGGTCACATCAAGTGGACGCCATGGTGGACTTGAACTTCACTGAACATCAGATGCGAGACCAAATAGAGATACTGAACTCGGTCTCACGTAAGGCGGGACTTTCTACACACTCAGGCAAGACCAAGTTTGTGAGGATTAATGTGCGTGATGAGCAGCTAGTAACATTCATGACAGGAAGAGGCGACGTCCTTCACATACCTGGGGAGTATTGAAAGCCAAAACGGCGGCACAGAGGAGGTCATCAAGCAACGGATAAAGAAAAGGAGATGGCAATGGATTATTATCATTGTCTGGGGAAGAAAAAGAAAAATTATATTAATGTCTTTGAAAACATGACTATAGAAGACATCCATTTTGAGTCTATATTGTCCAGCCATACACACTATACAAGATCTTTGCCAAATGAGACAAAAGCAGCAACGACATAACACAGATATGGCATATAAAGCATACCCTATAGCCATGACACATTACAAATGATCTTACAAAAGTCACAGCCATCTTTTGAGAAATGTGAAAGATTTGGTGTTGGGGAAACAAATCTTTTTTTTTTTTTTTTGCTTTTTCAAGATTTGCAGGAGTTCTGAGTACCTCTGCAACCTTATCTTTTGAATATACAAAAATAAAAATTACATCCACACATCATCTGTGTGGCTCAAATAAGCCCTGAATTATGTCTCTCGCAGCCTAACATCTCCCCCGAGGACGACCTTCTCTGTGGCTATTCCACTGAACGACCGCTTTTCTGTTATGTCTCCCACTTTGGCTGCCGACAGGAACAATAATTACCTTTATTCATGTACAACAATCTTGGCTTGATAATTACAGCAGGATAGCAATTAAGACTCCAAAAGCTGAAAACGTGTGCGTCCTTTTCCTTCGTGGGGTCAGGCTCTGCGTTTGTTGGCTGTTAATTAAAACTGCTGCAGTCTTTGGGGGATAGACAGAGGCGAAGAGAAACAGAGTGTTTGAAAGGGAAAGAATTGCACTCTGCCAGTCTTTTGAATCAATAAGTAAACAAAGTACCAAATCAATGAATAAATAATCGTGCAGCAGAAAAAAACGAGGCAATAAATATACCAGTAGGGCAAAACAAGCAAATAAGTGTGACGCATATGAATAAACAGAGTCCAAACAATGCATTGATTAAAGTGAAATGTGAATAACACTTGCTCTAGTGTTAGGTTTGGAAAGAGGAGTTAAATGATAGGATCAGTCCACTTCTGAATCTGTTCATATTTTGTACAAGTAAAGTGTCTGTGTAAAACAATGTCAGCATTAATATCCAAACGCGGCGCTTACCCCGAGTTTCATCAGCTTTGCTCGGGGTCTGCCTTTAGATCTTCCCCGGGAGCGGATCAGAGCAGGCTGTAGGACAATGGTTAGGGGATACTGCCCACTGATGGTCAGTGGAGAGAGGAGCAGCAGGTTTAACAACATTTAAGCTGTGCATTATTCCAGGCAAGTTCAACCAAATTTGATTGTAAAGGGGATGTATGAAGATACTGTATGTAAAGGAGTGCCACAGGGGTTGGATAGGTTTTGCCGTTGCTGTTATGGAGTGTTGAGTTATTAACATTGGTTTCCCAATCAATCTGCTTTGTAAAGAACAGAGTATACATTTTCTGGTATCCTGTCCATTTTTTTCCAAAAAGGAGAGCACTTCAGTCCGATGTGCAAAATCAGCAAATAGGCAACTAGAGTTCAAACAATGGTGGAATCAGAGCTGAATGATTTTGTTTGCTTTGGTTGAAATTGAAACCTAAATTAAAACAGTTTCACTCTAGAAAGACACCAACACCTGAAGGGCGCAAAGACACTAACAAGCATAATGATACATACACCACCCGGCCTCAGATAAGCGGTAGAAGATGGATGGAGGGATGGACTCTCACATCAAGAGTCACACTGCCCTTTCAAGGTAATGACTATGAGACCAGAACAGCCTGGTCCAATCAGAGTTAATTTCAGGTCAAACCTCTTCCTCTAGAGATAAAGCTCAGCTCTCGTATTAGTTATCTCAGAAAACTTTGAAACGTCTTTACCAAAAAGTGCCAATTGGGCGCAGTGGCTCAGTGGTAGAGTGGTCGTCCTATAACCGGAAAGTTGGTGGTTGGATTCCCGCTCTCCCCACAGTTCATACTGTTGTTGTGTCCTTGGTCAAGACACTTAACCCACCTCCAGTGGTGTTCCAGCTGTAACCATAGATTGTATATAAACATGGTTGTCATCTGCTCATTGGTCCCCTATCACCGATATTGTCGTTACGACAGGGCAATAAAATGGCGGTTACAACTATTGTTTTACATAGTAAAACAATAGTTTTCAGATAACATAAATAAACAATCAAAAATTGTCATGTAGTTAAAACTTAGCTCTGGAGCCATCTTTTGTACCAGGCTGTAAACATGTTTTTTACACTTGTAAAGTTGCCATTGGGTTTCTCCTCATATTTCTGGTGTGTGGCAGCGAGAGGCCGGAGGTAGAGCCCATATTTTGTTGCACGGAACATTAAACTGAGTACCGTTTATTCACATCTTTCTGAACTTTGAATCCATAGAGCTGTGCTGCGCTAATATCCTACAGTTCAGGGAATCTTGCTTTCAGAGAATGTGAACAGCTGTGGTAGCCTCACAAGGGCCGTAAACAAACCGAGTGGACATAGGTTTGATAGTGTTTTCACTTTAAAAACCAAACACAAAGGTAGACAAATGTAAAGAGGGTTTACTACAACATTCTACACAGTGTGCCTTTAAGAAGCACAGCCAGTCTTAAAACTGTACAAACAACACTTCTTCCCTTCTATTGTATTTATTTACTTTCAAATAATTAACCGCCACGTTCAAACATTGTAATCCAGCAGAGACCTCATTCACATAACGAGTGTGTAATTAAGGTGTATACTTACAATTAAGTCCAGTCAAATCAGCCTTAGCTCATTAGAAGCGGAGGAGTCTACATTTTTAAACGCCAAATTACAAGTTGTATCAAAGTCAAAAGTCCTAACCAGATATAAACAACGTAAGGCTATATCAACTCTGAACCATTTACTCAAAAGTATGTCCGCAGGTCCTAATTATTAAAATGCAATTAAAACCACACTGCATGAACTAAACAACTAAAACAAACTGGGAGAGTTATAAATTTAACAAATTCAATATTTCATATAAACTAAGGTAAAAGTTGGATTGTGAGTCTTTGTGGTTGTGAACCTGTGAACACATTAAACAAACCGAGACCACACAAGACCATAGGAGCCATTAATTAGATCATAAATGAGCAGTGGGAAGAATAGAAAGCAGTTTGATTTGTTTTAGTTATAAATATATATATTATATATATATATATATATATTTCCATATACATGACATCCCTTGGCTCTGTCATCCAGAAGCATGGCTTTTCCTATCACTGCTATGCAGATGACACTCAACTCCACCTGTCATTTCAACCTGACGATCCGACGGTCTCTGCTCACGTCTCGGCATGTCTGAGTGACATCTCACTTTGGATGAAGGACCATCACCTGCAGCTGAACCTTGCAAAAACAGAACTGCTTGTGATTCCGGCCAATCCAAAGACCCACCATAACCTCTCCATTCAACTAGGCCCATCAACCATTACACCGTCCAGCACTGCCAGAAATCTGGGAGTGGTAATTGATGATCAGCTAAACTTCACAAGTCATGTCGCCAGCACCACCCGGTCCTGTAGATTCATCCTCTACAACATTAGAAAAATTAGACCTTTCCTATCAGAGCACTCTACGCAAATTCTAGTCCAGGCTCTCGTCTTGTCCAAACTGGATTATTGCAATGCTCTACTGGCTGGACTCCCTGCCTGCACAACCAAACCTCTGCAGCTGATCCAGAATGCAGCGGCAAGAGTGGTCTTTAATGAACCAAACAGAGCGCACGTAACTCCTATATTCATTAGGTTACACTGGCTCCCGGTTGACACCCGCATCAAGTTCAAAGCTATGCTCTTGGCCTACAAGACCACTACTGGTTCTGCACCCTCATATCTTCACTCACTAATACAGACCTACGTTCCTACCAGATCCCTGCGCTCTTGCAAATGAACAACGTCTGGTGGTACCGTCCCAAAAAGGTACAAAATCACTCTCATGTACCTTCTCTGGCTCTGTTCCACATTGGTGGAATGATCTACTGCTGCCACAAGATCAGCAGATTCTGTAGCCATCTTTAAAAAACACCTGAAAACACATCTCTTCCGTCAACACCTGACTGACAAACACTGAGTTCTACTTCCTTTCTATCGATTCCTTTCTTTAAAAAAAAAAAAAAATAATTCATCCTTAGCTTTGTATTTAAACTGGGTTTAAACTGACTAGTTTTTTGTGCACTTATGCTTTTTGTACCGTGTTGTTAAAATTGCTTCCATTGTTTTCCTCACTTGTAAGTCGCTTTGGATAAAAGCATCTGCTAAATGACTAAATGTAAATGTAAATGTAGTTATGTTTTTAAGAAGTATTAGCCATAAGCAATTAATAGCCTTGTACATGCATTTGAGTAGGCTGGTTAGGATTGGGATTATGGTGTTTATTAACACATTTCCATCAACAGACAAACAATTACCAAATAAAGTCCTGACCTTTGGCTTGAGCGAGCTCAGGACAACGAACAATGAGTGAAGAAAGAACAGCTGTGGAACAATCATTTAGAAGTCTGAGACCGGCATAATCCAAAAATGCTAATTTGGTCTTCCACAAAAGTTTACTTTAATTTCTTATAATCAGACCAATATTTTTTAACATCATATGACTCTTCTGAGGAAGACTGCAGGAAGTTTAGCCGTCTAAACATGTTAAGGTGCAACACTCACAAACATTGGTCTGATTATAAGAAACTAAAAGTTTGGAGTTGGCACATGCTCAGTTCTTCAGCAGCCGCCAGGAACCAAGTTACATCATACTGTATATGCTGCATGCACATGCCATAGTACCCCAGTTTCTTTTGGAACTCTCCAAGATTAAAACGGAGTACTGTCTTATCATGGTTTCTGAATAAGGATCATGTTTACATGCACAAAGAGGTCAACTTTAAACTGGGATACACATGTGAACACACTCAATGAGCAGAGTAGCTAAAACCCATTGTTAATATAAAGTTGAGTTGCACCCTAGAACAACAAACACAGCACCCGAATGGAGCAGTGGAACTAACAACACTGCACCAGAATGGAGCAGTGTCACTAACAACTCTGCACCTGAATGGAACAGTGTCACTAACGACTCTCCTGAGCCTTAACGACTCTCACATCAGGAGTCACACTTGACTTTCATAGCCAACAACTATGAGACCAGAACAGCCTGGTCCAATCAGGTTTGGTTTCAGGGGAAACTCCTCCCTCTAGAGATACAGCTCAGATCTCTTACCAGTTGATCTCAGAATTAATAAAGTCTCTTGGAACTAGAGACAAAACGTCTTCATCTTGAAAACTGAGCCCAGATGCTTTTCCTTCAAAGTTTTTTTAAAGATGTCCTGGATGAGTGAGAACCTTCACAGACAAATATAAAGTAACATTCTTTAAAAGGTCTTTAACTAATGTAATCTAATAATGGCTGTGTATACATTCTCTTTGTGTAAAATTCTCATACAAATAACTTTATTATCTAATAAAAGCGTATTTTTTAATAGACAAAAGACAAAATTACCCATCCAAATGCCTGTAACCAAGTACAATACAATAAGAAAAGGTTAAAGCAAAGGCATCTGGACTTAACCTGCTTTAACCTTTTCTTCAAGATGACCTGGATAACTGAGAACCAATAATGTCAAATCATCGGCACAGCAATCATGTATGAGAGTTTTACGTTTTTAATTTTTTTTTTACAAATTTGATTCCTTATGACAAAAAATTATATAATTATATAACTGTATTTTTGAACAAAGGCAGGTAGATTGTCCTCTACATTTCAGATTCATACAGCCATTTATCAAATTGTGTAGTAAAATCAATGCCAAATTACAGTCAACTCCTTTAAAATAGAATGAAAAATATTCTAAAAGATGAGTGTTAGAGGTTATAATTCAGTCCATTTTAGGGGGGAGGTCTGTTCGTCAGAGTGGAAATAGGAGTTGACAATTTCATCCACCGCTGCCTCTTCTTCAGAACGGTCTTATTACCTGCAGCCGGCCCTGGTCACTGATCTGTGGAAATGGAGCATGTTCCTCTGACAACTGGGACGCATATACATATAGGTACGACACAACTGATGCATTAGAGGTAGTCAGAGCACGAGCGCAGCATTAGACGCACCGCTAACAGTGTGACAGCGCTCCTCTCTGACCACACACACACACTTTACACACTCTGGATCTGCTTTCACTTTCAGCTATAAACCGTTCAAAATAACAGCTAAATCCATTCTCAGCAACATTGGACACTTATTCTCATAGCAAAGGATCAGAGGGTAAAGAGTTAAAATGGAGAAATGATGGATTAAATAAACAGAAGTAATAGTAAGATGAGTTAAAGGTGCACTACAAGACCCCACTATTGATATTGGCTTTCTAGCCTTTTAAATAAGAATTGCCTCCACTGGCCGGTTAGTCTACACCAGAATCAAAAGGTTTCTCCGAATCCGAACGCTGTGGGTCTAATGGTAAATGGTAAATGGTGTGCATTTATATAGCGCTTTTTTGTACCCTTTTTGGGCACCCAAAGCGCTTTACTTTACGCTTCCGTTCACACACATTCACAAAGAGAGGGGAGCTGACATACACACGGCGCTCACAACCTTCTCCGACCACTACCAAACTCACATCCACAATCACACACATTCATACTAATGCAGTGTCCGTGCTCTGACTATCTCCAAAAGCTCATGTTGCACCTACTGTATATGTAAAGTATATGTTACCTCAGCTGGCTTTTTGCAAAATGGAGGAGTAGCAGATCAACTCTAGTTACCAACTTCCTCACCCTATCTCTAGGAGCACCCAGTACCTTAAGGGGAAAAAATAATAATTCCAGCGGTTTGAGTCCAAGACCTTGTCCTTTCTGTCATGACGCAGAACAAACCAAAAGTCAGACACAAAACGAACTGATCAAATGTGAGAAGGCCTGGCTCATCTTGAACGCACCTAATGCCTCCAACCAGGGGCGGATTTAGACATTTTGGGGCCCAAGGCAAACACAGACATGGGGCCCTCTACATCTCTTGTTTCCCTCCTTTTGTCAATCCTTATTAAAAAAAAAAAAAAAAAGCCCTACTTGTTACTTTTCTTCAGCAGTCTTCACACAGCAATGATGTTTAGACATCTGGAGTTATATCTGTAAGAAAAAAAGAAGAAAAATAAAAAACACAGAACAACATTCTGTTTAACAGATGTATCCTCTGTAAAATTGTATTTACATAAAATTTTCTCTGTACAATAATATGTATTGTCTATTTACACAGGGAAGAGGTGTCATTGGTTGCCATTTACCTTGGTTGTTCTGATAGTATCTTCTATATGGATCTGCTTGCTGCTACATGTTGTTTTTGGACTTCTGTCTTGTGTTACTAAAGTGAGAAGAAACACACAAGACAATAAGTGATCAATTAGTAAAAATAACTTGCCTTTTAAAATGTTTACCTTTTTTCTTTCACTGACTTTCTCCTGCTCTCCCTTTTTTCTGACCATTTCTTCATTTCCCTTGTCTCTGTTTTTGCATCTTTCTTGTCTTCTCTCTTTGGTCTTTGCCTATCTTTTTCTTTTTCTCTCTTTGGTCTTTGCCTGTCTTTTTCTCCCTTTGGTCTTTGCCAGTCTTTTTCTCCCTTTGGTCTTTGCCTGTCTTTTTCTTCTTCTCTCTTTGGTCTTTGCCTGTCTTTTTCTCCCTTTGGTCTTTGCCTGTCTTTTTCTTCTTCTCTCTTTGGTCTTTGCCTATCTTTTTCTTTTTCTCTCTTTGGTCTTTGCCTGTCTTTTTCTCCCTTCCTTGGAGGCTCCAACATGCCGTTAGTCTGATCAGATTAGAAAGGTGGTCACTGGGAGGTAGTTTCTCCAGGTATTCATCTAAAGACCCTGCTCCCCTCAAAGACTGTGGAAGCCTTCCTAGATGGATCTACGTTACAGAACTGTCTATCTAACATGTCAGGTTAGAATGCTTCATGCCTGAAACAGCATAGACAATGAGTCAGACCCAGTGACAAGAATCAGAAAGTGGCCTTTGATGAGTCTCAAAACCCAAGCTTGTCTCAAGTACTGCCACACTCGTACATGCGGCACCTTTGGGAACATGGAACAAGTGGATAAAGCCTCCTGACATGTGTAATTGTAGAAAGAGCTTTGGCACCATCCAGTGGCAGACGACACAGATGCACCCATCAGAGACATTCCAGTTAAGCCTTTTAAATTCAGCGAGGTGAGCAAAAAAACATTTTCTCTGGTCCTGAATGGTAAATGGTGTGTAAATGCAGAGAGCAGTTAAGTGCAAAATGTCACTTGAAGGTGCTCAGGTTGTTCATTTACAGGAGACATATCTGGGAGAAAATGAGCCGGAGAAAACATGGACGAGCACTCATCTCCACTCCAGACTTTGGGAGGTCTGCTGCAATATCGTTTAAAGGCGGTTGTCACTCCTCTTGTCATGCTTCACGGCAAACTCAGTGCACAACATCTGTTCTACGGCGGCTCGATTAACAGATCTCTCCAACTCAGTGGCTCAGAATGGTGCGTCTGAGAACAAGACAAACTGCACTTGGAAAGTTTTTCACCCAGATTTACCCTTCATTTAAAGTTTGCAGTCATAAGCCAAGGTTGTAACACATCTGAGGAAACACAAGCCATCAGTGTCAGGGGTCATTGGAGAGTTCAGGGTAAACACGGTGGCTTACCGACTTGGGTGATGGCTGGCTGCACAACCGAGTTTGTTGCTTCTGATATGAGTCTAGCATCACCCCTCTTTCTACAGCCTTTGTGCATCTATGGTAGCCCTGCAGGGACATGCTGTTGTTGGAACAGAAATTAATTGTTCCAACAGGGGCTCAGTGTTAGAGCAGTTGTTCTATAACTGGAAAGTTAACAGTTTGATTCCTGCTTTCCTGGTTCCTATTGTTGTAGTGTCCTTGGGCAAGCCATCTTGCCTCCAGTGTCACAGCACTTGTGTGTGATTGTAGAGGTGTGTTTGGTGGTGGTTCATGTGTATGTCAAAGACAACTTTGACTGATGTGTTTGTAAGATAAGACATGACTTTGATGATACCTCAGTTCTCCATAAAATATCATTTAGGACCAGGGTTATGTTTCTGTTAATATATTTTGGTCCATTGTCAGTGTATGCCTATCCAATCTTCTAATAACACTACTTCTATAGTACCATGGGCAAATCCTTTTGAACCAAGCTCTTCTTATCTTGGCATAGGTTTAATTTAAGTTATATAAGTCACATTTAAACACCACAATGAAAAACAACCTCACTTGAACCTCACAAAGTGCTGTATACACACATATTGATATTATCAACAACCCTGCATTACAAAAATTAGCCCTAAATATAAGCTCAGATAAAATACATAATAAAGCCTCATAAAAACACAACAGAATAATATAATGTTCTAAACACTGCAATAAAAATATACCCAGTTCATTCTGCACAGTGAAAGTTGAACAAATCACTGAATGAACAATAAAGAGGACGTCAAAAGAGATGCCATCACTTATGAAGCTTGTGTTGTAAGTGCAATAACATGACATACCTCGGTGTGAAAGAAGTGGGTGTACTTACAACAAAGAGATCAGGCAGAGAAAGAGCTGACGAGGCTTTGTCACATCTCTCCTCCTCAACATAGTGCTGACTGGCCCTGGACTTTATGTGGTCAGTGAAAAGCCCAAAGGGAAGCTTGTCTATAAAGCACATTGATCTGAATGTAACTCTCCACACATGCTGATATTCGGCACTGCGTTATAAAACAGGAGCTGACTTCAGACGTTCTTTCTTTGTATTTCCATATTCCGGCCTTGAATGATTGGCACTGACCTGGTTCTAGAAAAAGACAGTCGATTTATGGAGCTCCAAAGTCACTATTTTTTTTTTAATATTGTAAGTCTGCTGTTAGTCTCACTTCATAAGTGGCTATTGACCAACTGTGTCACCATAATCACTGTTTTAGCCGCACTTCTGTTTTACAAAGACTAAGTGCTGCAACTTTATGGCATTTTGTCAATATACGTTATGAATATATTTGGGCTGTGTCCTGGATTCATTAAATTTCATTTAGGAGAAGTTCAAATTTGCTAAAAGTCCTGTAACAAATACAGCAGAAGGCAATCATTGTGGTGGCTGTTGTATTATAATCTTTATCATAATAAGCAGATGATTGTAGGACGCCTGTAGAGACAGGCGTAAGTTAGACAAGCAAGAAATTCTGGATAATTAACAAGCTCAGAGAACTGAAATAAAGCATGCATTTGTTACCCTGTATATTTCTTATTTTTATAGTGTTTTCTATAAAAGGTAATTTTTACTGGGTGTAGTAGTAGGATTTTTGGTTGAAAGTATAAGTTTGCAAGAAACCAATTAATCAATTTGTCTTCAGCCTCTATCCACTTTTCTCAACACTGAAAGAGCTACACCGTGACAGTACTTTTCATGAAATAAAATACATTTCCACACCCTCACTTAACAATCAATTTTACTTGTTTATTACTCTCCAACAACACCTAATCATTCATAATATTCATTAATTTTCTCCGCTTAGTCCCGTTAGGGGTCGCGGGTGACTGGAGCCTATCCCAGCAGCTTTGGGCCAAAGGCGGGGTACACTCTGGACAGTGGCCAGTTAGTTGCAGGGCTGACATTTAGAGACAGACAGTGACAGACAACCATTCACTCTCACATTCATTCACTAGGGAATCTACGAGAGAGGCTGGACTCTCCACTACTCTGGAGTTGCCCGCGGTGATAGGCAGAGGGCTGGTGTGGGCTTGCTCATAGCTCCCCAGTTCAGCCGCCATATCTTGGAGTTCATCCCGGTGAACATTTATTCATTTAGCTGACGCTTTTATCCAAAGCGACTTACATTGTTCTAATGTAATTACCAGTGTTACAGCCACTGGAGGCAAGGTGGGTTAAGTGTCTTGCCCAAGGACACAACGACAGTATGATCTGTGGGGAGAGCGGGAATTGCCACCTACCTTCCGGTTGAAGGACGACCGCTCTACCCACTGAGCTACTGCTATTGTCTTTGGACGGTGGGAGGAAGCCGGAGAGAACCCACGGTAACATGTTGAGGACATGCAGACTCCTCACAGAAAGACCGGAGTAAGCCGAGGATGTTTTGAGTTGACCGGGTTTTGACCTTCTTGCTGTGAGGCAGAAGTGCTGACCACTCTGCCACGTGCACCATGTTTATTGTTACATTGTGATATCATCAATCACTATCCAATCAATATCCATATTACAAAGACCTATTTGTATCACAATAACATAATGGTCTCCCCTGTCATGGACATTTACTTTACTTTTACTTTAACCTCCCCAGAAAGGCTTCCAGGAGGCATCCAGAACAGATGTCCGAGCCTCCTCAGCTGGCTCCTCTTGATGTGTAGGAGCAGTGGCTCTACTCAGAGCTCCTCCTAAGTGGACGAGCTCCTCACCATATCGCTAAGGGAGCAACAGACCGGTACATGACTGCAGAAGCTGCACCTTCGCAGGGCTGACAATTCTCCTCTCCACACCCTGGCATAGACTTTCCCAAGGAGGCTGAGGAGTGTGTTCCCCATTTAGTTGAAACACACCCACCGGTTCCCCTTCTTAAAAAAAGGGAACATCAACCCTGTCTGCCAGTCCAGAGGTACTGTCCCCAACCATGTTGGTGGTCAGACGAAACAACTACAAAGTCAATCAATGACCTCCGGCCTAGAATGTTCTGGTGCCATGTGTACTGATGGACACCCTTCTGCTTGAACTTGGTGTTTATTATGAACAAACTGTGACTAGCACAGAAGTACAATAACAGAACACCACTCGGGTTCATATCAGGGGGGCCGTTCCTTCCATTAACGCCCCTCCAGGTGTCACTGTTGTTGCCCATGTGAGCACTTTCCAGCACCCCTCCCAGAGACTCCAAGAAGGCCGGGTACTCTGCACTGCCATTTGGCTCGTAAGCACAAACAACAGTGAGAGACCTATCCCCGACCCAAATGCGCAGGAAATTGACCCTCTTGTTCACCGGGATGAACTCCAAGATATGGCGGCTGAACTGGGGAGCTATGAGCAAGCCCACACCAGCCCTCTGCCTATCACCGCGGGCAACTCCAGAGTAGTGGAGAGTCCAGCCTCTCTCGTAGAGTATGGTTCCAGAGCTGTGCGTGGAGGTGAGCCTGACTCATGGGCGTAGGTTTGGTCTCAGCTTTGGTGGGGACACCCCCAAACCCCGAACCCACACCCCACCCACCCGATTTATTTTGTTCCAGACAGTTGGCAATACAGAATATCACAATACAGAAGTGAATCTACTTCATTATATTGTATCCTTACCCCGATATACCATCCTGTATACTGTCCCTAAAGAGCTAGTATAACTGTATAATCTAAAAAATGCACTCTCAAAAAATAAAAAAACTGAGACTGTGTAATGCTGAACAACCAAACGTTTTATTAACATAAATTATTTTGTACATTATTAGTATTTACGCTAACAAAAAATACTCTGCCACAAGGAAACAAATCTAAATAAATACATATAATCCATGACATCTTCACAAGATGTCTGAGTTTCCTATATGTAATTAAATGAACTAATGAAAAAAATACACACGTATCATAGTATGCATTCAACACATCATGTTTATATTTCAGAGCCATTTTTAAATATGAAGGGGACATGGTTTTGTGGATTAATGTGTTGAAATTTATGTTAATCTATGTGGTAAGTTTGTCTGTATGAGATTAGCAGTAAGCTAGATCAACATTAGAATAAAATACAGATCATATTCTAACATTTTATTATTGTTGAACTATATAACATTGATTAGTGACTGGTCAGTCACTACTGCTAGTTTATTTGTGTGGCTAGCTAGTTATTTTGCCTACTTACACTCGGACTCTGCTTTATGAAAAAGCTTCTTATGTCCCCTGTTTTCTTCTTGGGTGGCATCTACAAAGTACAAAAAGAGGCAAAAAAATGGAATATTAAAATGTTTTTACTCTGGCCTTTGTATGTGGCAGAAAGACAGCCCTGGTAACTTACCGTCAAGGCCAACATGCGCGCACACACACACACACACCAGCCGCTCGCTGCTAGTGCAAGCACAAAAGTAGTCCCGGCCCGCGCGTGTAGCCTGTCAGATACCCCGCCGCCAATCAAATTACGGCGTTTCTTGTATTGTCGTCGTCCTGGCCATTAGAATCGATCCAAATAGCAGTGCAACGATCCAAATAGCAGTTCAAAGGAGCTTGCTAAATATTGGTGGGGACAAATTTGCCATCTCAAAATATTGATAGGGACTAGTACCTAGCGTCCCCCTCTAAACCTACGCCCATGGCCTGACTATCTCTAGTTGGTACCACTCAACCTCCCGCACGAGCTCAGTCTCCTTCCCCGCCGAAGAGTTGCTGTTCCACATCCCTTAAGCCAGTTTCCGTGTCCAGAGATTGGGTCGTCGGGACCCCTACCTTCAACTGCTGCCCGATCCACTAAGCACCAGCCCCATATGCATATCACATTTTTTCTAATGTCATGCAGCCCTAATAGAAACATTTAAGCTCTTTTGTCAATATTTAAAGGCAAACTGCTTTATTTTTTGCTCTTAGTTTTAAATATTTAGGTGTTTTAACATCTGTGGTTAAAGCTGTTAACAAAACCATGGCTAGCTGAAAAGTACAATGGCAACTCATTATACAGATTGGGTTTTCCCCTCACTGTAGTTATTTACTGTGTGTCTGTGGCTCCAAAACATCTGCAGTTCACACTTGGATGATCAACTGTAACTAATTGTCCACCAGCTGATAGTGTGTGTCCAACAGAGCTGTAAGTGGTGCATGGATCATTGTGCTTTTGGAAGTTTGTGCTTGTGTACCACAAACAGTAGCGGCTGGTGTCCCTGGTGTAGACAAAGGCTCTGCAGGAGGCCGTTCATCCATAGATTACTGATTACTGCAGGTGACATCCTTGTGCCGCAAAAAAACATGCTCCTGTTACTATCACAGTCATTATTATTCAGGACACTAAAAGCTGTAAAATATCAGTTGTACTACAGTGATTTTCTTTCTACAGTATATACTTCTCAAAACCAGTAATTGGGCTTGTCATATATAATGCAACAGTACTTTTTGTAAAGCTAAAGCCCCAAAATAATTTCAATTACAGTTCCCAAAATTATACCAAATGTTTAAATTTCCTAAAAACTGTGACTTAACCCTATGTTTTTTGCGATATTAGTCAATGGTGTGTATTTCTTTTACAAATTTTAATATTTTAAACACAAACACATAATTACTCTATTTTTATACTGTGTAACCTAAATTGTTGCTACCATTAAGGGACAAAAGTGTCCTCTCTCAAAACGCCATAAAATGTTAATATTGTTTTCTACTTTTTTTTTTAACCCAAATTTCTAAATTTTCTTCGCTCCTGATCATAAATGCCAAATATTTGAATATTTTCATGACAGTGTGCCTGATGGCATCACATTTTTTTTTTTAAATCACACACAAATGGCAATATTTTCAATAATCTGAATGAATAGTGGAATTTTGAATAAGCGCCTCTTCATCTTGCTGCTTGGTTGTCACAGGGTATGACCAGACAGCCAAGCTACAAAGACTGGGGTTGTGACATGACTCCTGTGAGGGACATAAACTCACTAATCATTGTTTTTGATTCTTCCACAGTGACCTCTTTTACGTGCAGTGTGATAATGCTGCATGTGTTTTTATTTACTTGAAACTTTATCAGACATCAGTAGGTCTACAATAAGGGCAAGTTAAGTTCAGTCTGTCGGCTTCATAAACACAAATAACAGCTGTTCATGCTGTACATACTGTGTGTCCATTTATTTATTTACTATTGTTTAATTTGTTTGTTTCTTTCTTTCTTTTATGTTTGTTCTTTCTCATGACTTTTCTGTAAAGCACATTGAGTTACTTTGGTACAAAAATGTGCTTTATAAATACATTTTAGATGTTCTGTTTGGCAATTGGTTGTGGTTTAAAGCTGAATAACAATCCTTAGTTTTGGATGTGGTGAATATGGTTTAAACTGTGTTATATTGTTTTTTATGATTGATTTTAGACTAATAATAGAGTGGCTTTATTGCTGTATATAGCCTATGGCTGTACCTACAAATTACATCAATACCTATTTTTCTTGTTATGTAAGCTGAAAGTATGTTTATATTTTTCCGTATAAAAGATTGTTATAATTATGTTGTATGTTATTATTACAGAAGAGAATTAGGAGAATTTTTTTGAGGGTAGAATTCTGAGATTAAAGTCAGAGGTGTAAGGACAGACTTTGTGTAAGAAAAAAAGTGCAAAATCCATACAATAAACTACATAAATACATTCAAACACTTTTTGGTTTTGACGTTGCTTGTTTTGCTCACTTTAGGTTTCAGAAAAAGCATTTTCAATACGCTCATGCAGACTTTCTCTCCTGCTGTTGACTTGGTGATGGCCTGTTCACTGGCAGTGGAAAACCGGTTTATTTGAGAGGTTTATCTTAGAAAATAAATTAACAGGTACGTGGGGTGGGGAGTCAAAGTTTATATTTATAATGACAGAATAAACACCCACAATAGGTTTCCAATCTCTAATATCTAATAATACTGACTTTCTTTAATCCCAGAAATCTGACTTTAATCTCAGAATTTCACCCTCAAAAAAAATATCTTTCCACAGTGGCACTAATCCTCTTCCGTATATTATCCCAACTAAACAGTATTTATTTTCTACCAAATTCTCTTTCTGCTGTTTCTTTGTACTTCTTGGCAAACTTCTCAACATGCTCATGCATAGGCATTCACTTCTCAATTTGCCTACTGCTCTCCAAAACCGACATTACATATTAAGATATTTAGATTCAAATTGATAATACGGAAACAGCTTGATTTGGACCTCAGAAATTTTAAAAGTGTAGGCTATAGCCATGACTGCCATAAATTATTGTCTGCCATCATGACCACACTAACAGGCATGTGTATGCTCCTTTTGGCATTTCTTGGTATCTCTGTTATAGGCTATACAAGGCTTTTAGGGTTACAGCTAGATCTTTATTGTTTAATTTACACTGATAAACTATTAAGTATGAAGTCCTAAAATTAATTGTAAATCCATTAAAAAGTTGTCTTACAATTTCAAAAATGTTCAGTACAAGACAGGCATGTCAAACAATGATATTTTCAGCAATAAATAAATAAAATCCTTTCTCTATTTATTTTGTTCTAAAACTGTCAACAGTGTTTACGATAATGACAGGGCGCCATCTTGTGGAGAAACAGCGTATTAGTGGAGTGCTGGTTTTACGACAGTTCCAGTCGGAATTGGGCGCAGGATGCCGGTGTGCTGCCTGCGAACCCCGGCATGGGCTACGTTGAAGTTTCTTTGCGGGAAGAGACAGTTAGTCCTTCGTTGCGCTGCAGAAGCTCCACAACTATCCCGCAGCCTTAGCACGCTACGGACCAACAACAAGCCGCTGACTGTAGGGCCTGTCGGTACTTTAGAGCTGGGCTATTCTTTCGGCTTTCAATTGTCCAGCAAGATTTCCACAAACGACAGCATGTCGTCCACCGCGATGTCCCAGAGAATGGTGTGGGTGGACCTGGAGGCAAGTGCGCAGCTCAAACTAGCTCTTTGCTTCCTAACTCACTGATAAGTTACATTACATTATATGTGTGCCTGGTTATGCTAACGCTACTGCTAATATTATATCAAACTAGTACAGGGCGCGACAAAAATATTATTATTAGCTGACAGCGTGTGACTATTGCTGTCAATAGGAAAAGGACAGTTATTCGTGCAGCTTAACACAGTTCTGTTGATAGATTCTGGCTAAACCACTGACAGCTAGTTGTGGCATGTTAACTTTGTGCAGCGTTGCTACGTGTGGCGTATGAGATTTAAACCGGATGTACATTATTCCTAATGTTTTCCTGACTTAACTAACTGAGCAAATGGCAATGGGCAAAGTTCTTAGTTTTTAGATATTGCGCCAGGTTCAAATACCACATACCACTTTTGTACCGTAGCCTACTGGATAAGATAAAAAAATAAATAAGAATAAAATTGACAGAGTTGATATACACTTAGGTGCTACTTTGCCTAACTTGTAATATATGCTTTTTTATAGCTGGGTATTAATGTGTTTAATACAAGGAAGTGTATGAATGAACATCAAATTTTTATTTTATAAGCAATACAAGATTTATTTATTTACATATATACCACCATCAACTACGTAAGGGGCTTCTTGTACATCTGTCATTTTGTCTAGAGAGGCACATGACCTTCATGAAACTTCTGCTCTTTATGTTGCATTTTCCATTCATTTGCATAAAGACTGAATGGAAAATTCTGCAGGGCAACATCCCTTTTGGGCTGTTTCAGTGAACAAAGTGGCTAGCACATTAGAAAATTACTTTCTTAGTGGCAACCCTGGGTAAGAGCTTAGATTTTAGTTTCTGTGTTTGATGTGTGTTCTTCAGATGACAGGCCTGGACATCGAGAAGGACCAGATTATTGAAATGGCGTGCATCATCACCGATTCAGACCTGAATGTTCTGGCTGAGGTAACATAAACAGCACAGCACACCATGGCTAGTGTGTCTCTCCCTGTTTTCTGGTTGAATTGAACTAACTTGCTCTCGTTTGGCAGGGGCCCAATTTGATCATAAAGCAGCCAGACATGCTGCTGGACGGCATGTCGGACTGGTGCAAAGAACATCACGGCAAGGTAAGGGCTTTGAGTTTAAGCTAAACTCACAGGTTTTAGTGTTTTTTGAATGCAGAGCCAGAGCTGTCTAACATTTCTTTTTTTTGTCAAACAGTGAGTTGACATTTTCTCTAATCTCTTGTTGCTATTCTGCTTCTTTGAAATCGATCCCTTTTTTACAAACTACATGGTCACTTGAGAAGCAGCTGACATGTTTTTTTCTGTGTCCTTGTGAACATTATATATTTCGGATTTCTACTAATTTCAAGTTTTTAATGTAGAAGGTCAAAAAAGTATTACTGTGTACAATAGGATATTGCACAGTAAGTAATTTAGTTGGTTCGAGAAGTATGTTAGTAATGTGCATAAAAAAGGTAGCTTTAATATATTAGACCATGAGCTAAAATAGCACTACATGTAGCAAGGATAAACTGTTCCTTATTACGTTTGTTCGGGGTCACTCATTTTGTATTTTGTAAACCCACATAAATAAACAATTATATTTTGATGTCTTCACACCTACCCAAAACTTTTATACTGTAGGTCTCTCGTGTGGTTCTCTCATGTTTGTCCATAGTGTAGCACTAGTACATTTTACTCAACATGTACAAATGTAGCCATATGATGATGATCCAATGAAATGAGCTCTGTAGGCTGGTATGCTTGGTTTTAATTGAAATACTAAAGTGAAAAATAGCAAAGCGCTACTACAAAAGCATACAACTTCGGCAGTGTTGCAGTGCATTAAAAAACATTTTATCATATCGTCTTTATGGTTCTTGTTAGCAGTAGGCAGTGTCTGCTTATGTTGACAAATAGCGTTTGTCAATTAAAAAGTAATTGTGTTTTCATACCCTAAAGGCACCAACACTACATTTACCATAAAGAACACCTCAGAAACAGAGGGACAGCTGTTTGTTTATTCATTTTAGGACCACATCTGTGACTACTGGCCATTCATGCATGAGGCCCATCTGTGGACACCATGCAGACGTCTCATAAAACCCTGCTGCATTCCTTTATTTCCTCCTTCCTCCAAGTTTGCTTATTGCATTCATTTTAGCTGAGTACATTTGGTCAGTGTTAACTGTGTCTCAGTCAGGGCTGACCCAGGCCGTAAGGAGCAGCAAGATCACCCTGGAACAAGCTGAGTACGAGTTCCTGTCCTTCGTCCGACAGCACACGCCGCCTGGACAGTGTCCTCTAGCTGGTAAGTTTTGGTCTCAGTACATATTTTTATGATTATTATAATGTAGAAATTTCAACTTGTGCTTGTTCTCTGTGCAGGTAACTCTGTTCACGCAGACAAGCGCTTCCTGGACAAATACATGCCACAGTTTATGTACCACCTCCATTACAGAATAATTGACGTCAGCACCATCAAGGAGCTCTGCAGGCAAGTGTCTGGGTACACTGTGTCATTACAGAACAATACCATTTTTTTTTTCTCGGTAGGTAAACTTGATGCTATCATAGTATTGTAATTACACCTTGAACACTTTTTTTTTTTTTTTTCTTCAAACACTTTTATGGGCAAATGTATTGGTTACTGTAAAAGTAAAATTCAAATAGATTTCTTTCCAATAAATGAATGCAGTAATTTAAAATCAGTTTTCAGTGATTGTATTGGGGGTTACTGATTTGGCCACATCAAGTAATTTAGGAGAAACGACAATACCCTTCAAATCCGTAGTATAGCACCCAAAATCTTTATTTTAATGATTTAGCTTTTTCTACGCTGCTTCAATTTACTGTCACACTCTTCTGTCGGTAAATATTCAGCAAAGGCCAGTGTGAAATGTGTGTCAGACTGTCTTTACTCTTTGGTTGATATCTGCTGTTTCTTTCTAGTCATAATTAGTTCTAAGCAGCAGATTAAATAATTATGCTTCACTCATAACAGTTGCTTGGTTTCAAAAGGTTTAGCTGCTGTTACATGTAGCCTCCGTCTCTGATGCATAAAGTTTGTTGTAAACAAAGCAGTTAGTTGGTTTAGCACTGTTTCTGGGCTACAGGAACATATGTTTATTTTTGAATCCGCTGAAGCAGACAAACTGAGAGAGCACAATGTGGAGCACAGTTCTCGTTCGTTTTGACCAAGCCTCACTCATGGAACCTCTTAAACGGTCCTCGAGTAAGGGCGCCCCCATACAGCGATATACCGCCGTCCACCAGAGGGCAGCCTCCTAAAGCAGAAATTTAAGGAGAAACCCAATGGCGACTTTACAAGTATAAAAATCATGCTTACAGCCTGGTACAAAAGATGTTTGTTTTTTTTAGTTTTTACTACGTGACAACTCTTGTGAATTTTTGATTAATATGTCTGTTTATGCTATCTGAAAACTATTGTTTTACTATGGAGTAAAAGCCGAAAAGCCCGGATATAACCGGCATTTTATTGCCCGTTCGTAATGACAATATTGGTGAATAGGGGACCAATGGGTGGATTACATCCATTTTTATTTACAATTATGGTTTTGACTTGCTTTACACCTGTGTGCTACATTGTTGATATCATAATTCTTTCATCACCTGAAAATCTCCAGAAGTACGACTGCTGCATGCCACACTGACTCAACATAGGTTTCATATGTGATATAATGAGCCCACTTTAATTTGCATTGTTTGTGTAGTTTAGAGGATGATTATGAAGTATTTGTTCATATTTAGTTGACCTTTCTTTTTGACAGAACGTACTTCTGTAAACTCAATGTGACCACAACCTTTTGTAATTAGATTTTTTTTCTAGTCTATTTAACTTGCCTAATGGGCATTTTCCTTGCTCGTCTCATTAAAGCCTTGTTATTTACTTAAGCCCCACTAATGATCTCCCCCTGCTTTCATCAGATGGATGTCAAAGGCCTGGTTTTAATGCAGTGTTGATGAGGTGGTCTGCAGTTACTGAAACCAAACAGCTAGATTAATGTTGTTTTGTTGTGTTAACTCTTTCAGACGATGGTTTCCAGAGGAGTACAAGATGGTGCCTCATAAGAAAGCATCTCACAGGTAAGACACGAGCAGTGATGAAGCCATGGCAGATGGGCATTTGCCTGCAAATACAAAAAAGAAACAAATAGGAAAAGAAAATTATGGCAATTGGACGCATTGCTCGCTGCACTCCCATAATACTCTACTTGATCATTTCTGATGCAAGTTATTGATGAATATAAAACCGTACTGTAAATTACTGAAGTTCGTCCCAATAAGTCCCATTAACCTCAGAATACTAACTCCCCATTTATGAAATAAGACAAATGATAGGCTCTGGACTTCAAATAGCTGGTGCCACTAACCGTAACACTTACAGTTTAGTTTTATTTTGTTTTACTGTTGGCTCTAACATTACTGGTTTTGGCAGACTACTAGTAAAAATCTCAACTTAAAAATATTAACTCCCCATTTATAATAAAAAGATGGTAAAATAATGCATCTCATTACTTCATCCGTTGTCATCTGGTTTCTTATTCAACTCTCATTAGGGACCGCTGTTTGCAGTAAATTAACTACAAAATGCTCAGATGCTGTAGTATACAATAGATTAGAAACATTAATGATTATTTTAATGGAGACAGTGTTGTGTATTTGTTTAGAGCACTGGACGACATCCGGGAAAGCATTAAAGAGCTGCAGTTCTACAGAGCCAACCTCTTCAAAGCCTCAACAGAAGAGAAGAAACGCAAAATAATGGAGAACGGAGACAACTGCAAGAGTTCATCCAAATAATAAAGAGAAGCACCCGGCCTTATCATTCATCTTGTTGTTTGCCATTAGCTTTGATGCTTTTAGTTTTTGTTAACGTTAATATCCAAATTGGTCATGTTTTTCAACATTGTTCTTAAGTTTTATTTCAACATTTCTTTAATGGGAGCAAGATAAGAAAAAAAGTGAATAAAAATATATTTTCCAAAGGTAAAAAAGAAAGAAAAAATTACTTTTGTCATTTTTGTATTTATTTCCAAATATGTTTCTGGGATTGATTGACTTGCTTTTTCCCCAGTTTTTAAACTGAATAAACTCAGAACTCCCCTGAGGAAAATGAGCCTACCGTCTCTACATTATTGAGTTGAAACCATCTTTTTAATGCACAATCCCCTTTATTAGTAACAATGGAGTTTGTAGTTGTTGATTTTCAACTTGAGTACAATCATGAACTTTAAATTAGTTATTAAACTATATTTACAGAGAAACAAGTGATGTTTTTAATTAAATGGTCCCAGTTGCGTAGATTTTGTACAGCACTTGTATAACAGTATGCTGAAAATCTTAGTAATTCTTCAGTATATTCAGTCATTTACTTTTATAACCTATCTTTCCTGTAAAGCACTGTGTGTTTGTTTTTGCCCTTTGTAAAATTTCTGAGGCTTTAGCTTCAAAACACGGTGCTTCCTCACTTGATTTTACAAATCAGACGACAGGTGATGAAAGATTAGTTTAAAAACTCTTCACTTATTCTTGTGCCTGGTCCCACCCAAGCATTTTTCATATTGGACAAATATATTTAACAGACATAGTGTCAGTCAAGTGTCTGGCTTAGAGTTCCTGGAGTCATTTGTGACCTCACAAAATCTTGACATTCATGCTGCAACTCCAACGAGCTGTTTCAGGATCTGAGGGAATTACTTTAGGAACTTTTAGACTTTTATATGATTAAAACAGATCGATAGCTTTCTAAAGTCAAAAGAAAAAGTAAAAGCACAAGTGACTTTAAATCAAAAGGTTTAACTATAGGTTCATAAGATGCATAAGAACTTGGATCCTTTAATCTGTTCTGAGTATGAAATCAAAATCCTTTTATTACTTGTGCAAGTTTTTTTTTTATCAATAAATGGAGTTATTTTTCTTCTCTTTGATTTATTTTAAATACATTCAGTGCTGACTTTCTTCTTTTCTTTGTTCTCAATATTTTTCTTTTACAGCCTTTATCTGCTTTAACTTTACAGACTCCACTTCAGTATTTCCACAAAGCACTAGATGGCAGTGTGCACCTAAGATAATCCCTGCATTGTTTTTTCATCAATAGCAAGGTAGAATGAAAACACTTTGCCTGCAAAAGGTTAAAAGGCTTTGGATGATGACAGATTACTACAAATGTGTTGGGATAGATTTCCATGAATAATTTATGTGACGCAAAACTATGCATCAGCGCTTATGCTAAAGAGCAGGGCCGGACCAAACAAGTGTCAAGTAGTACAAAACAAAAAAAGAGACTTGAATTTCAATAAGATGAAGATATTTTGGGTTTCCTGGAAAAATGTGAATAAAGTTGATAATTTTACAATCAAAATCTAGTTTGTACTTTGCTCATTGAATATCCTGAAATTAGGTGTCTGTTTGTTCTTCTAATCTCACAGAATGTACAAGACCTGACAGGAAGTAGTTCAAGCCTGAAGTCCGATATTGTCTGACCTAAAGACATCTGTCCTTGGAGCTATTCTGGTGCAGCTGTGTGTGTGTGTGTGTGTGTGTGTGCGTGCATGAGGGAGGGAGGCCTCGGCCAGCACCTTATTTATAACCTTCCTGATGAGAGTGCTCTCTGTACATTACTGGGCCTCGTCAAAGTGTCACACAGTACACACATTTAAATACAGCGGGCTCTTTAACAGAACAAACAGAAGTCCACTCCGCTGTGTCCAGTAAACCTGGTGTAAAGACCTGTGGTTAAATTACACTTTAATAAAAACAGGACTGCTAATCTCCTGGTTTGAAATAATTAGTAAAATTTTACATTTTTAATTCAAATGAAACCCCAGAACATAAGCCAATGAGTAAATTAAAACTTTTAAATCTTTTTTAGTTTACCCAGCTACGTTTCTTTTACACCTTGAGAAACTCTAAGTTTTAAAAAAAGTGTTAAATCTTCTATGACTTCTGTTGGATTAGTCAGACATACGTACTACGGATGAGTTTGTTTGTCTGATCACAGATTGTTTTGTGCTACCTAACAATGTTTGCGTTAAGGCATTGTCTAATCAGCCCCTAGGTCTGTGACAATAAATCTATGTTAATGACATAGAAAGCATATATTGGCTGGATTTCTTATTTTATTCTTATCACTTTATTATCTTCGTGGGGAAATTCACTGTCGGCAGCCACCACCAGGGGGTGGCCTGCATTTCTAATCTTTGGATTCGGTATTTGTATGTTTACATTAAAGTTTATTTGGAAAATGCAGCGGGCAACTCTTTGAAATGGCATTATGGTTCACGGGTGATGCAATGTCTCGAGGTATTGTCATTCATCCTTTGACAAGTTCTTTGATTATTCCTAATGATTTACAGGTGCAGTTAAATAAACTCCAAATTGGTCATTGTTAAACAAAACTTGACTATTCATGGACAGTCTTTTTTGTTTTTCCTATATAGATTTATGAATCAGGTTTTTGATTGAATTAACTGAATGCTGGTGGTGCAATGGATCACACTTTTTAATGGGACATAGACTGCACAGCCCACAGCCCAAAATGCACAGCAATTCCTGGGTCTTTTGTGTGTTTATCTTGCTGGTAATGAGTGTAAAGATGGATTGGCCTATGTTGTTAAGACTGTATAACCATTAACATGAATTGACTGTGAAATTGGGATATGGAAATGTAATTTCTATTGTGGTCATATAGTCAAACAAAAATGTTGACAAAATTTGTATTGTAAACTTTGTTGAAGTTTATTTTCAACAGACATAAGGCAAGGCTTAAACAAATATTCTCATAAGATATCATCTAAGAAAATCTGAAAGTTGTGGACTAACTGTTGTCCTCTTTCAATGTGATCCTTCCAGGCACTTGGCCTATACACTCATCAAACCAAAAACGCATGCCTTCTAAACACATGCTACTATAGTTGGTACTCACATCTAGATCAATGAAAAGAGTTTTAGTGTATCAATTACATTTTTGGAGTAGCAAAACCTGTAGTGAGTAGTGCCATTCTCTTGTGGAATTTGAAACACACAAAAGCATATTATAGATCACAACACTCAGCATGACTGAGATCAAAGTCTTCCATTTGGGCAAAATACTGGAATACTAATTTAGATAAAAGCCAACCCTAATAAGAACAGTATGGCACTTGGACACATTTCTAAGATGTTTGGTAATTAGTTAGACCCATGAATTTTTTTTAACCTCAATAGCTATGAACTGGGATTGCATTTAATTAGTCCACTTAAGGCAGAACCAGACTAAGCCACTACTTGTTTTTAAACACCACCATATATAAATATGAATGAATATATATATATATATATATACATATATATATATACATATATATACATATATATATACATATATATATATATATATATATATATATATATATATATATATATATATATATATATGTATGTATTTGTTTTATAGCACTTTTCCACATAGTAGGCACTCAAAGCGCTTTACATTAAGCTTCCATTCACCAGTGCTACAGCTGGAACACCACTGGAGGTATATACACTATATATATATAAACACTCACCTAAAGGATTATTAGGAACACCTGTTCAATTTCTCATTAATGCAAGAATCTAATGAACCAATCACATGGCAGTTGCTTCAGTGCATTTAGGGGTGTGGTCCTGGTCAAGACAATCTCCTGAACTCCAAACTGAATGTCAGAATGTCAGAATGGGAGAGAAAGGAGATTTAAGCAGTTTTGAACGTGGCATGGTTGTTGGTGCCAGACGGGCCGGTCTGAGTATTTTACAATCTGCTCAGTTACTGGGATTTTCACCCACAACCATTTCTAGGGTTTACAAAGAATGGTGTGAAAAGGGGAAAACATCCAGTATGCGACAGTCCTGTGGGTGAAAATGCCTTGTTGATGCTAGAGGTCAGAGGAGAATGGGCTGACTGATTCAAGCTGATAGAAGAGCAACTTTGACTGAAATAACCACTCATTACAACCGAGGTATGCAGCAAAGCATTTGTGAAGCCACAAAACGCACAATCTTGAGGCGGATGGGCTACAACAGCAGAAGACCCCACCAGGTACCACTCATCTCCACTACAAAAAGGAAAAAGAGGCTACAATTTCCACGAGCTCACCAAAATTGGACAGTTGAAGACTGGAAAAATGTTGCCTGGTCTGATGAGTCTCGATTTGTGTTGAGACATTCAGATGGTAGAGTCAGAATTTGATGTAAACAGAATGAGAACATGGATCCATCATGCCTTGTTACCACTGTGCAGGCTGCTGGTGGTGGTGTAATGGTGTGGGGGATGTTTTCTTGGCACACTTTATTGGGCATCGTTTAAATGCCACGGCCTACCTGAGCATTGTTTCTGACCATGTCCATCCCTTTATGACCACCATGTACCCATTCTCTGATGTCTACTTCCAGCAGGATAATGCACCATGTCACAAAGCTCGAATCATTTCAAATTGGTTTCATGACAACGAGTTCACTGTACTAAAATGGCCCCCACAGTCACCAGATCGCAACCCATCTGTGGACATACAACTAATATTTAGTTGTATGTCCACAGTTTTTTAAAACTTCTTCACATCTGTGTGGCACCAACTTGTGGCACCTCTCAGCTGTTATTCCACTCCATGATTCTTTAAAAACATTCCACAATTCATTTACATTTCTTGGCTTTGCTTCAGAAACAGCATCTCGATTGGATTAAGGCCCAGGGATTGGGCTGGCCACTCTATAACATTAATTTTGTTGGTTTGGAACATAGATTGTAAATAAAATGGATGTAATCCACCCATTGGTCCCCTATTCACCAATATTGTCATTATTGCAATAAAATGGCAGGCTTTTCGGCTTTTACTGCATAGTAAAACAATAGTTTTCAGATAGCATAAATGGACATATCAAGCTAAAGTCTTGGGATACATCTAAAGTAAGAGACTTAACTAGCAGCACTGGCTGGCATCTGGAATGCTGTAAATGTAGCATGCTTATATGTAGCTAACATGGCATACCTCAGATAAAGTTTAACTTTTAACAGTTTTAGGACTTTATAGCTCAATAACTTAGTTGCTGTGACCTAAAATGTTTATTAAAAAATAAACAGCACACTAATCTGAACCATGGCTCACTGTAGACACCCAGGATTGGATTTTAGCCTTAGCAACACACCTAATATCTGGAAAGTGTAGGAGGGTGGTACAAAAAGTCCTTGAGTATAGTAAATTTAGGATAGGGATATTGGTAAATATTGTCATCAACAAATCAATAAGTTATGTAGCTAATGTAATAAACATTGCTAACTCTAGATGCCAACCAACCTCTACTGTGCATGCTACTTGATGTTTAAAGTCTATAAGTAGAAAACATAAAATATTTTATTAAGCTTAGATGTTTGGTAATTCTTTTTTTTTCAGTGGTCATAAACTGTGGTTGTCTTTAATTATTTAGCTTATACAGTGTTGGGAAAGTTCACTTTCTACAAGAACTAGTTCAAAGTTCAGTTCACAAATTTTAAAATGAACTAGTTCAGTTCATAGTTCAAACTTCAAAATTTTGAACTAAGTTCACATTTCCAAAAATGAACTAGTTCATAGTTCTTTTTTTCCATATGTTGCTGCGAGCTATTATTTTTCAGAATTATTGCCACAGCCCATATACAGTAGAATCACAGACAGCAATTATTTTATCAGTTTTAACAATGAAGCTATGCGTCAGATTTAATTTTCATATCCAATTTTCAATCCTTATCCAACCAGGGTTTATATTAGCATTGAAGGGACATTGTTGCTTTAATGCTTTGTTGCTGTCCATTCACTCCACACTAGTAGCAGCTGCAGCTTTCAACCCTACAGTACATTCTCAAGAACATGAGGACAAACGTGCTGCTTGAATGGTCTTTTTTAATGAGGAATTATTCAAAGAAAAACAGGACAGTAATCATTAAGGTGAAAACGTTTTTAAATTTTAATAATTTTTTATTGTCCACATGCTAAAACAGAATATTGGAATCCTGGAAAAATAGACCAGGCAGGTTCAACAAACAAGTTACATGAATGAATTTAAATGATCATACGCCTTACTACATGCTGCTGTCGCCTCCATGCTTTATTTATTTATTTATTTTTTTGATGACGCGCCACGCATGCGGCGGATGGCTGGTGTTGCCAGGTTTGGTGTTTTTCCGCTACATATTAAGACCCGTTTGCGGTGTGTTTTAGCCGGGTTTTCGCCTGGAAGGCTCTATAGAAATCTGGCACCCTATTGAACGCAGTTAACCTGACAGAGCGTGCCGTTCACAGACACCAGAATGAACGAGTTCACAGTAACGTTCATCAGGCAGTAATACAGCACGTTCAGTTCACGTTCGCCCAAAATATGAACGAGTTCATGAACTATCGTTCAATGAACGCGTTCAGGCACAACACTGAGCTTATAGCACTTTGCTATTCTTGATGACTCATCCCAATTGCACTCTTATATCCCACATCTCTCATCATCTGCCCCCTACCACCATTCCCATCTCTGCTATAAATCAGTGGTGCGACTTGTGCTTTTTTTCCACGCACATCCGTCTCCTCACACAGCACCAACATGTGACAGCACCAACATGTGACAGCCCTCCGACTCAATCTTAGCCCTCAGTTTTGACTTAATCTGACAAGGCAGGTTATAAAAGGGAGGGCCGAGGAGCGGAAGCAGAGATGGATAGACAGCGTTCTCGTCCCGGGCCGTGGTGTGAAAACTCTGTGACCGCTGCGTGACCCTGACGCGCTGCCAAGTTGTCACTCAGAAAGTGGTAAATAAAGTTGAGACAGCTGCTTTACCTTGCATTGCTAAAAGGGCTGGAGTTCATTACAACCTAATCCGAGACTTCGCATCTGACGTGTTTAACTTCACAACAGACTGATGACGTTAAGGACAATTACGTTCAAAAGCACTCTGTACTAATGTACCACAACTATTATTATCTAAAGAAACCCTGTATCTTTTTACAAAGTTGTCTCAACTACAACTAAGATAATTTACTGTAGGTCAAAAGTGTCAACCATGTTGCATTTACAGTATAATTGGTAACTTTTTACACCGCACTTTCTCAAACATTCAATGAACAATGTTTTGCTTAACTTTTGGTCTATAGTTTCTAACTTGCCCTTTGTAATTATGTTTATTTATTGCTAATGTTGTACAGCACCTTGTTCAATCTGTGGTTGTTGGAAGGCGCTATATAAATAAATGATTGATTGATTGATTGATTGATTGATTGATTGATTGATTGATTGATTGATTGATTGATTGATTGATTGATTGATTGATTGATTGATTGATATGGATCCAAGTGCATTCCTAAATACCCAAGGAGGCTAGACTTTTCAAATAGTCACGCTAGTATTAGTGTAAATTAACTTCAATTTCAGTTGTTTATTTGGCAAACATAATTCTGCACAATTTATAGTGTAGTATAGTATATTTTTATTTGTACACGGACATTAGTCAAGACAAAGTCAAAAGGAGAGCTGTTTGGTGCCAGGTTATAGCAAAGATGCTAATTTTCACCTGTAGCTCCTGGGCAAGTGGATAAATGAAATAACTGTAACAGTTGTAAATGGATAAATAGAGCAGTTAATATATAATATAAACACACACACAACTAGAGACAAATCACAAAACACAATGTCACCACCATTTACTCTAAAATCATTCTAAGATACAATCTCACTCACACTCTTCATAGTTTTTTTTTACTTATTAAGGTTATGTTAGGTTTTTTTTTTAAAGAGTAATTTGATCATTTTAACCCTTACCATATAATTGTGGAAGTGCCTACAAGAAATAGACTTCACCCACATGGAAAAATTTCATTATATTGTTTTTTTAAGATCATTTAAATGTAGGCCCACATCAGTGACCCTTGATGTTTCAGCAGGATGTCCTATCTTTATAGAAAATACTTATTACTAGACTTAATCTATCTCTGACTTCTATACTTTTACTAAATTTCATTGAGACTGTTTGGTAGAATGTTAATGGTAACTATGATATCTGTAATAATATAAACAGTAAATGCAAACTGTCTGTAAGACATTTGACCCAATTTGGCATTCAACAGCAGAAAGAGCACCCCAAAACAAATTTTTAGCCTTATCTGTTGAAATGGATTTTGGACCCTCCAGTGTGAGTCAAGGCATGAATAATAGCAATTTTAGACTGTGAAGAGGGTCTTTGGGGTTCATGACACTGGCAGAAGGAGCTGTAAATGGTAAGCTATATGTTTGCTCTTAACCTCGTTCTTTGAGTTATTAGTGCCTTCTAGCAAACTAGGCATGACACAGACCATACCTGTTTCAACTTTTCATTCTTACATCTCCAGTTTTACCACTGTATGTTTTCTGTGACACATTTGCTCTATAGAGACTAAAAACATGAAGGATGCACTGGAATTAATCTTTTTTGGCTTTTCTAATGACAATACATTTGAAAATCCTTTAACATGGCCTACCATCACCGCTACATTTGAAATTTAACACCACTTCTGTCCGGACCACGACTCACTGTGTTGTGGACACCAACGATTGGTTGTAAGCATTAAAAACTTTCAACCTCTAGGCAATGGTAGCTCCAGGCATCTCACTATACTAGCTTACTTTCTGTAAGAACATCAAAGGAAAAATACTGTATTACAAGTCAACTAATAGTCTGCCCTATCCAGCATGTGCAGTACACATTTTTTTATTTTATTTGCAACCAATAACACCCAATTTTAGATAAACATTTAGGGCATTTTTAAAATAAATAATAATTTAAATAAAACCATTACAGCCAGAAACCCATACACTAGCTAGAAGACAACCTTCCTTGGTTCTCTGAAGATACTGCATGCTTTACTGTTCTACATTCAGTGCAGTGTTATGTCCAAAGCCATCTTGTCTTCTGTCCCCTCTGTGCCCCATCGACAGACTGAAGACCCCCCTCCACACTGTGCTTACTCTTGCAGGGGGCCTTACAGACATGGTGTCAGTGCAGTCCACTCCTGTCTTGTCCCTGAGGTGCACTTGACGGAGCGTGGCCCTGTGCTGTATTTGATTACTCAGATTAAGAGCAGTGATTATAGTCCGGGACGAGGCAGTGCGGCTCTAATGGAGGGAATCAGGAGACAAGCTGCCATATGTCCCCTCCGCACAGCAACCGGTGTCTGGCATCAGCATGTTTTCACCCTCTCAGCAAGCCTTTGATGTGTGTGAGCAAGTGTTTGTGTGTGTGGGCCTATGGCTGCTACCGCATGATGCTAATGAGCTACCTGAACTCAAGTGTGAGGAGGTGAGTGCTTGTTTTGACTAAAGATCACAATATAGATGTTATATTTCCATCCACTCCAAAGGCTCTTGTGGATAAAAGCTTTCTGAAAAAGACAATCAAGATAATCAAGTTTTGAAAAAGATAATCAAGTTTTGAAAAGATAGAATATTCCAGCTTTAAGTTTTTGACCACTTAGTGGTTAACCTCAAACAAAAAGAAAACAGTAAAGTAGTAGTCATAAAGTACATAATATACAGTATTGTTCAAAATAATAGCAGTACATTGTGACTAGCCAGAATAATCCAGGTTTTTAGTATATTTTTTATTGCTAAGTGGCAGTAGGTGCAGTAGACCCAGCATTCATGATATGCACGCTCTTAAGGCTGTGCAATTGGCCAATTAGTTGAAAGGGGTGTATTAAAAAAATAGCAGTGTGCCATTCAATCACTGAGGTCATAAATATTGTGAAAAAACAGGTGTG
The DNA here is from genome assembly GCA_024416835.2 of Perccottus glenii. NCBI lineage: Eukaryota > Metazoa > Chordata > Actinopteri > Gobiiformes > Odontobutidae > Perccottus > Perccottus glenii. The sequence continues at coordinate 9,201,225 of CM044561.2, forward strand.
AATCAGGTGGCCCCTATTTAAGGATGAAACCACCAGCACTTGTTGAACATGCTTTTGAAAGCCTGAAGAAAATGGGTTGTTTAAGACATTGTTCAGTTCAGTTCAGTTTCAGTTTATTGTCATATGCATATTTGTACAGAGTACCACAGCAATGAAATACAATGTGCCTCAGCACTCTCTCAGCACCAGTCAATAATAAGATAAAATAGAATAGAATAAATAAAATTTAAAAAACATACGCTCAAACCTCAGCCCTCCTTCCTCTTACACTATCGTTCAGTAGCCTTACAGCCTGTGGATAAAAACTATCCCTAAAACGTGACGTACGTGTTGGGATGCTCTGCCAACGTCTTCCTGATGGGAGTTGGGAGAAGAGACTATGTGCCGGATGACTAACATCCTGTATAATTCTCAGTGCCTTCCCAGTACTGCGTTTCCAGTAAATATCTTCTAGTGATTCCAGTGGAACCCCTATGATTTTTGATGCAGTTTTAACCACATTGTTCAGAAGAACAGCGTTCTTTGATTAAAAAGTTGATTGGAGAGGGAAAAACTTAGAAAGAGGTGCCAAAAAATATAGGCTGTTCAGCTAAAATGATCTCCAATGCCTTAAAATTGAGAGCAAAACCATAAAGATGTGGAAGAAAACGGAAGACAACCATCAAAATGTATCGAAGAATAACCAGAATAGCAAAGGCTCAGCCAATGATCAGCTCCAGGATGATCAAAGACAGTCTGGAGTTACCTGTAAGTACTGTGACAGTTAGAAGACGTCTGTGTGAAGCTCATCTATCAAGAATCCCCCGCAAAGTTCCTCTGTTAAAAAAAAGGCATGTGCAGAAGAGGTTACAATTTGCCAAAGAAGATATCAATTGGCCTAAAGAGAAATGGAGGAACATTTTGTGACTGATGAGAGTAAAATTGTTTCTTTTTGGGTCCAAGGGCCACAGACAGTTGAAACAGTGTGAAACAACCCCCAAACTCTGAATTCAAGCCACAGTACACAGTGAAGACAGTGAAGCAAGCATCATGATACGTATGGGCATGTTTCTCCTTCTATGGTGTTGGGCCTATTTATCTCATACCAGGGATCATGGATCAGTTTGCATTTGTCAAAATACTTGAAGAGGTCATGTTGCCTTATGCTGAAGAGGACATGCCCTTGAAATGGTTGTTTTAACAATGACCCCAAACACACGAGTAAACAAGCAAAGTCTTGGTTCCAAACCAACAAAATTAATATTATGGAGTGAACAGCCCAATCCCCGGACCTTAATCCAATCGAGAAGCTGTTTCTGAAGCAAAACCAAGAAATGTAAATGAATTGTGGAATGTTGTTAAAGAATCATAGACTGGAATTACAGCTGAGAGGTGCCACACAGATGTGACGCATTTTTAAAAAACTGTGGTCATACAACTAAATATTAGTTTAGTGATTCACAGGATTGCTAAATCCTAGAAACAAAAATGTTTGTACAAAATTGTTTTGAGTTTGTACAGTCAACGGCAGACACTGGTATTTTTTTATTTTTATTATGAATGCTGGGTCTTGTTGGTTTTTTGAGAATCTACTGCACCTACTGGTAACTTGTTTGCCACTTAGCAATAAAAAATATATACTAAAAGTCTAGATTATTCTGGTTAGTCACATTGTACTGCTATTATTTTTGAACAATACTGCATGTGTTCCACCTTTACACCTTTATAACCTTTTTTTAAATTATTATTAAACCATACCATTATTTTGGTTGTTTTTAGGTGGAACTGTTATAATGCTCTGCCTTCTGAGTATGTTTTTGAGTTTATTTACATCACTAAGTTTGACATAAAAATCAGCTTTGCAATACAAACACAGTATGGCTGTGTTTCATCTTCAATAAATGGCTTCAACCAGCCTTTTCAGGGTTTGATTCCCACTCCTTTCTATATTTTTGAGTGTACCGTTCAGACTGCGACACACAATGATCCTATGGCTAGCAAGATGTTTAGCTTCAGTCACAGAGATGCACACAGTCACTGGACAAGGCGAGTAAGTTTTCTTTTTTTTTATTTAACCTTTATTTATCCAGGAAATTCGCACTGAGATTACAAATCTCTTTTGCAAGGGAGTCCTGGCCCCGTGTGTGTGTGGGGGAAACTATTGGACATGTTTTTGGAGGCAGGGGACACCGGAGCATCCGGAGGAAACCTACGCAGACACAGGGAGAACATGCAAACTCCACACAGAAAGGCCCTGCCCTGGATGGGAATCAAACCCAGGACCTTCTTGCTGTGAGGCAGGAGTGGAGGGGCACATTTTAGCATAAATTTATGCAGGACTCATCCATTAGTACATATCTCGTACAATCTCATGAATCAAGAGGAATGATCATGTTTTCATCATATTTACATTCTAACCCTAGCCCTAACCATAACCCTATGCATATACTAATGCATGAGTCATGCATAAATTCATGATATAATGTGCCCCCTACTATAAAGTGTTCCCAAAGAAAAACATTGAGCAAACTTTCTCTAGTGTCATTATACAGTAATTGTTTTATTTTATTTGGTCATATATAGTCATCTATTCAAAAGTTTACTGACCACATGGTTGTTGCTATATTTCATAGTTTTTTTTACTATAGATAGACTAACATGTACCAAAGGGTTTCTTTTTGTAGCTCAAAGTAGCTTTTTCTTTGTCTTTCTTTGAGACACCCTAGTGCCACTAATTTGTTACCGATTTTCCAGAGCACACATTTACTTTGGATCAGATCAGGTCCTAGTGGCACAGACTGCTGTGAATAAAAGTTGTGCTGCTCTAAAATGTCACTTTGTCATCTCTTGTCTGACATGTTCGGCTGTGTGAACCCAGTTTGGTCTAAATTGCCCTCATTTCAGAGATAACTGCTGTTTCTTGTGCACAATTTAAATGTAAGACTGACACTTGTTTGACTGCTCAAGCATTCTCAGATCAAACAACGCAAGCTGTATTCCACAACTAACATGCATGCAGTCTGGGGACTTAGATACTTCTGAAGACCGCTATGACATCATTTCAGTTTGCATCTTAAGCCCCAGTCACAGTGTGTCATTTTGGCCATTGTCAACAAACAATTATTATGTCTTGGAAGAAAGCTCCTGCAAAAAAATCTGAGAATATCCAAGTATGTGTAGCAAGAGCCATAATTAAAACCAGTTCAAGCATTGTTTTATGGAGAATATTTAAACACTTTTCCTGTGCTATTCTTAAGGTTAAAATATGCCAGTTCTTAGAGTCCTAATCACTGTTGTAAGGTATGCTGCCAATGAACCACCATTAATAACAGTTCGTCAATACAAAGTCTGTGAATCAATTTTCAGAGGGCTGCTTAAAGACACACTGAAGATAAAATATATAAAGCCATGACCCTGTAAGAATGGGATTTAATTAATCACATTTAAAATGTAATACCCTCCCTATTCTCAATTGTATCCATCATTTCAGGGATCATTTTGCCAAACACAATTAAATTTTAAATAAATGCAATAAAGTAGCCAACATACCACAGAGCCTGGGCCTGGAGATTTGGCTGCATCAAAGCAGATTTTTTTATTTTTAAATTGTATTTTGCAAAAATATACAGCACACCGGTCTGGACCATGGCTCACTGTGGACACGGGGGGTTGACCTTTAGCAACACACTAGTATATTACGAAAACTAAGAGGGAGGAGACATTTTGGCAGGAATTAAAGTGAATGTAAGATCTTTGCACAGGGACTAGTTTGCTGCATTGATCTGCAACATTCAAAAAGTATAGCTAAAAAAAACTAAACAAAAACTAGCATCCCACAGGCAAACTTTAACGGCTACAGATGCTAAGGTCTTACTGGACTGTTCCACTACCAGTGAACTAGCACCTTTCTGTTTATTGGACCACATATTGTGTTTGTGTGTCTATTAATTACCATTCAGATATTTTTTTGCTATGAATGCAGAATGAATATACAACAAGAGGAATACTACTAAATAATAAACTAGAATTTACCGCTGAATGTTGAATGGTCTGGAGAGAAAAAAATAATCACTCTTTGTGTCAGAGCATATCAGTCACGAGGCTTATAGCAAGCCCCACAGATTATTTACAACATGCACAGCAGCTTTTTAAATCAGAGCGGCTGACATGGAATTAGATTTATCAGGCCCAGTCAATCATTATGTGTATGTACACTGGTACAGAGGATCACCAGCCTCAACCGCCACCGTTTGCTGCAAATGACCATTGATCAAGAGCAAAACAGAATACTAAGCCTGTCTGCACATGTTGGTGTTAGTGAAGCGTTTGTTCGAAGCTTCTAGTATCCCGCTTTGTGATGTTGTCAGGGGTGTCATCTGCCTCTGTAACCAAAGACTCCTTGCCGAGACGCTAATCTATCAAGACAATGTGGATAATTAAACACAGAGCAAATGAGTAGACTCAGAGCAAGATAAACACTTACTGAAGCTCAGCTACAAATGTGAACTCCATCAGGGGCCAAAGATGTAAAATCTATTTCCGCCTTTTAAAATAAAACAGGCATTTAGATAAATTACCACCATATCACATGTGCCTGTTGTGCCCAGGGTCTGTGGCATACTGCCAACATTTGTGTGCATAACCTCTGTGAAAGTGCATAATAGGCTACTCCCAGGTGGAGCTGAGGGAGGGAGGGAGGGAAGTAGGAAATTAGGGAGAATGCATATACAAACCATGGGGGCAGGTCCTAAGACCCCTGCAGCAAACCACAGCAAAACGTGGTGCTAACAAAGTGGTTCATGGAGAGACATACTGAGGTGTGTCAGATATGGACATATTACTGTTAGTATTGTGTTTGAGTAAACCTTAGACAACAACACAAACATCAGCTCTAAATAAAGTCCACTGTATTCTTCACAGCCCGGGATGAGTCGGTGCTGTTCACTGCCCTGGGTGTAGGTGGCTGCAGCACATTGTTTAGGTGGAACACAGTTTCCACCGTTCTGTCTAATTACAACAAATTTACTTGTTCTGTGAAAATCATTCAATGGCCAGACTTTCTCACGTGAAGTGTGTCTGGAACCCTTCCTATGGATGGGGTGGGCTTTATGTAATACTTTGATTCTATCTGATATGAATTGTGTTGGTTCAGAGGCATTCTACTGAAGATAACACTCGGCTATTATCCCCACTCTGTCTTCATTTGAAACATTTTGTGCCCAGTTTTCCAGCTATAACTCTTCCCCTCTCTTCCCTCTCTGGACCGGAGCTGATCAATACATCAATGCCGGCGTTTGCCTTTGAATAAGAAAAGTGCACACACCAACCGCATGCCCAGAGCGACGACACACTTTAACCGTAAACTATCGTACCTGGTGATAAATTGCTACATGTCCTGAACAGAGATGTGCAAGTCAGGTTTAGAATCAATGTTCAATTTTTGTGACATTTACCAAGTAGAGCAGCATTTTTTTTTTTAGCAGAACAAGTTTACTACATACTACAGTAAAGTAAAGTATGATATTTATGAGAGCAGATGGGTGGGGTACAGACATAAGGTTGGTACCTTATTATAAAAGCAAATAAAAAAATGACTTGATGGTTGACATGTTAAATGTACAAGCCAAAGGCAAAATCTAGACTTTTTATTAGGTCCCATATAACTTTTTTATTGTCATCTAAATCTAACTACAACAGATGTATAGCCTGACCAGTCATTCCCACAGCCTGGTCAGTCATACAAATTCTCTCTCCATAAACTGAGTCTAGAACCCCTCCCTTCACATCAATTTTGATTTGGTAGAAAGCCTGTTGGAGTTGTAACTGAAAATAGGAAATTTAAGTGGGGTGCTGTTGTCATTTTTTACTTAAGTTTTTGGCTTGGATAAACAATTTAGAGACCTTCTTTTGATTTTAGTCTCTCTTCTGTAAAGACTAATAGGTTTGCTTTCTTTATCTAGTTTGTTTGGTAAAAAAGTTACAGTATCGAGTGAAATGAAACATATTCTCAGCATTTTGCCTTTTTCATGTGGGATTGTAGTATTTTTTTTTTTAGTTTTTAGTGTCTCTCATTTGCTAGCACACTCACCCAGTACAGGTGCTGGTCATAATTAGAATATTATCAAAAAGTTGATTTATTTGCTTTTGGGGCGGCAGTGGCTTAATGGTAGAGCGGTCGTCCTTCAGTAGTAGGTTCGATTCCCGCTCTCCCCACAGTTCATACAGTCGTTGTGTCCTTGGGCAAGACACTTAACCCACCTTGCCTCCAGTGGTGTTCCAGCTGTAACACTGGTGTAAGTATCTTTGGATAAAAGCGTCTGCTAAATGTAAATGTAATGCCATTCAAAAAGTGAAACTTATACATTACATGTCAGAAGCGTCTCGCCTGGGACTGCTGGTGAGTGGTCTAAAGTTATGTTCTCTAATGAAACAAAATTTTGCATTTCCTTTTTAAATCAGGGTCCCAGAGTCTGGAGGAAGAGAGGAGAGACACACAATCCACGTTGTTTGAGGTTCCAGTGTAAAGTTTCCACAGTCAGTGATGGTTTGGGGTGCCATGTCATCCACTGTGTTTTCTGAGGTCCAAGGTCAATGCAGCCGTATACCAAGAGGTTTTAGAGCACTTCATGCTTCCTGCTGCTGACCAACTATATGGAGATGCAGGTCTCATTTTCCAACAGGACTTGGCACCTGCACACAGTGCCAAAGCAACCAGTACCTGGTTTAAGGACCATGGTATCCCTGTTCTTAATTGGCCAGAAAACTCGCCTGACCTTAACCACACAGAAAATCTATGGGGTATTGTGAAGAGGATGAAGCAATATGCCAGACCCAACAATGCAGAAGAGCTGAAGGTCACTTTCAGAGCAACCTGGTCTCTCATAACACCTGAGCAGTGCCACAGACTGATCGACTTCATGCCACGCTGCATTGCTGCAGTAATTCAGGCAAAAGGAGGCGCAACTAAGTATTGAGTGCTGTATATGTGCATACGCATGTTCATACCTTTCAGTTGGCCAAGATTACTAAAAATCCTTTTTTTGTATTGGTTATAAGTAATATTCAAATTTTGTGAGATACTGAATTTGGGATTTTCCTTAGTTGTCAGTTATAATCATCAAAATTAAAGAAAAAAACTATTGAAATATATCATTTGCATTTACATTTTAGTCATTTTAGTCATTTAGCAGACGCTTTTTTTCAAAGCGACTTACATTTAGCTTCTATTTACCAGCGTTACAGCTGGAACACCACTGGAGGCAAGGTGGGTTAAGTGTCTTGCCCAAGGACACAATGACAGTATGAACTGTGGGGAGAGTGGGAATTGAACTGCCAACCTTCCGGTTGAAGGACGACCGACTACCACTGAGCCACTGCCCCCCCCTCATATCAGTCTGTGTGTAATGAATAAATATAATATAAAGTTTCACCTTTTTGAATAGAATTAGGGAAATAAATTAACTTTTTGATATTCTAATTATATGACCAGCTTGTGTATAACTACTATCTGCTAATGGATAGTTACATAGTAGGAATCTGTAATTTGTATTGTGTGCAGTATTATGCTCCGTCACCAAATACTTGTAAAACAATTTTCAAAACATTTTATTTTATGCAAAAATAAAATCAATGAATTTGCAATGATTGTAATGTTTTTTGACTATTGTGGTGGAGTTTAGTTATTGGACTGTTTTTACCTTATCACTGGCAAACAAACATGAGAAGATACAACACACTAAAATATACTGTATGTGTAGTTCCATACAGTTCAGTTTAGATAAAAATAAAAATAACAATTAAAATTAATAGTTATTGAGGCATTATTTTATTAATTGTGTGAATTTAACTTAAAATTATAATGACATCATAACTTCTGATACAGAGTTCATTTCCTGTCTTGGTTTACAGTAGGAGATCATAAAGAACTGGAGAATAAACTGCAGCGTCCAGTGTTAAAAACTGTGTAAAACTGGGCAAATATGATTAATGGACTTCCAACGACTCATTTCACATTTTTGCAGTTGTACCCTTCAAAAAGTCTGGTCAAAGGACACTGTGGCTGCTCTCTGTTGTGGATAATTATTGCATTTGGAAGGATTTTACACTGCCATCTGCATAGGAATTATAATAATGTAATCAATGGCCGTAATAGTATAAAGCTGTCAATATGTAGAATTTTGTTGTTTTTTTTGTTTTTTTAAACCACTTTTTACTAATTGCACAAGTAAACACTTTTACACAACATTTAAAAAAAATTCATAGTGTCACATTTTCTAAAAGGTCGTCCTAAAAATAAACAATTATGAGGTCACTGCAAAGTATTCACATTGACATTGACATAAGACTTCATTAGGCACGTGTCGACCGAAAGTCAAGGGGTCAGCTGTAGTCAGCTGAACTAATAACTTAAGGAAGCTAAAGGATTTTATGAACAAGGCCTGCTTTACACACAAACAGATCTGTTAGCTGTGTTATCCTCCATCTAGCCGAGGACGAGCCTCATAAGTAAAAAAAATAAGAAAGAAGAAAGTTTCTTATCCGGCATGTATGGATGATTGCAAACTAAACCTTTATATTTCCTCCATTTATTGAGACATGTAAAACACAAATTTCGGCTCAAGAAAGAAGTACCTTTAACTGTGGTATATTGTCCGTCTACTATCCCATTCCATCATTCTACCTCGTCAGAACAATGACCACACTAAAGTCTATGAGGGGTTAGTCACTGGGCCTCAGGGTGGAGGTTGGGACATCAATCTGACCTCTTCCCCAGTACAGCCCACAGCACTGCGGGACAGATCTACAAAGAGCTGAGTGGACAACTGTACTCCCCAATGACGGTCCAGGTGTGGCAGGTGATGGACAGATGATGGATGGACTTCTGCTGCAGAGACAGAACCACGGTGACTGCTGATGGACAGCCGAGACTTGTGTCCGACAACTAGGCCTGACCGCTGCAGGGACGTGCTGGCAGAATCATGTTTGAAGCCAGTCAGCAGAGTCATGAGTGTCATTCATTTACAAGTTTAACACTAGCAACAAGACTAAGACACTTACTTATTGTAGCTAATGTTAGAAAGCTCTTCTACATTCAGTCTTCTTCACATTTTTTAGACTGTAATCGGACACTGACCAGCTATTACATGATGACTATCATCAAAAAAATTAAATACACATTGTACTATTTGTTATATAACTTAATTCTAGATGCATTGGACTCCGCAAGGCATTTGATTTCCAGCTGAGTTTACTTATAATTCCTGAGACAATTAAGTCAATACAAATGTGTTTGGGGATGTCATTTTACTAGTTTCTGTATTAAGCTGATATAAGGAAACATACTGTAGTGCTCCCTAACCCTTTTTAATTATTAGGACATCTTACAATTTTATTTAAATTACACACTATAATGTTTAAATGTAAAATATGTGCACAAAGTATAGTACAGGTTGTTACAAGGCTTAGCAAAGAAGACTTATTCAAAATGAACACAAGACGCATCAGTAGATTGACAGCAATTTAAGAAAATGAAACTTAAATAAGCACACAGTTGCAGAGTAAATAAACTTTGTGACTGTACTTTTGAGGTAGAATAACACTTTAATCAGTTAAAATAAACACTTTGCTCATTCAATCTGCTTTTACAATCAGTACACGGAGCGCCTGCTCTCCATTCACCTACATATGAGAGACCTGTGTCAGTGTTAAAACTTTTTTGTTAAAATAAACACATTTTTTGGTTTATTTACCACGCGCAGCAGTTTAATATCTGTCGGCTGTACATTTGGTCTCATTCAGTGTAACTGCCACTCTTCTTGTTGCAATGCTCATGTAATATTTCTATACTGCTGTTCTTATTTCACCAGAGACACATTCCAGTCACTGTGTTCTTTCAGTTTATTTTTGTTGTGCCTAAACTCTACTGCACATAGGCCAACATCACTGTACCCTTTGAAAAACCTTCTCATATTTGTTAATGTTTTAATCTAATAATTTATGTTCCATGCTATAAAAAATTATTTAAACTCCAGAGTGCACTTCCAACAAGAATAAAATTTGTTTTGGGAGATTAACTTTATGTAAACGCTTTGATAATCACTGTCTCTATAGACTTTTCCACGTATATTTTTTCATAAGAATCAGAGCTAATTTCTTATTGCACATTGGCTTCTACGTGACTGGCTGCTTGTCTAATTGGCTGAACGGGGCAGATTGAAAATACTACCTTTTGGAACATATTTTGCCATCAACTAATAAGTCTTAATACAAGTGTGCATGTCTGAGTCATTTTATATTGCCACAGCTTGTTAATCTCTGGAGCACATTCAATCTCCCTTTGAAAATGAGAGTGTAATTGGGCGCTTTATCTTAAAGTGATGTCTTGTAAGATTAATCTCCTTTGCTTTAGATTTTGTTAACAAAGCCTGTGTTCATCACTTTGGGCTGTTGGAGCCGATCAATAACACACGGGCCTCTATGCTTGATTTTGCGGTGATGGGATATTCTGATCAGATAAAAATGCTAAATGCACACAAACTAATGAAGTAGCTGGAGGGTGGATTTGAAGTTGAGGTTTTTAGATCTAAGTTGAGTTTTGCACTTTTTTCAGTCAGAAAACCAAATGACTATAGTGGGTTCATTGTAAACATGTGTTTAAAACCATTAAGAAGTGGTTAGCTTGTAATTCGATGTAGTTTGTTCCATAAAGTTTGTTCCCATTGACTTCAATTCAATGATCAAAATACAAAGTTCAGTCATTTTTTACAGGTATTACTCATGTTATTTTGTCTTCATTTGAACTATTTGAGATTTTCGGATGGATGGTAGGGTGTAAAAAATATATAGATTCTTTTAAATATCGCAATATTTCATGATGCAATTCTCGTATAGATTCAAATTACAGCCAAATAAATATTTTACAAATTGAAAATTCAAAATCAAGCACTGTATAAAGTATTTCTGAAAAAAAAAAATACTGCAAGCAATATGTTTGTTGCCTATTTAGTAAAAAAAATGTTGTGGGTTATAGTTTCAGTTCTTGCTATTTTAATAATCGCAATATATCGTCGTACATCTCACCTCCGCCATATGTCTTGGACACTTGGGTGAAAAGAGGGCCGGAGCTGTGAGGGTCTGTTGGGAACATTTGGCCGAGTCCCCTATCAGAAATATCTTCAACTCCCACCTCCGGAAGAGCTTCGACCAGATCCCGAGGAGGCTGGAGACATTGAGTCCGAGTGGACCATGTTCTCCACCACTATTGTTGATGCGGCCACTCGGACATGTGGCTGTCAAGTCTCCGGTGTCTGTCGTGGCGGCAATCCCCAAACCCGGTGGTGGACAGCAAAAGTAAGGGATGCCGTCAAGCTGAAGAAGGAGACCTATCAAACCTGGTTGGCACGTGGGACTCCTGATGCAGCTGATAGGTACCGGCAGGCCAAGCGGACTGAGCTTCAAGGCAAAGCTCTCAACCGGTCAATCTACATTCCTATTCTCACCTATGGTCATGATCTTTAGGTCACGTCAAGCATGTGACGAGAAACGCGGGCCTCTCAGCTCCACACATTCTCACAAGGTCAAACGCTGTACACGACGAACACTGCCTCATTTTAAGGGACGGCCCATCAGGAAGTTTGGAGCTCTAAACCGTGAAGACAGCTTCAACTAATGGTAAAAGCAGTCTGCAGCTACTAATAATTTACTCAATTGTTGAATGCTTAAAGCTCGCATGCAGATTGTGGTAAGGCTAATAACTTGCCGGTAGAGAAAAAAATTATTGCCTTAGTCCGATTATAATCAGAGTTTTAAACTCCATGTAAACACCTTACTCCAATTGGGGGTGCAGTCATTTTAATTTCTCAGATTTTGAATAACACAGCTGTATACAGCTTCCCCTCCTTGAACCGCAACCTTATCGTGATGGAGGGGTTTGAGTGCCCGAATGATCCTAGGAGCTATGTTGTCGGGGGCTATATGCCCCTGGTAGGGTCTCCCAAGGCAAACAGGTCCTAGGTGACGGGCCAGACAAAGAGCGGTTAAAACCCCCTTATGGATAAGACAATATCAAGGACCGTGACGTCGCCCTTTGATATGTATTACTAACTCGATGATTACTGACCAAATCAGGGTGTTATAATAGGATTCATCTACAAACGTGTCAGGTTTAACATTAGTTTAGTTTATCCTTTCAACAAAGACTAAATGCTGTGAAATACTATGAACACATGAATACAGCATTAGCCTGAGCAGACACAGTACTGCGGTTCTCTCTTGTTCATTTAAACTCAGACAAGGTGTGAACTCCTGCTGTTAAGGCTTAATTGAGCTATGAGTTTAATTAAAGTAAGGTCTGCATGTAAACATACTGAGTGTTAACATTAGCATGACAGCAGACTCATCTCTAAAATTGATAGTGTTAGCAAGGACCATCAAGAAACTATTTGTTTTTGACTCCCCCCAGTGTCCCCTTGTTTTGGGATTGCCCTGGTTTAAGATACTGATTGGTCAGCAGGGAAGATCATAAGTTGGAATTCCTTTTGCCACTTATCTTGTCTCCAGTCTGCTATTCCTTCCTCAGAGGGTGCCTCAATGAGCCTGCCAAAGTCTTCAGATCTGTTATTGGTTCCTACTGACTACCATGACCAAGAGCACTCTCCCACCTCACAGGCCCTATGAGCTGCTTCCCAGAGCCTCTCTTACATCTGGTCGCTTGTACAACCTTACACAACCTGAGAGACAAGCTATGGAGATTTATTAAGGACTCACTGGCAGCAGGAATCTTTGTTCCAGGGAGCAAACTGGATCTCTGCAACGCATATCATCTGGTTCGGATTAAAGAAGGTTAACACCCTTTCGGCCTCTTCAAATATTTGGCTATGCACGTTGGGCTTGCTGTCTTCCATCAATGTCTTGCAAGATTTCATAAATCTCAAAGATCTGAGTATCTCAATGACATTCAGATTTTTTGTCCCACAGGTTCGATAAGCACAAGTCCCATGTCAGCCAGGTGTTAAAACGGTTAAAACAACAAGCTGTTTGTAAAAGCAGAGACATGTGAATTCCATATTCCTTTGGTGTCATTTCTTGGTTATATAATCGAGGATGGAAAGGTGAGAGCTGATAAGTAAGCTCAGTAAAATCTCAGCAATGGTAGATTGGCCTGTTCCCAACACCAGAAGGCAACTACGATTTTTAGGATTTGCCAATTTCTACCGCCACTTCATCAGGGATTAAAGCAAGATAGCTGCACCATTGACTAAAATCACCTCAACATCTGTACCATTTTCCTGGACCCCAGGGCGGCTCAGGGCTTTCGTAAACCTTAAGCAAAGGTTTGTTTCAGCTCCAGTTCTGATCCAACCTGATCCAACCAAACAATTTGTGGTTGAGGTGGATGCCTCAGAAGTTGGTGTTTGAGCAATCCTCTTGCAGCGCTCTAGGGCAGACTGGACACCTCACCCCTGTGCTTTTTTTCTTCAGGCGTCTTTCTCCTGCTGAGTATAACTACATTTTTGGGTACTAGGAGCTCCTTGTAGGGAAATTGGCTTTAGAAGAAATTGCGGCATTGGCTGGAAGGAGCTGAGCAGCCTTTCCTTGTCTGTACAGACCACAAACAGTTGGCTTGCATCCGAAGAAGCTGAACCCATGGCAGGCCCATTGGGCAATATTCTTTGGCCATTTTAAATTAACCTTGTCCTACCAACCTGGTTCTGAGAATCAAAAACTGGATGCCTTCTCTTAGTTGTACTTAGATGGAGAGACGCCAACCTTGCCTGACACTATTCTACCGGCTTCCTGTGTGGTGGGTATCTTGGTTTTGGATGTTGAGTCAGCAGTGAGTTCAGCCCAACAGACAGACCCAGCACCAGATCAGGGCCTGTCTGTTGGGCCCTGATCTGGTGCTGGGTCTTCTAACGATGTAGACTGACAATCTGGCAGTCTACATCTGTATGTTCCCAGTTCTGTTTGACCTAAAGTTTTGCAGTGGGCACACGATTCCCAAGCGATCCTGCCACCCTGGAACACTCTGTAAACGTTTCTGGTGGCCCTCCTTGGAAAGTAATGTTAAAAAATATATTCTGTAAAATATATGTTACAGCTTGTATCAACGGGTCAACTCCGTCCTCTGCCGGTGCCTTGTCGCCCATGGTCTCATATACTGTAGCTGTTTATTTTGTTACGAGTTTACTTTCCTCTAACAGTAACTCTGGCATTCTAACTACAGTATTGTAGATTGTTTTTCCAAATCTGCTCACTTTGTAGTCCTGCCAAAGCTACCAACGGCTCCTGAGACAGTAGATCTATTGCTCCAGCATGTTTTCCGCCTCAATGGCCTCCTGGTTGACATAGTTTCTGATCGGGGACCTCAATTCACTTCCCATGTATGGAGGTCGTTTGGCAAGGCATTGGGAGCGAAGGTGATTCTTTCTTCTGGTTGCCATCCATAGAGTAACAGGCAGACAGAGCGCACCAACCAGGACCCAGAATCTGCACTTTGCTGTGTATCCGCATAACTCGCTCACATTCTCTGGTACCGGGCTCTCTCCTTTTGACTGTTCCCTAGGTTACCAGCCTCAATTATTTCCAGCGGAGGAATCAGAATTTGCTGTTCCTTCTGTGCAGGTTCATATTAAACGCTGCCGTAAGATTTGGAATGATACTCGAAAGGTTCTTCGTGCCTCTAAAAGGACCCGCCGACTTGCTGACTGCCACCGTACCCCTGCACCTCTGTACACTCCTAGGCAAAAGGTGTGGTCATCGACCAAGAACCTATCTTAGAAGTCAAAGTCCAAAAAACTCTCCCCTGCCTCAGACTCTTCGAGTCCACCCCACCTTTCATATGTCTCAAATCAATCCAGTGTCTTTAAGTAACTTGTTCCCACTAGTCAGACCCCCTCCAACCCCCAGGTCATTGATGACCATCTGGCCTATACTGTCAATCATCTTTTGGATGTCTGTTGCAGGAGGCGGGGGCTCCAGTACCTTGTGGATTTGAAGGGGTATGGACCCGAGGAGCGCTGTTAGGTTCCTCATTCTCTGAACTTAGATCCAGACCTTGTTAAGGAGTTCAATCGTTGGCATCCTGTCACTGTACTGTTACGGTTTCAAGCCCCTAGTTTTCCTATGTTCTCCCCTCCCTCTCTGTTGCCACTGTTGACGTGACTCCTCACTCTGCTCCTGCTCTCTGGCTGGCTGGCACATCTGCATTCAATCATTTCATCTACTCCTGCAGTACTTAAACCCAGGCTCTCTTCCACTTTTCTGCCAGATTGTCAGTCTACATCGTGAGAAGGCTACTAGGCCAAATCTCTAAGTAGCTGATTTGTGAAGTATCTCACATGTGTCTGTCTAAGGTTTCCCATATCGCCGTACCTGCCTGCTAGCTCCAGAACCAGCCTCGTCAACTTACCTGCTCTGCTCAAGTCTGTATTCATCCTCGGCCACCCTCCCCCACTTCAGCCAGCTCCAGAAGACTTCATTGCAAGATTTCATTAATTTAAGCTATTTTCCCCTGTCCCACATTGCCCTGCACTCACATTGCCACAAGCCTGACTTGGGCCTGAGCACAGTTGCCTCTTGTAGCCAACCTATCCATATGTCATTGTACAGCACTCTTTTGTTTTATAGAAGTGTGGTGTCCATTTCTGCAGCAGAGAGTTAAAAGTTACAACACAACTCAAATTCAATGTCATAACCCATAAAGATTAACTTTTGGCTCATTTCTATCTGGTTCATTGTGCACTGTCATGGTTTGAAGAAAAGATAGATAAAAACATACGCTTGTTCGAGAAGTTGTACTGTACATTGAGCTCTGAATTTTGCCAAACCCCAGGAAGTGTGCCGTGCTTTGTGTGTGAAACCCACCGAGGCATAGTATAATAATAATATAATAATAATAATAATTGTTATATTTATATAGCGCCTTTCCAGAGCTCAAGGACGCTTTACATATCAATTATTCATTCACTCCACAGTCACACACTGGTGGTAGTAAGCTACATCTGTAGCTACAGCTGCCCTGGGGCAGACTGACAGAGACGTGGCAGCCATTCCGCGCCTACGGACTCTCCGACCAACACCTTCAACATTCTTACACATTCATACGAGGCAAGGTGGGTTAAGTGTCTTGCCCAAGGACACAACGACAGTATGAACTGTGGGAAGAGCGGGAATCGATCCTACTACCTTCCGGTTGAAGGACGGCCGCTCTACCACTGAGCTACTGCCGCCCGTATAGATTTTCAGTGTGAGTGATCCCTTAAACAACACAGACCATCCACTTTATGATTTAACAGAGAAAAAAGGGCAGTTTACTGATGGCTTACAACACATCAACCAACAGCACATTTTGATTAGCAGCTTTCAACACTTTTCAGAATTGTCAGTCAGTGATGTATTTTTTTTTTTTTTTTGTGAAAATAGTCTTTAACAAGTGGTTGTACAAGGTGTATTACTGAATCAGCCAGCATCAGTATAGGCCTCTGACCCTAAATTAGGATAGGCCTGAGTAATTAACCACAAATATTTTGATGTGTTTAATCTTCATGGTTAGCTTCGGAAAAATACGTCACCCCTGCTGCCCTCTACGGATGACATCTGCTGCCTCACATGACTGTGATCTGTAATGTAAAACCCATGTCCTAAATATGTGGTTTTAGTTAAAAGACTGTATTGATTTTCTCCAAATTGCTAAATGTAATTCAATTGAATGTGAATCCATTATTGCTCGACCAAAACCACCATTCCCTACCCTCCGTCTTCCTCCCTCTTTTTCCAAACCCCTCCTACTCTCTTCCAATGCATCAGAAAAATTACAGCAGATTGATTTTGTAGGGGGCCGCAGTGGAGTTAAGTTCAACCTGACAAACATGTGTGTGTGTGTGTGTGTGTGTGTGTGTGTGTGTGTGTGTGTGTGTGTGTGTGTGTGTGTGTGTGTGTGTGTGTGTGTGTGTGTGTTTGACAAATGTGTGTATCTGAGTGTGAGTGTGTGTGTGGGTGGAGAGTGTCCAGCCGGCCAATGAGCGAGGACCTGCAGCAAAAGTGCTGATGCAACTTCTTGGCTATATGGGATTGTCTCATCCCATCAAGTGACGTTATGGATTGAGTATTGACGTGCACCTGCCTGCCAGCCGCTACAGCCCATCGCACTTCTCTCCAGCCAGCTTACTCCAACTATGTATTTTGCCTATTTTTTAAAATCAAATTTAACATCCATAAGAGAAGGGTATGCAGACTTTTAAGTACATAGTGTCTGAAGGGGACGGCTCTTGTGGAGAACGAGACAAAGGTCTTTTGAATAATGCAACCATTAGCCAATTACAGCCGGTACTCTAGACGCTTCTGTTGAGAAAGTCAGATGTTTTATTTATTCTACAGGTTTTATAGGAGACACGCACCAGGCAAAACACAGTAGGCAGGTCAGAGCCAGGTAACGAGAGGGTTACGATTAAAACCAACAGTAG
Organism: Perccottus glenii; assembly: GCA_024416835.2. NCBI lineage: Eukaryota > Metazoa > Chordata > Actinopteri > Gobiiformes > Odontobutidae > Perccottus > Perccottus glenii. The sequence continues at coordinate 9,218,666 of CM044561.2, forward strand.
ATAGTACACGATGGCCCATCTATGCACAGCTGGGTCTGGTTTAGCATACATTACACTGTATGTTTGAGAGGAGCTGTGTCAATGTTCATCTCCCATGTGGAGTAATGTAAGCAGAACAACAAATAAAACCCTGTTGAAATCACTCCAACTACATTTAGCAGCTAATTACTTTGACATCTAAATCTGTACGTAATACGTAATAAAGATAAATTATATCTTAATTAGTATTAACATAAAATAGTCAATGACGAACAGCTTAACTAGGCACAATTGTATTAAACCTAATTCAAACTAAATAGGCTTGAGCATTTTAGAATAAAGCTCATATGCAATAAATCCATGTGTATGGTTGTCCTAAAACAGGTTTCAGGTTCTTATACCGCGTATAAGTTATCAACAACAATCCTCAAACAACCATTCAGCATCACATGTTCAGTTATCCATCATAGTCTACAATTCAATACAGTCCTTGACAACTTGTTTGTGAAGATTCACAGTCATCCAGGTTATAATCCAATAAAGTGAGGCATTATGCATCTGGACATAGTTTTAGCTTAATCTTTCATTAGTCCCAACTTACTCCTAACTTGGGTTAAAAAGATACATACTCTTTGTAATCTGATCACTGCCAGTAATGAATTTTGAATCTTTTTGATAAGTTTGTTGAATAGAATATTATCTCTCTCTAACGGCCTGGCTCATACTACAGAATTTTAACAAGTTTCTTTTAATGTGGTGGCATCTCATTGTCTTCATTGTCAATGCACAATAAATTACTTAAATAATGTTGACAAAACTGAAATGAAGTGACATATAAGTATGAAATGACAATAAACATAATACCAATGGTTCTTGCCCATGTTCATGACTGACATGTTCAGGGAAAAAAAGGAAATACACTTCAGGTGCTCAGGTGCTTTAAGTAAATCCATGGAATTATTGCGTTTTCGATATCCAGCATCCGAGATGTCTTGTCTTACTGGTGCGTAAATATTTAATATGTGACAAAACGTCCAATTCATTCTGCTTAGGTTGTAGTCTAGCAGAGTTTAGTGGTCAATAAAGCCAGCTCTACACAGGCCACATCTGAGTGAGATGTTGACTATGGCTTCAATTTGAAGTAAAAGGCTAATTATTAGCTGTTCTTTAAATAGATTGTCCAGGAGTAATGGGGGAATTGGTTGTTGCGGACGTTGGAAGGAGAAGGCTTTAGGCCCTTGGCATTAATCTGGATTGACCTAAAGGGACTGGGTGATCAACTGCTGGGCTTTGCCCCTAAGGACTCTGGATAAATGGAAGCACACACACTAGGATGAGGAGAAGGGGAGTTCACGTTTGATTTATAGTGCAACAGTCAGGACTTTATTTGGAAAGTCAAGTGTAGAAGTAGAAAACATAGTTAAATAGACTTTTTTGTACTAATCCTTCTCTGCATAAGCAACCTACTGTCATTTCATTTCAATGCCTTGGCCAAGAAGGTTTACACCTTTAGACAAAACACGAAACAGGTTGGTTTTTCAAAATATAGACACCTAAATACAAACATACAATGATCTTTAAACAGAGGCAGGTCTGTGATGGAACGTAACTCAGTGGGAAGGGAGTTCCAGAGTTTAGGACTGACCACTGCAAAAGAACGATCGCCCCCTGTTTGAAGCGGGACCAGGGACCTGCGGCAGATGTTGCCCAGCAGGACGTAGAGCTCTGCTGGGCAACGGGGGGATCTCAAACAAATAAGAAGGTGCAAGGCCACTGAGTGAATTAAAAACTTGTCAAAGTGATTCCCAAAAATGAATGACTAATAATATTAAAATACATTGAAGCTTAGATAAATTTGCACTGCAGATGATGTGACTGGACCAATCCGATTCTGGGTTGGTCCAGTCATCATCAGAAAAGTCCTTGTGTAATTCACATCTTCCTGTCACTTCACGACTAATGAGTATAACCGAAGGTGACTTTGATGGGCACTTGTCAAATTGAGAGAATGACTCTTTCTGACCATCAGTCACTTATATAAACAGAGACATGACACTGGCTGTGGACAAATATCTAAAAATGTCTGAGTGGGTCTGTCACACTGAGCTATTTCTGCTCACACAGTGTTTAGATACACTGCGGCCTCCAGGACATAAAACACAATGGAAGGCACTAAATTAGATTGTAATATTTTTAATAGTTTTATTGTTTGACACCTTGTAAGTAAACTGCTGAACTGCCCCTGTCTCAAATAGGGTTAGGAATCACAAGGCGGGGAAGGGGGCAAAATTGATGCAGCATACCCCTCTAGCACTGGGTAGTTGCGCCCCTGCAATCAGAGAGGTCATCCATTAATTCCTACTCATTTGGTTATGCCCTACAAGAGCTACTGTTGCAACACATGGTATTAATACTTCATGTAAATGGTAAATGGCATGTATTTATGTAGCGCTTTTGTAACCTACTCAGGCACCCAAAACACTTTACATCATGCTTCTACTCACCTGAGAGGGGGGCTGCCATACACACGGCGCTCATGACCTTCTCCGACCACACCAATTTCATCTCGACAATCACACACATTCATACAGGTGGGTGAAGTGTCCTGCCCAAGGACACAAAAACAGTAGACTCTTGAAAGAGTAGGAATCGATCCGCCAGGACTACTGCCCTACCACGCCATCCTCATGTACATGGTAAACAAACAGCCAAAACGAGTCTTTTGTTATCAGTTAAACCGTTTTTGTGTAAATGGCCTCTGAATCTCCAGTGACAAGAGCTGCACATTTGATACCATGTGCAGCCACAGGCAACCCAACACATTCTCAGGCTTTACTTGGGGAACAGCATTAAAAGGACATGACTTCCTCCTCAACCCTTTGCAGAATCATCTCACTGTTAAAATATAAATGAGTTTAGTCATTTGATTAGAGTTAGAACCACTCTACGAAGCACCAAGTAGGTCTGGTCTTACCACAAAAGTGCTGTCCTCCAGTAATAAATGTGATCAAGTTACTTAAATCTTAGCAGAGAACAGTGTCTCTGTAAAGTTTGATCTCAGTTGTGTAATGTTGTAATAGAGTAATCAAAACATAAATTGGTTAAATTGGTCTTGACATATTCACAAAAACAGTTTTTTAGGTTTAGAGACTGAAAGGAATCTATGTATACAGTATATATCCCACTCTCCCCACAGTTCGTACTATCGTTGTGTCCTTGGGCAAGACACTTAACCTACCTTGCCTCCAGTGGTGTTTCAGCTGTAACACTGGTGAATGGAACCTTAATGTAAGTCGCTTTAAAATGAAAGCGTCAACTAAAAATGTGTAAATGTAACACTGTTGAATGTAAGTCGTTTTTAATAAAAGCATTTGCTAAATGACAAAATGTAAATATGTATGTAAACAGTTTATTTATATACACACACACACACACACATTTTTGCACAGACTCCATTCTTTTAAGGAAACAAAGCAGTGTTATTCTACAGAATTGAACAGAATGTTTTTTTTATCTTTGTGAGCTGTCTGTGCCTCACTCTCAGGGTGTTGTGGTCAAAATGTGAGAGCTATTTATGTGTTCTAGTTTTCACAAATGGACGGCCGTCACAGAAAGCGCTGCAGGATTTGAAATAATAAGCTCTCATTCTGAAGGCTCCCTCATGTCCCCCTGCACACAATGGCTTTTCTGCTCATACACATCACTTCTGAATGAGATGCCTGGAAATCCATGAGACAGGATATGGAGCGTGTGTGTGTTCCAGGACTGCGGCTGATTGTATGTGTGACCCTCCTCGGGGGCTCTACTGCTGCTGAGCCCAAGCCTCTCCCAAGGTGACCCTCCTTTATCATCTTTGCTTTTGGATCCTAGAAGCCTCCTACAGCAGCAGCAGCATCACACGTGTACACTCCCAATATGAAGTTGTAGTCATGCGTGCAGTGGAATTGCTGTTTGGCTGCATTTTGCATGATGATAAATGATAATGACAACAGGGATAGGAGCATAATGCTCTTATCCATGAAAGCCATTTGGGATGAGGGCATGTTCAGCTGCAGCACATGGAACGTGTGAAGGGAACAGCACTGAACAAAGACGGATCAAATTCAAACCAACCTCAGAGAAATGTTCCTCATTGCCAAAGGGATAAATTACCATGTTATGATATAAAAGAGCTATATGTGGAATATGTTCTTCATAGCAAAAAATAAAAAAATGTGATATCTACTTTATATATCTACATCTACAATAGATAGGGCAACCAAGAAAAACGTATGACTTTAACCCAGTAAACCTTGAAAATAGTCATTTTCAAATCAACACTGGGGGTGTCAGGGATATATGTTTGTGTTGATACATGTAGAAGATATAGAGCAGGGGTAGGCAATTATTTTTCCCGAAGGGCCACATTAGAACATGGGACTCTGGTGGAGGGACTGTAAACTCACTTATGCCCAAATACATTTTTGTCCACAGTTTATAGTTTGAATTATAGACAAAACAATATGTGTAATTGTAGCAAGACATCTGACTCGTATCTCTGTCTTTTAACTTAAAATTCTTTTTGTCACAGATAACAAGATCTACAACACTTGGACACTGAATTTGTGTTTTCTCAGGTGTGAATTCCTCCACAAACTGAAGGGGGGTGGTCGGGGAACGACTCTCCTCTGAAGAATTATGTTGATTAATTAACATTACCTGTGACTTTTCCAGGAGAAGGACTATAAACTCAAAGGACTTTGTTTGTGGAATGTGTTTGAAGTGAAATTGAGGGCAGAGTAAGCGCACTTTACACCATAGAGTTGTACAGCTGAATATAACAGAACAGTTATTTCCTAAATAACTTTTCTGTGTGCATACACACATGGAATGGCAGGTTATGTTCCACAATAAAAGATGTGAAATACATACAGATTGAAACACTCTCGCACGATTTGAAACACTCTCGCATGATTTGAAACACTCTCGCACGATTTGAAACACTCTCGCACGATTTAAAACACTCTCGCACGATTTGAAACACTCTCGCACGATTTGAAACACTCTCGCACGATTTGAAACACTCTTGCACGATTTAAACACTCTTGCACGATTTGAAACACTCTTGCATGATTTAAAACACTCCCGCACGATTTGAAACACTCTCGCACGATTTGAAACACTCTCGCACAATTTGAAACTCTCCCGCACGATTTGAAACACTCTCGCACGATTTGAAACACTCCCGCACGATTTGAAACACTCGCACGATTTGAAACACTCGCATACGATTTGAAACACTCCATACGATTTGAAACACTCTCGCACGATTTTAAACACTCTTGCACGATTTGAAACACTCCCGCACGATTTGAAACACTCTCGCACGATTTGAAACACTCCCGCACGATTTGAAACACTCTTGCACGATTTAAAACACTCCTGCACGATTTGAAACACTCTCGTACGATTTGAAACACTCTGGCACGATTTGAAACACTCTGGCACGATTTGAAACACTCTGGCACGATTTAAAACCCTCTCGCACGATTTGAAACACTCTCGCACGATTTGAAACACTCTTGCACGATTTGAAACACTCTCGCACGATTTAAACACTCTCGCACGATTTGAAACACTCTCGCACAATTTAAAACCCACTCGCACGATTTGAAACACTCTCGCACGATTTGAAACACTCTCGCACGATTTGAAACACTCCCGCACGATTTGAAACACTCTCGCACGATTTGAAACACTCTCGCACGATTTAAACACTCTCGCACGATTTGAAACACTGCCGCACGATTTGAAACACTCTCGCACGATTTGAAACACTCTCGCACGATTTGAAACACTCTCGCACGATTTAAACACTCTCGCACGATTTGAAACACTCTCGCACGATTTAAAACCCACTCGCACGATTTGAAACACTCTCGCACGATTTGAAACACTTTTGCAGGATTTGAAACACTCTCGCACGATTTGAAACACTTTCGCACGATTTGAAACACTCTCGCACGATTTGAAACACTCTCGCACGATTTAAAACACTCTCGCACAATTTGAAACACTCTCGCACGATTTGAAACACTCTCGCACGATTTGAAACACTCTCGCACGATTTGAAACACTCTCGCACGATTTAAAACACTCTCGCACGATTTGAAACACTCTCGCACGGTTTAAAACACTCTCGCATGCGTTCTCTTGCTCGCTCGCTCTAGATTCCGGGAGATTTTAACTAATTTGCTGGCATCCCCCGGGCATCAATATGCGGGAGACTTCCGCAACTTCCGGGAGACTTGGGATGTCTGCCATTGTTTCCCAGTAATTATCCCTTGTTAATCATTTCATCATATTCAATAAACCATATTTAATCTAACGTCGTTGTACAGGTGTATTTTTAAATTTTACGTGTTCCTACAATTGAGAAAAGTTCTCCTCCCTTCAGATCTCTTTAATAGGCTACGAGTGTTTTAGTTATTTCCAAGGTAACTATAACAAATAAGCTTGGGTGGTGCCCCTCATTATTAATAACTATTAAATCAGCCCAGAACTCTTTTTTACTTTATACTCCCCTTCACAATAAACACTGTATAGTCAACACCACAGTCAGTCCTCAGTTTTAGAGCCACACTTTACAGTTTGTTCTGAATCAGGTGAAAACTACCTCTCGCTGAGAGTAGAGATAATGGCTTTGGAATCATCTGATCACTGCAGACTAAATAAAATATATGTAGTGTTTAATTACCAATAAATTATTAGAAAAATGTATGTTGAGCCAAATTAAGCAATGCCCCCTGGCCCTCAGTTTGCCAGCCACTGAAGTAGAGTAAGAGATAGGAGTGAGGAGTATTGCGTAACAAAGTATGCAGTGAAAACTTACACTGAAGTGCTTCTGAACTTATTTCTTTTTTTTTCTAGGACTGCATACATTAAACCGAAGCAGAGATGCTTGTACCAGATTATAGCTTAACAGCTATTTATCACAGTACACAGAGTACCCGGAGGAAACCTACGCAGACACAGGAAGAACATGCAAACTCCACACAGAAAGGCCCTGTGAGGTTTCTGTGATGGTGTCTGTTTTTTTAAGACAATAAAGTTATTATGTTTAAAATGTCTAATGTAGCATACATTTTTTAAGGGTTAAAAGCATTTTTTTTTCTTGCAGAGCCTTTTCTTGTAGCGCTCCCTTTTTATGGAATGGACTCCCGGTGGAAGTGCAGCGAGCTGACTCTGTTGAGGTTTTCAAAAGCAAACTCAAAACATACTTTTTTTACCAAACATATGGAGATTGATTGATCATAGGTACACACTCACACTAGCCGTAGCTGTAGGTACACACTCACACTGGCCGTAACTGTAGGTACACGCTCACACTGGTCGTAGCAGTAGGTACACGCTCACAATGGCCGTAACTGTAGGTACACGCTCACACTGGTCGTAGCAGTAGGTACACGCTCACACAGGCCATTAGCTGTAGGTACACGCTCACACTGGTCGTAACTGTAGGTACACGCTCACACTGGTCGTAGCTGTAGGTACACGCTCACAATGGCCGTAACTGTAGGTACACGCTCACACTGGTCGTAGCAGTAGGTACACGCTCACACAGGCCATTAGCTGTAGGTACACGCCACACTGGTCGTAACTATAGGTACACGCTCACACTGGTCGTAGCTGTAGGTACACTCACACTGGTCGTAGCTGTAGGTACACGCCACACTGGTCGTAGCTGTAGGTACACTCTCACACTGGTCGTAGCTGTAGGTACACGCTCACACTGGTCGTAGCTGTAGGTACACTCTCACACTGGTCGTAGCTGTAGGTACACGCTCACACTGGTCGTAGCTGTAGGTACACGCTCACACTGGTCGTAGCTGTAAGTACACTCTCACACTGGTCGTAGCTGTAGGTACACTCTCACACTGGTCGTAGCTGTAGGTACACTCTCACACTGGTCGTAGCTGTAGGTACACGCTCACAGTGGCCGTAGCTGTAGGTACACTCTCACACTGGTCGTAGCTGTAGGTACACTCTCACACTGGTCGTAGCTGTAGGTACACGCTCACACTGGTCGTAGCTGTAGGTACACACTCACACTGGCCGTAGCTGTAGGTACATGCTGAACCTCTCATATTAATATTACTATTGTTGCAGTAGTATTTAGCACTTTTTCTTTTCTATGTCCTCCTAGGGTAGACGAAAAACCTCTGACCTGCTGGATGACTTGACTCTGCTCCAGTGTGAGGATCCCCAGCCCATCTGCCATCTACCTTGATGTTGGCTGCGGTCCCATCCACCCTTACACACACACAGAGTGGACACTGGACACTGCCAATATAAACGTTTTTTTTATAAATATGTTTTGTGTATTTCTATGTATTTTTCAACTGTCCTGGACACATTCCTGCACGGCCTGTCCGTCCTGCGAATCGATCCCTCCTTCTGTGGTTCTCCCTGAGGTTTCTCTTTTCTCTTTTTTGGGGAGTTTTTCTTTACCCTGATGGATGTTGTCTATTGCAGTCTGTACAGTATATCACAACAACAGCTGCCTTTGCAGGTTGGGCTGTACAAAAATAAATGTCTTGTCTATGTTTTAATGTGCTCATGGTGAGTAAGCCACTTTAGCTACAGTGAAATCTCATGTTACTGCAGCAGAGAGCCAAATATGTAGGTTTTTCATTTACGGTTTGCATGTTTAAAAACACACAATGAGTCTGTTAAAAAAAAGAACATGCAGTGTGAGTCATTTTGGTTTTTGAGTGAGTAGGGCCCCACAGACATGATTTAATATACACTACAGAGGTGGAAGAAGGGAGATAGGAAAGAGTTCAAGGCCCCGGTAATAAAAACATTATGAGCATACCGCTAGAAACAGCACGTGGCTAGAGTGTGTTAGAGAGTAAATGGAGTGGTAATACCAGTGTATGGTGACAGATTTACATAAAAAGTGGGCCCCACAATATAAAAAGTGTGGATGTTTGACATGCTGCACGTAAATAGATTGTTCTCTGTGAAGAAATAACTCTGATTTCTGGAAACTTTCAGACTGCTTACAAAATCAGTTCCACCTATTGTGAAAGACCTTGGTATAACAACTAGAAACAAAAGCTATTTCTTAAGCTAGAAACATATTTGGACAGAGGGAAAAACATTTAAAAACAGGACCGAGTGATGACAGCTTCAGCAGCGGAGTTTGTCTTTATTAGCGGATCTGAACATCTCCACTTCTGATGAGAAGCGAGGCCTCTGTGATAATCAAGCGCCCAATTACAAGAGACAAGTTTAGATGGAGGAGTCCGTTTTTACTCAAAAGTGAACCACTTTGATCAAACAGCTCGAGGACGCAACGGCTTACTTCATCTGTTACACCACACATCTGTTTCTCAAGAGGCACTCTAATGTCACTTAGCATTGATTATCGAGAGGAAGCATTGACTAAAGTTGATCTTGTGGAATTGTGTGCAACGACCATGCACCTGACCTCTGACCTCTAACTCGCACACATGTGGTCTGAGCAACTAAACATGGAAATTATTGGCAGCCATGATTGATTCAGCATCCATGATTCACATTGACACACAATTAGGTTAATTTGTTAATCAGCTCATTCTAATTTAATTAAAATGAAAAATACAGTTTCCTGTGAATAAGGTGTCGGATTCTAGAGGGATATGTAGACTTAGCCATAATTGAGTGTTGTTCACAAGCCTCTCTCATGGAACCCCTTAAAATGTCCTCGAATAAGGGCACCGCCATGCAGCAATATACAGCAATATACCACCGTCCACCAGAGGGCAGGCTCCAAAAGAGGAAATTTAAGAAGAAACCCAATGGCAACTTTACAAGTGTAAAACTCATTACAATCATTACATGTTTACAGCCTGGTACAAAAGATGGCTCTGGTCTCTAGAGCTAGGTTTTTACTACGTGAAACTATTGTTTTACTATGCAGTAAAAGCCAAAAAGCCCGGATGTAACCACCATTTTATTGCCCTTTCATAACGACAATATCGGTGAATAGGGGATCAATGGGAATTTGTCCATAGTATATACTGTCATTGATTGTGAACCACAGTTTATGCAAGGGAAGACATTTTTAGTGTAATCTTTGCGCTGAGCATTCAGAAATTATGAGCTCCCTGGATGGGAAGTCTAATTTTCATTCTCATGTGCTGCGTAAATGTTGTAGCAGCTGTCATCATATTTATACGGCAATAATCTGTCGGGGTTGCGTTTACACCTCGCCATGTTGCCCTGCACGGTCAAAAATCAATGGAGGTTTAAGACCCAACAACTAAGGCTTGCAAACATGGGTTCTCTTTACCACCACAGTGGGTTTTTTAAACATTTTCTATAGTCACAGCTTTCACCTGAATAATGTCCAAAGTGGTATTATCTCTGATGTAAGGTAGTGCATTATGTCCTATTTAATGTTAATGCTGAGATAAGAATAGAACTGTCTCTACATCTCAGTGGAACATTTAAGCCTCATATCTAAAGATTCGGTGGATTTCTTTCTTTAAGCTTGATAAACTGATGTTCTTTTGGGAATGTTAAGTTCATGCATTGACAGTTTATTGCAAAGAGTTCCCAGTCATAATGTAACAGCTGGTAGGAATCAATATAAAATGAAATGAATCAATGTAAGAAGCAAATAAATTTCAGTCAGTTTTGGGAAAATCACTTGTGGCTTTAACTGTGGTTGCAGTGAGAAAAGCCCCAATAACATTTCCAATGGATTATGCAACATCAATTTTGCTTTCAGCACTGCAAATTTCAGAATTCACTTCTTGTTTAAATTTCTGACAGTATTTTAGGACAGACTCAGTCTTAGCTGTGTGCTTTCAGTAAGCACTGGGTTTGCCTTCAAGGTGCTGCTCAGTGCCTCCCAAATTTATTCACTCCTATTAAACACAGACTCACTTGAACTGCAGTCTTTGCACAATCCCCTGGACTCAGTGTCAGATGTAGCTTTGCTAAGAACACATCAGAGAAAGCCCCATGTGTAACCACTGCTGCTGGATGTGTGAGATCCCGCTTGGTCTAGTCTAAGATCCATCTCTCCTTTCTTCAGGTAAATGCCTCATATCCACTGTTGGATACATGAGTTTGTTCATGCACAGTCAAGGGTCAGGCTGTGCTTTGACTTGTTTGTAGAGTTCATTCGGCGGCAGTAGCTCAGTGGTAGAGCGGCTGTCCTTCAACCGGAAGGTAGTAGGTTTGATTCCCGCTCGCCCCACAGTTCATACTGTCGTTGTGTCCTTGGGCAAGACACTTAACCCACCTTGCCTCCAGTGTCCGTAGCACTGGTGTATGAATGTGTGTGACTGTAGAGGTGTGTTTGGTGGTGGTAGGAGAAGGTTGAGCGCCGTGTGTATGGCAGCCCCTGTCTCTGTCTGCCCCAGGTGTGAATGTGTGTGAATGGGGTGAGTGGAAGCATGATGTAAAAGCGCTTTGGGTGCCCGAAAAGGGTGCAAAAATGCGCTATATAAATGCTTTACCATTTTACCATTCATTCATTCATTCATTCATATTTTTATAGAAGTCTTTTATGTAACCAAATGTAATTTTAAATAAAGCTTACTTTGCAATGTTCCCAAGTTATTCTCTTTCTTCTAACCACAAAGTACACTGAAAACACTCCGACGCTGACACTGATGCTGCATACTGCTGACTGTAGCTGATCTACAGCTTTCACAGACAGCTCTCATCACACAGTATGACATGCATCAGATTATGGTCATTCACAATCCATGTTCCACAGTGTTACATAAAATAATCTTTGAAGTTTGCAATAATCATGTTGTTTGTTCTTTTTACTTTCAAGTTGTTAGTGTTTTGTAATAAGAAACAATTTTATAACTTTTCTTTATGTGATCTGCACACTTTGTATGCTACACTGCACCCTAGACTAGGACACTAAATACCTCATCTGTATAAACCAGTTAGAACTAGTTGGTCACCCCTGGCTGGACACATAGTGGAAAACTACTGATACTGGGGCAGGAAGTACCCCCTCCTACGTGAGGTGGGGCCAAAGGTTATGACTTCTAGGGTATCGGGGGGACCAGGGGCACAACACGTGGGCTGACATCATGTTAACTGCGGTTTGTGTAACAGCGTTGTACTTGTACCTTTTTCTGAGTGGAATTAAACAGACAAACTTTACATTGGTTTTATAGTTTTTATTCTCGTAGTCATAGTTCCAACAAAGAGACGGGAGAAAGTGTTTTCAGAGTAACTCCAGTCCTCCATTCAACATCTTTATCAACCATCAGAGTAGCATTGGTTAGATGCTTTAACCTCCATGTTGTTCTAAAGGCCATAAGATTAAAATAAATTGGATTCCTCCAAGGGTTTATTATGCTTTCCTAAAAATCTGGTATATTTTATCTAATGTGGTAACCCTCTGTGCCCTGAACCTTTTTTTGCTCATCTAGACTTTCTGGCTAACAACTGATATCCCCAAGAGATCGCAGAAACTCTGTGTGATTAATCTCCTACACAGAATTGTCTTGTGTAAAGCATTCTGGGAAACTTTGTTTCTTTGATCTACTTCAAACCATTTTTGTTGCTGTAAAATAATAAGAAAAGATTTCTTTTTTTTTATGAATTTTTTTTTCACCTTTATTTAACCAGGAAAGTCCCACTGAGATTAAAAATCTCTTTTGCAGGGGAGTCCTGACCCCCCAATGTGTGTATTGGGAGGAAGTTCTTGTTTATATAATGAACAGTGAATGAATAATACTTAACCAAATGATGATGATTATGGCTCAATGAGCTACATGTGGAAAATATTATTGATAACTATTGTTACCATTTCATATGATGAATTGAGTTGTCTATGAATTTCTTTTTTTAACATTGGACTTCTATGATTTTTTTTAGGGATGCACCGATACCGATACTGGTATCGGGTATCGGCCTCGATACCACATTTTCGAAAGTACTCGTACTCGTTAAAAGTCCCCCGATACCGGGGCCGATACCACGGTCTGAGAAATGTCTATGTTTGAGCGGCGTGTAAGGGGTTAATCACAGTCGCCAGTGCCGCCCCCTCAGACCCCGGCTGCAGGCTGCAGCTCAGAGCGGGGAGAACGAAGGAAAGACGAGACATGTCAGCCGTGTGGAAATATTTCAAAGTGAATGAAGACAAAACAAAACAAAGGCGGACTGCAAATTGTGCTCAGCTAAATTGTCCAGAGGAGGCTCAAAAGGTAGCGCATTTAACTCAAGTAATTTAATCAAGCACCTAAAATCCCAACACGACAACGAGTATAAAGAGTTTACCCCCGCTTCTAAACCAACACAACCCACACTGCAGCGAAACTCTTGCAAGACGAGAGAAAATGTCCAGAGACAATCCACGTGCTGTGAAAATAACACAGGCAATCATCGAGTACATTGCATTGAGTGACCAGACACTTTCGGAGGTAGAAAATGTGGGATTCATGCGTCTCCCCCATGTTATGATGTCCCAAGCCGCCGCTACATGACTGACACGGAGCTGCCTAAACTACACGACTCCGTGAAAAAACACATCCACAGCCTACTGCAAGCCTCCTCTTCGTTTAGTTTCACCACGGATATTTGGACAAGCAGTGTTGGCCCTGTGCCTTGTTTTTTTGTTAAATTATATGACTAAAGCTGTTACCTGTAAATTTAAATCATGTTTTTTATTAAGTACTCGGTATCGGTATCGGCGAGTACTGAAATGCAAGTACTCGTACTCGTACTCGTTTTCCAAAAAAGTGGTATCGGTGCATCCCTAATTTTTTTGTATGTTTTATATATTATAATTGTTTGTTTGTATGAGCTGTTGTTATTGTCATATGTGTTATGTGCTGTCAATGTTTTTGTAGTGTTATGTAATATTTGTATTAAGGAAGGTAGGTGGTTCGATTCCCGCTCTCCCCACAGTTCATACTGTCGTTGTGTCCTTGGGCAAGACACTTAACCCACCTTGCCTCCAGTGGTGTTCAGCTGTAACACTGGTGAATGGAACCTTACTGTAAGTCACTGGTTCCTAAAGTGGGGGTCGCAACCCCCCGGGGGGTCGTGGAGTGGTGGGCAGGGGGTCGCGAGATGATTTCCAGATATATATATATTTTTTTATGATTTTTTTATTTTATTGATTTATTTATTTATTTGTATGATTATTATTTTTATATATTTTTTAAAAGGTTGTAATGATGGCAAAGGAAAACAGGCCGGTATATCCTGCCATTATTGTTATACTATACTGAACAGCATGGTCCATTTTCTACATTATGAACTCTTATGCCAGAAGAGAATAGAAATATTTTAGCAAAGACTGAACTGAATCAAACTGAATTGTAACTTTGGACTAACACATAGTGTTTCCAAATGACCGTGCAAACCAGTGGATCCCAGCCCGATATGACATGCACTGTTATAAAACTTAAAACAAAAACATACAATATTACATACAATATATAATTAAAGGGGACGAGATCTTAAATGTTGGAGTTTTCATAATAAAAGGTTGTATTGTGTCATATCCATTTCTGTGAGAAAAAGCCTCATTAAAGTTACAAAGCAGATACTTCATGACTTTTCTGCTCTTGTAGAGGATTGTTCTAAAATAACAATGGTTTAAAAATAGTTTATAATGAGCCTTGTCCGTGGTCATTAACTGAAGCACATTGTGTTTCCAAGAAGTCAGTCTTTTGTTAAGCTGTAAACATTTGGTGCAGCAAAGAATCAGATTTTTAAACACCCTCCACACAATGATGTTCTTTAGATATAGTTTAATGATGTGACCAAGACAGCAAAAAACAAATAGTCAATAAGATACCTGACTTTGCAGAAATTTTTGCAAAGGTTTTGTTCACTCAAAAGCAGATTTTATTCAATAATTATAAATAAAGGCCCTTCTTTAAGGTTGAGGTGAACCCACAATAAAATCTCTAGTGCCCATTTTTAAGGCCTCTAGCTGTGGGTTGTGCCACCTTGTTAAACAGTAACACAACAATTCAAAAAAGCAAACAATTATGAAGTGAAATCAGCCATTTGTAATTTTAAAATGAAATGAAATAATTATCTTTGAGTACTTCATAACGTACAATGTCTTGGGCGACACAATTTCTAGCCCACTCGGTAGCCATATTTACAGCACTGATTGGTTAAATGATGTGTGAATCATTAATTTTTTTCTTAATGATTGGTTAATAGCATACCAGATGATCTTTAGGGTGTTGTCCGCTTCATTTAGTGTGCACCAAAAACAGAAAACAGTCAATTTGGATGCATTGCAAAAAGCCCTGGTCCACCAAGCATTCACAGCTGGCATTTTGAACTGCAAACAAATAAAAAAATGAAATAAATAAAAAAAACAAGCCTTTTCTAAAGAAACACACTAGAGGGTTCTGTCAGCCCAATGTGCCTCCTCAGTATTCCATATTTGCTCTCTGCTCATTTTAATGGACAATATCGTGTTGATTGGTTTTAGCCGCTCTTGGGCTAAACTAAACTAAAAGTTATTTGACGTTTTTGTTGTCAATTTATGGTGGTCTTTGTGTTTGGACTTGTTTAGACGTCTGTGGTCCACTTGGGGTTCATATTTGAATTGAACTGTACTAGAGTTCAGTAGGAGGTGAACCACGGCTCTTGGAGTGCATGTTTGGTTGAGAAATACTTAAGAAAACCACACTTAGGGTGTTTTCATACCTAAAGGTCCGCACCAAGGTCCTCTTTAAGAACTCAATAATTGTTACGCAGTATTTGTCAAGTTCCGAAACGTTTGTTTTTACACTGCAGTTTTCAAAAGCATCATCTTGACAACGGGGGAAGTGCTGCTTTTACTGTGCATGTCTCTGCAGAGGCTCATTTTACAGTTGAACTGGAGAAATACAATGATCATGGGCGTAAGATCAACATGTTACTATTGATATAGAATACAAACAGCTGAGACTTCAAATGCACTGTCGGCTTCACAGGAGGCACCTGTCGTAGTGTAGTGATAAATATAGAGCCATATAAACATAAAAAAAGTAATCTATGCATTATGTTTGCTTCTAAACCCAACTGATATTGGTTTTCCCTGTTTATTTCCTGAACGAACGTGACTTCCTGAATTTGGTCCGAAAGTCCGAACTACAACACTACAAACAAACCAGACCGTGGTTCTGTTTGGTCAGGGCAGAGACCACCTCTTTTTGCCGGACCAAAGATTAGATCCAAACCACGGTCCTGGAGCTTTCACACTTGAAGATTTTGTTCGAACCAAACGGGGAAAATCTGAAAGTCCAGACCAAGTTCAAGAGCAACCACATCAGGGTTTTTAATTTAACTGTACCAAACACGGCAAATGTTTTATTTTAAGTAGCATCCACAGTAATCCAACATTTTACAAATGTCCAGAAGACAGACTTTCAAAAGGACCATGTTTAGTTTTGATATGTCTGGTGTTGTGGCACTGGATTGCAATTTCTTTTTCCAGTTTGTTGGCCAGTAGTTATGCACATACAGCATGGACTTCATAATTATGACTATGGCTATGACAAAATGTCTTGAATGCAAATGTTAACACAGATTGTTTTGTCATTGTTTTCATTGTTCAGCACCATTTTAAAATAAAAACTTACTAGTTTGGAGGTAGTCAGAGTTTGGCCTCTTGTACAGTTAATCGACCCTAGGACTTTTCAGTAGTGCTGTATTAATATCTGTCTGTTTGCCCCGCTGTCCTGTTCTCATCATTGCCGCACTAATATCTGCTCTCTCTTTGACCACAGGCTTCTGAGAGTCTTTTAAAGGTTTATTCTCCATCATGTCCACCTCAGAGTCTGCTTCTTTTAGTTTGAACCAAAAAAGAGCTCTTGGTTTGCTTAATGTTTACAGTGGCTTTGGACCAAATGAGGTGCAAACGAAAAAGGGTACAATTCTTCTCACAGAACCAAAACAATGATGGCAGCAGTTAGTTCTTTTTTTGGGGAGGATAAACTTAACATAAAGCCTGGACCAAACATCAATAAGACATGTTATGTCTGCATGTTTCTGCTCACTTTTTTATGTAAAAAAATATTGCTCTTTCTGGGGAAGCTAATAAGTCATTTGATTGAGAGCCAGGCCTCTACTGCAACTGTCTTCAGTTCCTGCTTGTTCTTGGGGCATTTTCCCTTCAGTCTTGTCTTCAGCAAGTGAAATGCATGGTCAATCTCATTCAGGTCAGGTGATTGACTTGGCCATTGCATAACATTTCACTTCTTTCCCTTAAAAAACTCTTTGGTTGCTTTCGCAGTATGCTTCGGGTTATTGTCCAACTGCACTGTGAAGCACCGTCCAATGAGTTCTGAAACATTTGGCTGAATATGAGCAGATATTATTGCCCAAAACACTTCAGAATTCATCCTGCTGCTTTTGTCAGCAGTCACATCATCAATAAATACAAGAGAACCAGTTCCATTGGCGCCATACATCCCCACGCCATGACACTACCACCAAATGCTTCACTAATGAGGTGCTATGCTTTGGATCATGAGCAGTTCCACACTCTTCTCTTCCCATCACTCTGGTACAAGTTGATCTTGGTCTCATCGGTTCATAGGATGTTGTTCCAGAACTGTGAAGCATTTTTTTAGATGTTGTTTGGCAAACTCTAATCTGGCCTTCCTGTTTTTGAGGCTCACAAATGGTTTACATCTTGGTTTACCATTTTGACCCCCCGTTCTTTAAGTATATTGTTTGCTCCTGTGTCGTCAGTGGTAGCTACCAGTTTCCTACATTTAGTCTGATGTCATTCAGGTATTAATGACTAGCTGTGCTTTGATATAAAAGACCATACCATATACAGTATATAAATTTGAATAACTATGCAATCAGTTAAACTGCACTTGCTGTTAATATTAATCATAGTACGAATCTTCCAATAATAAAAAATGAACAATTAACTCATTGCATTTCAAAAACCCTGTTGAGGTAATTGTTTTACGAAGCGTGACCTCTGTCCGTGTCGGGGTTTCCTGTTCCAGCTGTAAGTCTGTGTGAGTAAAATCTATATGAGCGCAGCGCTGTGCCCTGTATGGAACGCCTCGTCTTAAGAGATTCCCAAGGCCGAGAAGTCAAAGGGGGCAAGTCCTGCAGCTGTAAGCCTTCCACACCACTGAATGTAAAGACATTTATTTTGTATAGCCCAATATCACAACAACAGTCGCCTCAAAGGGCTTAACAGACTGCACTAGACAACATCCCCTGTCCTTAGACCCTCCATCAGGGTAAGGAAAAACTCCAAAAAAAACCAGCCAGGAAAAAAGATAAACCTCAGGGAGAACCACAGAAGGAGGGATCCACTCCCAGGACGGACAGGCCGTGCAGGAATGTGTCCAGGACAGTTGAATAATACATAGAAATACACAAACATATTCACAAATAAAAACATTTATATTGGCACTGCCCAGTGTCCACTCTGAGTGTGCAATAGTGGATGGGGCCGCAGCCAACATCAAGGTAGATGACAGATGGGGTGGGGCCCTCACACTGGAGCACACATCACCCAGCAGGTCAGAGGTTTGCATCCACTCTAGGAGGAGGGAGAAAAGAGAAAAAAAAAAAAACTGTAATAGGTAGATGTGATAATATGAGCGGATTTAGAGTGTATCTACAGCTACAACCAGTGTAAACGTGTACCTACAGCTACAACCAGTGTAAACGTATACTTATGATCAATCAGTCTCCATACGTTTGGTGAAATAAGTATGTTTTGAGTTTGGTTTTGAAAACCTCAACAGAGTCAGCTCGCCGCACTTCCGCCGGGAGCCCATTCCATAAAAATGGGGCTCTATAAGAAAAGGCTCTGTAGCCAGCAGACTTCTTCTTTACTCAGGGAAGTTGAAGGAGGCCAGCGTCCTGAGAGCGAAGGGTACGAGCTGGAGTATACCGGGTGATGAGGTCAGATAGGTAAGAGGGCGCGCGTCCACAAAGGATTTTATATGTTAACAGGAGAACTTTGAAATCTTCTCTAACATGAATAGGAAGCCTGTGTAATGAAGCCAGGACCGGAGTAATGTGATCAAACTTCCTGGTCTTTGTTAAAAGTCTGGCGGCTGTATTTTGGACCATTTGTAGTCTGTGAGTACTTTTCCTCGGCAGTCCAGAGAATAACGCATTGCAGTAGTCCAGCCTGGATGTGACAAATGCATGAATGAGAATTTCAGCATCAGCTAAAGAGAGGCAGGAGCGAATTTTTGAGATATTCCTCAAGTGAAAAAAGCCCAGTTTAGTGACCTCACTAATGTGCTGCTGCAGTGATAGTGTGGAGTCAAAAATGACACCAAGGTTCCTCACAGTGTTACCGTGCTCCAACACACAGTTGTTGATCGAGACAGTAAGAATGTTGAACTTGTGCCGATGACTGGCAGGACCAATTAACAAGAGCTCTGTTTTATCCGAGTTCAAATGGAGGAAGTTTTGAGACATCCATGTTTTAATTGAAATGAGGCAAGCCTCTAGACGCTTGATGTCAGTAGTATTATTCGCTTTTATTTGTAGATACAACTGTGTATCATCAGCATAACAGTGGAAGTTTACTCCATAACTTCTGATGATTTGTCCCAATGGTGTAACATATAGTGAAAAAAGTATGGGAACAAGCACAGACCCTTGTGGCACACCGAATTTCACTGGTGCAGTGGAAGAGAAGGATTTATTAAAAGAGACAAAATGAGACCTATCACACAGATAGGATTCTAACCAAGCAAGAGCGGAGCCAGAGATGCCAAACACATTCTTTAGTCTGTTGATTAGCACTGCATGATCAATCGTATCAAATGCAGCGCTGAGATCTAGCAATAACAGTAGAGCCGATGAGTCCTCGTCAATCTGAAGGAGGAGATCGTTAGTCACTTTAACTAAAGCTGTTTCAGTGGAATAAGAGGCCCTAAATGCAGACTGAGACGGCTCGAGGAGGTCATTTTCCGATAGATATATAGTAAGTTGTTTTTAACCCTCCTTTCAGACAGAATTTACATAATTTGCAAATCCAATTAAATTTGCTGTACACATGGTCAGTCTATTGATTTAGTCTCAACATGTTAAATGCTCATATCGCTTACTGTTTTTAACCTTCTTCAATACTCAGTAGAAGGTTGAGAGTTGAGCCCCAGAGGTCAGTGGGGTCAATTTGAATTTGCAGCACAATGTAAAAACTAAACATAATCACATGCAGGGTTACATAAATGAGGAGTTTGTTTGGTGCAAATCAGCAAAAAAATGTATTAAAATGGCCTTGTTGATTGAAAATGGACAACCTCCTGTGCAACGAGGTTCTAAGAGTTCTTGAATTGCTGGTCATGCTTTATTTTCTAGTAGGGATGCACCGATACCACTTTTTTGGAAAACGAGTACGAGTACGAGTACTTGCATTTCAGTACTCGCCGATACCGAGTACTTAATAAAAAAACATGATTTAAATTTACAGGTAACAGCTTTAGTCATATAATTTAACAAAAAAACAAGGCACGGGGCAAACACTGCTTGTCCAAATATCCGTGGTGAAACTAAACGAAGAGGAGGCTTGCAGTAGGCTGTGGATGTGTTTTTTCACGGAGTCGTGTAGTTTAGGCAGCTCCGTGTCAGTCATGTAGCAGCGGCTTGGGAGATCATAACATGGGGGAGACGCATGAATCCCACATTTTCTACCTCCGAAAGTGTCTGGTCACTAAATGCAATGTACTCGATGATTGCCTGTGTTATTTTCACAGCACGTGGATTGTCTCTGGACATTTTCTCTCGTCTTGCAAGAGTTTGCTGCAGTGTGAGTTGTTTTGGTTTAGAAGCGTGGGTAAACTCTTTATACTCGTTGTCGTGTTGGGATTTTAGGTGCTTGATTAAATTACTTGTGTTAAATGCGCTACCTTTTGAGCCTCCTCTGGACAATTTAGCTGAGCACAATTTGCAGTCCGCCTTTGTTTTGTCGTCTTCATTCACTTTGAAATAGTTCCACACGGCTGACATGTCTCATCTTTCCTTCGTTCTCCCCGCTCTGAGCTGCAGCCGGGGCTTGGGGGAGGCACTCGGCGCCTGTGATTAACCCCACAATGCTCAAACATAGACATTTCTCAGACCGTGGTATCGGCCCCTGGTAAATCGGGGACTTTTAAAATGGCCTTGTTGACTTATGAAAATGTGGTATCGAGGCCGATACCAGATACCAGTATCGGTATCGGTGCATCCCTATTTTCTAGTCTCATCCTAACCCGACCCATTCATTTTATGAAGAGCAACTAAATTTTACAACACATGTAATTCCATGTAATTAACAGAATAAACATCCTTTGTTGTAATTAAGAATAATTTTCCAGTTTTCAATCATCTCTACAATAAATAAGCTAAATTGTTCAATACATATATTCAGCTGTTGGTATTTTATCCTTCATGATGTACACCATTGCTGCCAACAGTTACCTTTTCTGATAAAATACTAGTTCATTAATAAAGTCCTTTGGTCCAAGCCGTTTCTCACTCAGATGGGAGAACACGTAAAAAGTGTAGTTCAAGAAAGACAGACACAGACTGTAGACTGAGAAAAGGTCATAGCCACCCAAGCACCGAATAACA
Organism: Perccottus glenii; assembly: GCA_024416835.2. Taxonomy (NCBI): domain Eukaryota; kingdom Metazoa; phylum Chordata; class Actinopteri; order Gobiiformes; family Odontobutidae; genus Perccottus; species Perccottus glenii. Next base: position 9,240,212 of record CM044561.2, read on the forward strand.
TTTCAAACCATCAATAAAGAACTAGATAAAGGCTTTGAATAGATTTTTACAACAAGCTTCTTTTACAGTTTTGCCCACAGCTTTGCTTAGGCTCTATTAAAACCAAGAATTTCATTCTACAAACTCTTTTTTCTGTTTCTCTTCTCTACCAGGTTTTACCTTGGCATGAAAATTCCACAGCTAATGACAGCTTTTGGAATTGTGGAAGAACGGTTGTAAATGCAGCTTAAGTTGAGCCAAGTTCTCTTTTGTGTCCAATTTCACAAATCTTCAACCTGTTCATGCTCAATTTGCCAGCTCTATTGCAGTGTGTCTATTTAATTCATGAATATAGCATTCAAACTCACCCTTTCATTAGAAAAGCCATTTGTGTATGATGTCTGTTAGCTCTAGTGAGAGGTTGTGGACATCTGAACATCTGTCGGTTATAGAAGTTGAAAGACATTACTGGTTATGATCATAAATGGTTAAATATGGCATGGAAACGTAATCTGGAGAAAGTATTTCCCATGGATCTCTGTGGAATTGCATTTTAAATAGGAAAAGGTTCTGGTTCCTGATGGAAATGGTTGAATTCTAAAAATACTTCTATTGTCAAAATTTGGAACCATGACCAAAACCACACATCCCAAATTTGCAAAAAAGGTCCCTGCTAATACTGTACTTTCTTTACAGATTGAAAACCTTTAATGTGGACAAACATCTGTCACAACAAAAGGTCTTGCAAAAGGCTTGATTTATTCTAGCTCTGCTCATCCTCTACTTAATCTGCTCATATTTGTTCCACCAACTGATAATCCACAGATACATAACAACAGTATTAGGATGACTGGCCAGGCTGCATCGGATCTGTAGATGGGAAAAAAGAGATGCAGGCTGTCAAGACAAGATTACATCAAATAGATGTGCTTCCAAAAATGTGTTTTCTAACTTTTTCTATGATGGAAAATGACATGTACAAAACATTTCCCCAATCAAAGTCTATGGGGTAACAGTGGCATGTTTTTGGATTCTTTGGTGCCTAATTGTAAACTGTCTCTATTTCAAATCTAAAAGCAAAACAATCCTTCCCGTACCCACAAAACAGTTAATTATTTAATGTTCTGACAATCCAATGGTCATACATTCAAAAGTCCTGTTTTGCCCCAAACACTCTCTGACTTGTTAAAGCATGAACTCCAACAAAGCTCTGAGTGATAAAGGTAAGCAGCAGATCCTCAAAGACCTGGAAATTATCAGCTGGTGCTCATGGATAAAACTTGTTTCGAATCCTGTCAGCAATTTTGTCAGCACTTTCTGTCCTGGCACTATTTACAGACTGACAAACTGCTGACTGGGAACAGCTCTGACCTAGTTGTCTGTCCATCAAAATGTGGCACAAAGTCACTCAGATCTTTATGTTTGCCCATTTTCTAAGTCCCAATACATCAAATGAAAGAAAAACAAGTCCACATCCAACTAACAGTAAAAGTGAAAAGTTATTTTTTTCTATTATTTTATTGAATTGCAGTCAGTTTAACACTCATAACCAAAGTGTGCACAGCTTATGCAGTTTACAACCACTTAAGGGGTTTATAGAATATAGGAGGCCTGCTGAAGCCGAAGATCATCAGCACGGTTGCAGACTTTAATTAAAGCAGACATTTGACAGTTCTTAAACTTTTTACACAAAGTGACACTTCTGAGAGTATTTGTCCATCTCTGTTGCAGTAAAATAGAAAAGTTAACCCCTACAATTAGAGCTTTTTAATGTTTTTACACAGAAAGCATAGAATTCAATGAGGAAATAGCTTTTTCACAGTCATTGTTCTAATCAAATGTAAGTTAGCTTGCTAGCTTTCAGTTTAAAGAAAATCTTGAATGAATTTTGCTCAGATGACCTTAGATCTTCTCATATAAAAGATGAATGGATAGTTATACAACACTCAGTATCTCACAATTTTTTTGGCATAACAAAAAGAGCATTTTACTTTTGTCAGCAATAACTTTGAAAGACTAATATTCCCATAGATCCAGATCCAGAGGTTATTAAATGTAGTTCACATTATGGTCATGAATTTTGTACACATTTCCTTAAGCCCACATTAGCTATAAGTGCAAGGTCAAAAGGTGACTTCAGTGGAGCTTTTCTCCGAGTGCGTCCACCCTGCACTTATCTGCTAAAAACAACATTAGTTTTCTTATCAGAGGTGACAGGTGGCGCTTTGCAGCATATGGTGTTGATTTTCCTATGTTTTCTGAGATGCACAGACACCTGGCCAGACTATTTTTACTTTTTATATTTGGATTTCCTCATCGTGAACACCATATGTTCATAATATCTGCTTCTTACTGGCCCGTAACCAAAGCTCAGTTAATTACTTTTGTTGGAAATGAAATATAGCTGTAACAAAGTGTGTGTTGCCCCTTATAGAAACCTTCCCAGTCCAAAGAGAAGGGATTTACTCAGAGCAGGCTGCAGAACTGGCTCTATGCCACTAACCACAAAGCTGGAGTGAATTCAACACTGAGGGGGGCAAAATGCACAGAATTTTGCCATTTATAAAGGTTTGATGTTCCTATAATGGAACACTTCTGGTAACATTTGAGAAAGACACAAATGATTATTATGCACAGGAAATGGAAAATAAAGTCATCGGCTCAACGTTCCTATTTAAGGTGGATATGATGAAAAATGTTTTTATACCGTTTGGACAAGATGATTCAACTGTATGATCATAAAAAGCTAGCGTAGTTTGCTCTTTAAAAGCATTAATACCCCCTGGATGAACCAGGATGCCCTGATTGGTCAGTTCTCTTATATTGCTGTATTGTTATTGCAAAGTCTTTTGCCTTTATTTTTCAAAAGCACATTTTTACTGGCATTGTGTGTTCAAACATGGACAAATTATTCAAGTCTGGGCTAGAGGCATTAGTGACGTGACATAAAAAAATCCAAGCACAACCCCAGTGACACATTTCAGCAGAGTAAAGAACAACTTTGCGCTTTTCAAATAAAAAGTTTCCTGTCGACCTACTGTCTACTATCAAATAAAGGCAAAAGCCCCCAAAAAATCTTAAAAATTATCATCATGTACATATCTTGTATGTGGAAGGTCAGAGTCATTTATGACATACTTTTGGCTGTATTGTGTGTATGTAACCTCTCCAAATTAAAATGATTGCTGTTATTGAACCCTTTGGAATTTAAATACAAGTGTGGGCTCTTTGAAAAGGTAACAACCTCTAGTTTCACCCACAACAGTCAGAATCTCTCTAAGTACTACTGATACAATTTTATACACTTTGGAACACACAGAGAAAATTATTTTTTGTGTTCTCGCCTGAAATATTTAGTGAAAATAAAGGTGTAAAAGGCTTCAGCAGGTAGTTGAGGACTAAAACACACAATGGGCCAAAATAATAACTTGATGACTGCTCACATTTCAAACTTGAAAAGAATATCTGTAAAAATGAATTTTATACATTTTTTTTTTATGTTGGTAGGTCCATGCGTTTTATAGAGGAACCATAGTTTATCCAAAATTTATCCAAATTGGAGACATTTGGAAAACGAATGAAAAAGTGCAATAAGTTCTGAATGCTTCAACCCACAGGCATCAATGAGGGCTCTACTGAAAGCTTACATCTAGAGGAATCTGTATTTACAAACATAATCACTCTATTAGTTATTAAAATTAATATTCCATAATAATAACACAATAAAATTGACATATTTACATTAAAAATAGTCAAAATTAGTGTTATGGGCCAAAATATATATTTTTGAATAATATCCACACATAATAAACATACTGCAAACTATATACATAGGTTATAAAACAGTTGGTCAATGTTGCAAAATATGTGTCAATGTTGCAAAATATGTGTCAATGTTGCAAAATATGTGTCAATGTTGCAAAATATAAAAAAGTCTCTTCTTGGCAGAAAGCACAAGAGCATGTCACATGTGGATCATTTTACTGGGGTTTTTCTTGGTGTTTACTGCACCTCTGTGAAAGGACAAAGAAAAGGTGTGATATCTTGATCTTCACATCAGACCCCCCCCCCTTCCCAGGTGACGACTGCTCCTGTAATGTAATATTGTCAATAATTGTGTCTGTATTTATTATTGTACATGTTATAGTGTCTGCCAATCTTATTTTTATCTAAAATATAATCAAAAGCACAATAACACACGCTGGAGTATTGTAATCCAGCCCATTCTCAATTCAACCAGGAAATAAACGCTTTCTTTCCGACTGCTGCTGGTCCAAAATGCCAATAAAAAGAAATGCACATGCCTCTACTACATCCTCTAACAAGTATTTTATTATTTTTGTAAGTTTTGCCATAGTTTTTACGCAAAAAAGACTGTGAAAGCACAATAAACATGCGCGCGTCATATGAGCGCTAAGCTGTCTCATTGAGGAGACTTGTGTTTACGCCGAGGCACAGACGCTTCAGGCCGAAGGAAACCCTGACACATTTAGCATCGTTGGACTCGGTAGATCAGAACAACGAACGTGCTAGAAGCGTTTACGTGATGCGTAATCGTTGCCAATGGCCGCAGAGTCTGTGCGGCTATTGGCGCATATCCAGGTCCCGCCCGGTCAAAACTCGTCAGAATTGGCTGAAAAAGGTGTCAATCGAAGGCTAACACTTCCTGTTAGCATTTTAGTCGCTTTTTTCGCGGTCTCAAAAGGACTTATGGCTTTTATTATCAATAGAAATGACCAAAAATGTCACTGCTGATTTCAAGTTGGAAATACTTCTCTGCAGTTTCTAAGCCTTGGAGGATATAACATGTCTTGTGGACCTAATTATTTTACTGGATATTATTCCCTGGACCTTTACGGACAGAAAGACACCAAGCTTATTGGGATTTGTTGCTGTTTCAGAGCCTTCAAAGGTAAGACTAGTCCAAACTCAATCTTTGTGCTTTTCTGTAAAAAAGGCTTTGTTGTCGGCGCTGTGGTTGTAACGTGTTGAAATGGTTTATATCTCCTGAAAGATGAGACTTGTTGGGGTTTGCATGACAAGGTGTTAGCACAAAAAAGACGCTTTTTTTGGAGCGAGATATCAGGTTAACACAACCATACCAAGCCCTTTCAAGAGCTGAGGGAAGTCTTTTCTTATGAAAAAAAGATTCTCCACCAGGATTGGTGGTCCTTTAAACTCTGTAAAGCTTTTATGATGAAAAAGATCTAACTAAAAATATACCAAAAAAGTAACTAATACTAGGAGGTGACCTTGAAAACAGCTGGTTCAAAATCAACAAATCCAGTCATGTATTTAGCGGACACTTGTCAAGTTGGTAATAGCCATTTTGTTGCCATGTATATTTGGAACTCTTGGGGCAGTTTAGGGGTCCGGTCATCCGGTTTGTGACATCATGTGATAATTTGTGACATTTGTAATAATCTAATGTCTTTCAGTTAAATATGATTGTACCCAGTTATGTGCAATTGCCCAATGTCTAATTTTTTTCAAAAGTATTGCATGATCTATTGTGTCAAATGTTTTCTGGAGATCTATGAATATACCTATTGAGTCCAACTTTTTTATCAACATCATTTGTTATTTCCTCAGTTAAATCAATTAATGCCAGTGCTGTTAATCTGTTATTCCTAAATCCATATTAAGTGTCATATTTGGCAAAAAAGTCATCTAAATAAGCAATGAAACTTTTTTCTAGAGTTTTGGATAGTTGGGGCAATACGGAGATAGGTCTGTAGTTTGTATTCAGGTGGCTTTTATGGATTGGAATAATCTTTGCAAATTTCATTTGGTTTTGAAATTCTCCAAACATTAAATTACAAATATAATTGCAAGATTAGTTATTACACTTTTAATTATAGTCTGGTCAAGGCCATTCCAATCAGTGGATTTTTTGTTCTTACATTGATAAATAAATTGATAAATAATTTCTATTATTTAATTTTCATTTGTTGGTGTCAAAAATAAAGAATTTGTATTGTCTATAATACTGTTGAGAAAATCTGTGTCATTTGTTGTATCAATTTTAGCCATCTTATCAATCAGTGCCAATTTTAAGTATTCATTAAATTAATTAATTAACATCTTCCATTTTGACTTCTTTTTCACTGTTTTTAATTATGTAATTAGGGAAATAAAATTTTTAGGCTCCTTGTTCATGATTTAATACATTCCATAGACCTTTCATATTGTTTTTATTCAGAATCTGCTGATCTTGTAGCAGCAGGTAGATCATTCCACCAATGTGGAACAGATCCAGAGAACGTACGCAAGAGTGATTTTTTACCTTTTTGGGACGGTACTACCAGCCGTTGTTCATTTGCAGAGCGCAGGGATCTGGTAGGAACGTAGGTCTGTATTAGTGAGTGAAGATATGAGGGTGGTCTTGTAGGCCAAGAGCATAGCATTATTTCAATTAGAATTATTTCTATAATAATCTTTTTTACATTTTCTGATGATATTTGTTAGTTTATGTTTATATTATTTATACTTTGTTTCAGGCTCTTTCTTATTTTTATTTGTTTATCACATGCATTGACTAATCATTCTCGACCATGTGCAGATTTATTTCTCTGAGTATACTTGTGTAGTAATTGGGCAGTGAGTGTCATACAGTGTTGAAGTGTTGAATACACTTAAAAAGTTCTCATATGCTCTATTTATTTTCTCCCATCTCTCCAATTTCTCCCCATGACATCATCACAATTTTGTTTTGATAAACTTTGTTTGAATTCTTTAAATGTGCCAACAGATACTGCTCTTATGTGCTTTATTATTGTTGTTGTATTCTTTTTGTTATTATACATTTTTCTTCCAGTACTGAGAATGCTGGTAGGTGGTCACCAATATCCATTTTTTTCTGGTTTGTTTAGTGCAATTAGTTGTTCATCATTATAATACTTACAGTTAAGACTGTTGCCTTTGTAGAAGTGTATATCAGGGCCAACATTATTTAACATATGCAAATATGTCCAGTTCTTTCTGTGTCCACTTCATCAGTTAGTAATGAGTGTCTGTCATGATAAGTAGGGATTGTCAATGTCATTAATTATTATTCATCAGTAAAGTTCAGGGCCCTCCTTGACCCTAAGTGTTCTGGTTCCATTCAGTTTGATGAACACACTGCAATTGGATGTCCTAGTCAATTGTATCTTGTGTTGTTTTGTCAGTAGACGAGCTTCCCTGGCAATGTCAGCATTGTTCTTTAAGTGTTCATTAATGTTTACAAATGTCCCTTTGAGTTTTCTTCCCTGCTTGAGAAGTGCGCTTTTTTGTTTCCTGCTTATGAACCTTACGAGGAGCAACTTAGCAGCAGAAGCCTACAGACCTGTGTGAGTGTATGTAATTCTTGTCTCTTTGAGCTTATTTTGCCGTGTTATTGCTGAGAAACCGCGCAGTGTGTTTACTACGACCGTGTCACGTGGTGTACCGGTGTGTAGTCTCAGCTGTTAGCGGGCTAGTTTCGTGTGAGTTGTTTGTGTGTGTAGAGGCGTGACCAAACGCCAGCTCCGCTCTCCTATATAACTCCGTGATTAATCGAAGTCACTAGGAGGAGCAACTTAGCAGCAGAAGCCTACAGACCTATGTGAGTGTATGTAATTCTTGTCTCTTTGAGCTTATTGTGCCGTGTTATTGCTGAGAAACCGTGCAGTGTGTTTACTACGACTGTGTCACGTGGTGTACCGGTGTGTAGTCTCAGCTGTTAGCGGGCTAGTTTCGTGTGAGTTGTTTGTGTGTGTAGAGGCGTGACCTGCTGAATTCAATTACTTGAATAGAAGGGTATTTAAGTGGGAGTAGCCACCGCGGCAGCGGTCATCGCGTGAAGACCGGAGAGAGTAAAGACCATCGACTCTACCTGCACGCGACTCCACCGAGCAGCCACACACCCACAGAGGACCTGAGTATTGCACTTTTTTTAGTACTAATTGTTTGCACTTATATTCTATTATTTCTACTATTACTTTCTTCTTGTATATCTTTCCTCTTCGGCTCTTAAATGTGTTTCCAAATTACTACTGTCATTTCACCATGGAAATTATCATCTGTTTCACGCAAAAGGCGACGCAACCATAATAATCTGCATGTTGTATCACTGTCAATAACTGCCCCTTCTACTTTCCCAATAGGCTTGTGGAACTGCCAGTCTGCTGTGAACAAAGCTGATTTCATTACAGCTTTTGTTCAACATTCTGGTCTTTCAGTTGTAGCACTTACAGAAACATGGATCAAACCAGAGGACTCTGCCACTCCGCCGCCCTCTCATAATCACACTTTCTCCCACAGTCCTCGCCTCACTGGAAGGCGGAGGGACCGGACTACTTATTCCTACTGACTGGAAGTTCAAACAGCTATCACCCTTGTGTGACAACAGCTCCTTCGAGTTCCATGCTGTTACCATCACCCACCCTGTTAAAAGTCACTTTGTAGTTATCTATCGGCCCCCAGGTCAGCTTGGACATTTCTTGGAGGAGTTGGATGCGCTTCTTTCATCCTTCCCTGAGGATGGTACCCTCTGGTGGTATTAGGAGACTTCAACATCCACCTTGAAAAGCCACAGGCTGCTAACTTCATTAACCTAACTGCATCATTTGACCTCAAGCAGGTTTCCACATCGGCAACCCACAAGTCTGGTAACCAACTAGATCTTATCTACATAAGATACTGCTCCACTCGCCACACTCAGGTCACGCCACTGCACACTTCCGACCACTTCTTCATTACTCTCGACCTTGACCTAACTTCTCCAGACACTGCAATTGTTTTACCGCTGGTCACTTTCCGACGCAACCTGCGCACACTCAGTCCCTCCCGTTTTTCCTCTGCTGTCTCTTCTGCACTCCCCTCTTCTGAGGAGCTCTCTCTTTTAAACACTAACACCGCCACCGACACTCTGTGCTCCACGCTTACATCCTGCTTGGACAACTTATGCCCCCTTACATCTAGACCAGCCCGTACATCCTCGTCTGCCCCCTGGTTATCCGATGTTCTACGCGAGCACCGCGCCAGCCTCCGGTCAGCTGAGAGAAAATGGCGCAAGTCTAAAGATCCTACTAACCTCTCTATCTACCAGTCTCTCCTCTCTACTTTCTCCGCTGATGTCACCTCTGCAAAAACTGTCTACTACCATTCTAGGTTAATCAACTCACCTGACTCGCGCACTCTCTTTAAAACCTTTTCCACCCTCCTTTGTCCGCCTGCTCCCCCACCTTCATCGGATTTAACAGCTGATGATTTCGCGTCTTTCTTTGTAAAGAAAACGACCGCCATCAGCAGTCAGTTCTCTGCGCCACCACCTGTCGAGCTCATTCAGACCCCTGATATGTGTTTGCTCACTTCCTTCTCTCCTCTAACTGAAGCAGATGTTTCCAAGGTCATTAGTTCTAACCACCCTACTACCTGCCCGCTGGATCCCATCCCCACACATCTCCTTCAGGCCATCTCTCCATCTGTCGTGCCTGCTCTCACCCACATCATCAACTCATCTCTTTCCACTGGGTCCTTCCCCACAGCTTTCAAAGAGGCCCGCATCACACCACTACTGAAGAAACCCACTCTTAACCCTACTCTGCTTGAAAACTACAGACCGGTTTCCCTCCTTCCCTTCATTGCCAAAGCTCTGGAGCGAGTTGTGTTTACTCAGCTCTCATCCTTTCTCACACGGAACAACCTCCTGGACCAGAACCAGTCTGGGTTCAAGAGCGGTCATTCCACCGAAACTGCCCTGCTCTCAGTCATCGAAGCTCTGAGACTGGCAAAGGCAACATCCAAGTCATCTGTACTCATCTTACTGGATCTGTCTGCTGCTTTTGACACTGTTAATCATCACATCCTCCTGTCCTCTCTCAGGGCGATGGGTGTCTCTGGAATGGCGTTGCAATGGTTCAAGTCTTACCTCTCGGATAGGTCATTCAGAGTATCCTGGAGAAATGAGGTCTCTGAGTCCCAACATCTCAATACAGGGGTGCCACAGGGCTCAGTGCCCAGTACTCTTTTCCATATACATGACATCCCTTGGCTCTGTCATCCAGAAGCATGGCTTTTCCTATCACTGCTATGCAGATGACACTCAACTCCACCTGTCATTTCATCCTGACGATCCAACGGTCTCTGCTCGCGTCTCGGCATGTCTGAGTGACATCTCACTTTGGATGAAGGACCATCACCTGCAGCTGAACCTTGCAAAAACAGAACTGCTTGTGATTCCGGCCAATCCAAAGACCCACCACAACCTCTCCATTCAACTAGGCCCATCAACCATTACACCGTCCAGCACTGCCAGAAATCTGGGAGTGGTAATTGATGATCAGCTAAACTTCACAAGTCATGTCGCCAGCACCACCCGGTCCTGTAGATTCATCCTCTACAACATTAGAAAAATTAGACCTTTCCTATCAGAGCACTCCACGCAAATTCTAGTCCAGGCTCTTGTCTCGTCCAAACTGGACTATTGCAATGCTCTACTGGCTGGACTCCGCCTGCACAACCAAACCTCTGCAGCTGATCCAGAATGCAGCGGCAAGAGTGGTCTTTAATGAACCAAAGAGAGCGCACGTATCTCCTCTATTCATTAGGCTACACTGGCTCCCGGTTGACGCCGCATCAAGTTCAAAGCTATGCTCTTGGCCTACAAGACCACCTCTGGTTCTGCACCCCCATATCTCCACTCACTAATACAGACCTACGTTCCTACCAGATCCCTGCGCTCTGCAAATGAACAACGTCTGGTGGTACCGTCCCAAAAAGGTACAAAATCACTCTCACGTACCTTCTCTGGCTCTGTTCCACATTGGTGGAATGATCTACCTGCTGCTACAAGATCAGCAGATTCTGTAGCCATCTTTAAAAAACACCTGAAAACACATCTCTTCCATCAACACCTGACTGACAAACACTGAGTTCTACTTCCTTTCTATCGATTCCTTTCTATAAAAAAAATAAAAATAAAAAATAAAAACAATTTAAAAAATTATCTTATCCTTAGCATTGTATACTGCGCTGGGTTTAAACTGACTAGTTTTTTGTTCACTTATGCTTTTTGTACCTTGTGTTGTTAAAAATTGCTTCCATTGTTATCCTCACTTGTAAGTCGCTTTGGATAAAAGCGTCTGCTAAATGTAAATGTAAATGTAAATGTACTATTACAGTGCTCGTCCTTGCAAGGCAATGGGTGGCAGGCCTCTATGTCCCAGGTGTCCAGAGCAATGTTGTTGTTTTGCATGAATCAAACCACCTTTTGCTTGACCGACTCTAGGTCTGGCTTGCTTGGTTCCCCTCCACCACGGCTTTTGCATAGGTCCACGGTTTAACTTCCAGCCAAGTGATTATTGGGTCATTCAATCTCATGTATTGTTCCGTGTCTGCCAAACGATAGTCCAGAGCAGTTCTTCTCGTGTCTTTTTTTTAGTTTCTTTAGCTCTTTAATCTTAAGTCACAGTTTTTTGTTGGGTTGAAATTTTTGTCATTTCTTGTCCAGGTTTTGAAAACGTTGCATGGGCAGATGCAGGTGTTTGAACCAGTCAGCTTTGGAACCTTTAATATTAGCAAAATGGAACCCAACTTGGTAGAGCATAGAGATAAAGTGGAAAAGCCTAACGGTGACCTTTAAATCATCTAATAATAATAAAGACCGGTGAACCCAAACAGTGGAAGCGTTAATATACCGAATATTTGTCAACTCCAGTTATTTGCCAAAGCTTTTATTTGTTACAAAGCACAGTAAATGTTGACATATGGGGAATATTGAGGAGGCAGGTTGTACTTACTGTATATTATTGCTATGGTCTTGACCTGACCAACACCAGTGCTGTAAAGTCCTGCCTACAACAGCCCAGCAGATCAAAATGCTAAGAACCAATCACACACACAACCACAACCAGCATCACGCACAATGAATTTCTATCAAGCTGACCTTTGGCTATTCTCCCAGACCGAGCGCCAGTGCTGTACATGACCTGCATGATGATCGAACGCCAAACAGCGCCTCCATAAATATGATTTGTGCAGCAAACATTTCTTTTCCTCATTAAAGTCCAAATCACTGGACATTAATAATTCAAAAAGTAGAAGCTTTAGGTCATTAGGCCAATAATCCTCAGCAGCTTATTCCATTGGTTTTATCCCTTTAAGGCCCAGCCGGAGCTTGAGTGAAAGTGAGGCATTGTGGAAGTCATTAGCACAGAGAAGAAATTGGTACTTCTGCTCAGCTTTAATCTTGTTTTGAAGCTCAAAGTTGGGGGAAATAGTGTCTAGTACTAAATAGTGCTGCAGTCAAAGACCAACTGGCTAAGCCACATTAAGAATCTTTATGCTTTTTATAGCTTTTCAGAGACACTTTGTTCCATTTGCTGCTTTGTATGTTTTTATTTATGTAGACATTAAAAGGGTAGGTTGCTTTTTAGAGAGGTTATGTTGGATCTTATAGTTTCAGTTTGTTTATATTTAGAGGTGTTCCTTTTAGCCTTGTTTTTAATTTTTCTTTACACATTGTCTCTTTTTTGTTTTTCTTTAGTGTTGTTTTGATCTTTTTGTTGTTTAGTTCACTATGTTCTCGTGACTGTTTACTTAAACATATAGTTTAAATGTAATCAATTTTATTAAGTACACATATTCCATGTAGTTCACAGAGAAGCATTTCCACAGCTCCCTGTTGCTCCCTGTAACTCGAGTGTCTTGTGTTTCTGGGAATCCTCCATAACCAAAGCAAACATTCCAGGTAACATTTCATATTATTCCATATTTTCTATGAATTAGCAAATTAGCTAAGCTCATGCCATGTCTATACTGTTCCCATTACTTTGACTTCCTATACTACATTGAGAGGCTCCTTGTTCCACCCACAAAGATGAAAAATTTTAGTTTTAGTTCGCCATTGAGATTTAGGAAATATTGTGATTATTATCCGCAACCTTTTTTTAACTCTGAACATTTATTCTCATGATTCTATTTTGAAACACTTTGTAAAACTTCGTATATTCTGTTAGCCCGGGTTCAAATAAAATAATTATAGATGTTTAGAATTTAGCTGTGCTTTTCTATTCTGAAAAAAATCCAGGTAAGGAAAATGGCCTGAAACTGAAATGAAAAACTGTCTGAGCATGTAGAGGGTTAAATTTCTAACTGCACAGTGGACGCTCCTGTTGTCAGTGGATTTTACTGACGCTCCTCAGAATGCAGATGTGGATTGTTTTAATTTTACAAACGCCTCTTCCATCATGGACTTCTTGGGAGATACTTGGGAGATACTGCCTCTGCTGTGTGAGCAGAATCTTGCAGCGCTGATAACAGCAGAAGGACACATGTCGAGAGTTTGAGTTTATAATCTGTCAGCTGCAGGCCGACACACACCGCTGCTCAGGACCTTGGACCGCTTTCTTCTGGACTCATCATTCGCCTTTTATGTATTTTTTCTCCAAATACAGTTTTGAGGCTTCACTTAAGAGTTGGACTAAATTGAAATCCCAGATTCCCCACTGCTTCCTTTTGTAAAAGAATTGTTCGTTCTAAGCATCTGCTACTTCCTACCTGGGGCAGTTTGGAGCAGAAAAGTTAAAGTGGCTTATAGAAAATTCAGGGTCTGTTTCAGTGTGTTCCTTTAGACCTAGCATATTTCATTTGTGGTATTCCATTTGAAAGATAAAGGAAAAAGTACTTTAAAAAGCACGTCTTTTCATAGAAAATTGTTTTTGAAAGTTTTCAAATAACCTCCAACATAGCAAACGCCCATGGTCAAGGTGGTTTGAAATTCAAGTCAGCACTTTGTTGCTTTTACGATTACGTTTAATTTAAAAAGAGAACATTTCAAAAGTTTGCTTCAAATCAGCTCTTTACTATAGAGTCTACGTAAAGGGCCATCATAAAAGACCAACACTATTTTGTTCTCTATCTCTGTACCTTTTAAAAGGAACTTATAATTGCACTCAGTTGGTTTTCTTCTACTGACCTTCAGCTGTATCTGAATGAAGGCGTTCTTACTGCTGTAGCGCATGGCCAACACTGGAAAGCACTGAGAAAAGTCGGCCTACATAAGAAAACTGGAATGAGTGATAGAAAAGTAAAAATTATGATATACTACAATGAGATTTAAGTTACCTCTACCTATACTGTCCAAACTCAATGTTTAATGCCAAAGGTTCTGTTTGTCTTTAAGGCAAAGTAGATGGTATGCTACAATTTTGGGTACGCTTCGGCCCTCTGTATCCACACAGTACCATACTGCTTCAGTGAAAACAAAGCTAAAAGCATGCATGACATTACTTACATTTAATATAGATTGTAGCAGGATTATCAAGATAATTAAGTGTCAGACGCAATCAGATATTTGTTATAGGCATTAAAACAATGACGAGCAATTTGTGTTTTTGTAAGTAATCATTCATTGTTGATGGTAAAAAAACTTTGTCAGTTGAGCCACTGTGACCAGTGTGGTTATGTTTAAGCAGACAGGTACATGGTAATGGAAAAAAGCTGTTACATTAAAGTAATTTAATGTACGTAATGTAACAGCATTAATGTAGTAGTAATGTACGTTTTCATTTGTGTAAACTCATCCATGGAATTTTCTTAATCAAGAAATATTTCATGCACAATCAATTCCTCAACTGACAACCTGTTTGTATGCAGTGTTACTGCCTGAGATTCAAGGTTGACCATAAACTAGTGTCAGGTCATTGACTGTCAGTCTGTAGATATGAGAAAGATACAGTGTCAGCCTGAAATGGCCACTAGATATTGTCCTGCCGCTCACGTCCGGAGATGACACATTCCATGCAATGCGGCACACAAACATATTTACTGCCCAATAAAAGTGATTTATTGATTAATTTCAGTCTAAAGCAAACAGATGTGCGCCGTTATCTGCAGAAGAGTCCATGCGGAGGCAGATGTGACGCTACGTGCCACTCACAGCTCTGACGTCTGCTCACGCAACACACCCCTTTCAGAATGTTGGCTCCGAAAGGAACATAAAAATATATATTTTGAGCTCAAAATGATGCATGAAGTTTATATTTGATAGCCCTCACCTTTTGTTACTTTACAATCCTTGTTTCACATGAGGAAAATCAAAATCTGAAAGCTTCTTTTTTACTCACAGGTATCAGGAAGCTGCTGTACTTCTTTGCAGGAAAGTAAGGCCTTTTCACGAGAATGCACTAAAACAGCAATGTAGCTTTTACATTGATTATTTCCATGTTAAACTTTTTATTCCCTTAATCAGTTTTTATATTAAATTTAGGCGAAAGGCTTGGCCGAGAAACACTGATTTACTGAGCAGGTCGGAGCTAAATCAGAGGAGCCTTTCTCCGCTGCGTCGCTCCTCTTCCTCAGGACGTGTGCGACTAATTGAAGTGCAACAAAGCAGCAGCTCCTGGGTATTTAGTGTGTAATGCTTCAGTGACAGACTTAAACTATAATTAAGTTCTCGGGCACAGTGCAGCGTCCAGGTGGAGATGGGATTAAAATAGCTCTAAGACAAACATGAGTGGCTGAGCTCTTCTGGGTGAAGGACCACAGGTGCCTTCACACACCTGAATAATAGAAGTAAGGTTTTAAGGCACAGTTTGCAACTTTGGAAGCAAAGAGTGAGCAGAAATATTGATTCATGATTCATTGAATCACTTTTTTCTGAAGTAGATGTGTGTAGATGAAGGATAGGATGATATGTATGTTGTCAATGGAATGCTTTCTGAGGAGTGAGAGGTCCTGGCTAATGTTATATCTACTCTAATGTGTATTCAACTCTGATGTATATGAATCATTCTTAATTGTTAAAATAATCTCTATTTGTGTTACAAATGATAAACCTACAATAAAAAACAAGGTTGTAATTGTAATAGCATCTCTGCAGTCATGTGATTCTGATCATAAAAGAAAATCAAGTGGAGGGCAGAAATCTACTAGCATTCTTTCTTTTAATTCTTCTATTATTAGGCCCGAGCCGGTGATAACCGGGAGGACCTATTGTTTTTGCCCAAGTTATTTTTTTATTTTTGTATTTTTTTATTTTTTTATCCCCCGAAATTATCCTCAATTTGACCCAGTAAACATGCGCGAAAGGTCATTTTTATTGGTCCCAACATTCAAGGCCAGCTAAAAATCTATGTATTTGACGTCCGAGAAAAAAAAAATGAAAAATGACTCAGTGGCGACCCCTAGAGAAGTCAAAATACATTGGGCATCCATTAGGACACCTAAGGGCAAACAGAAAAGTCTATGCCAGCCACACCCTAAACTCAACAGGAAGTCCGCCATGTGGGGTGAAACACGCAGCCACCTAAATCGCACCCCTTGCGCAAAAAGATGCAAATCATTGTGTTTTAATCTAAATGGCCCCAAATTTGGTGAGTATCATCTAGACACATGTGCCAACCAAAGTTGTAACTTTGTTGTTGATATGTTATCGGGTATGGGTGTAGCAAGCCTGTAACGAGGTGGCCATTTTTGTGAAAATAAAACGTCTCTTAACTCTCAAACGCCTTCTCGGATCGAGTTGGAACCAAAAAGGCGTTTGTGCACATTCATGACCTGAACACAAAGATATGTAAATAAAAGGGTTATCTTTAGAAATGGCTCTCCAGCGCCCCCTACAAACTTATAATGGGACCCAAGAATTTAGTTTGTCATAGAGACATAAAATTTGGTACACACATCTCTTATGTCATGACGAGCATAAAAGCCAATGACAACCACCCCTATCTATAAATGTGTTGCCATAGCAACGCCCCAAAAATGTGAAAAAGTCAATGGGAAGTGAAATTTTTAGTTTGTTGTAGGCAAATGAAACTTGGTACACATATCCACCATGGGCTTATGAACAAAAAGCCAATGGGGACCACACCCTATCACACACGGGAAGGCGGCCATTTTGAATTGAAAATTTGGTCCGACTTAGAATACACCTCTTTTTAAAAACAACAAAAATAGCTGCTTCATTCCACAGACACCAAACTTGGGCAAAATGAGCTAAACACATGTATGTAAAAGAGACAAGTGTTTTTCTAGACTTTTTGCTCGAGTTATATTTTTTTATTATAATTCGGTATATATTTTTTATTATAATTTTTCTGCAAAATGATTCTCAATTTGACCCAGTAAACCAACAACTAAAAGTCATTTTTATTGGTCCCAGACTTCAAGCCCGAAAAATTTATGTATTTGAAGTCCCCAAAAAAAAATGAAAAATGACTCAGTGGCGACCCTAGAAAAGTCAAAATACATTGGGCCTATGGAAAGTGAAAGTAACTTTTTCCAACGTAGAAAAATGAAACTTAGTACATCAATAGGACACCTCAGGGCAAACAGAAAAGTCTATGACAGCCACACCCTAAACTAAACAGGAAGTCCGCCATGTGGGGTGAAACGCATGGCCACTAAAATCGCACTTTGCGCAAGAAGATGCAAATCATTGTGTTTTAATTTAAATGGCCCCAAATTTGGTGAGTATCATCTAGACACGTGTGCCAACCAAATTTGTGACTTTGTTGTTGATATCTTATCGGGTATGGGTGTAGCAAGCCTGTAACGAGGTGGCCATTTTTGTGAAAATAAAACGCCTCTTAACTCTCAAACGCCTTCTCGGATCGAGTTGGAACCAAAAAGGCGTTTGTGCACATTCATGACCTGAACACAAAGATATGTAAATAAAAGGGTTATCTTTAGAAATGGCTCTCCAGCGCCCCTACAAACTTATAATGGGACCCAAGAATTTAGTTTGTCATAGAAACATGAAATTTGGTACACACATCTCTTATGTCATGACGAGCATAAAAGCCAATGACAACCACCCCTATCTATAAATGTGTTGCCATAGCAACGCTCCAAATATGTGGAAAAAGTCAATGGGAAGTGAAATTTTTAGTTTGTTGTAGGCAAATGAAACTTGGTACACATATCCACCATGGGCTTATGAACAAAAAGCCAATGGGGACCACACCCTATCACACACGGGAAGGCGGCCATTTTGAATTGAAAATTTGGTCCGACTTAGAATACACCTCTTTTTAAAAACAACAAAAATAGCTGCTTCATTCCACAGACACCAAACTTGGGCAAAATGAGCTAAACACATGTATGTAAAAGAGACAAGTGTTTTTCTAGACTTTTTTGCTCGAGTTATATTTTTTTATTATAATTCGGTATATATTTTTTTATTATAATTTTTGCAAAATGATTTCAATTTGACCCAGTAAACGTGCAACTAAAAGTCAAATTTATTGGCCCCAAAATTCAAGCCCGGCAATGTATTTGAAGTCCCCGAGGAAAAAGAATGAAAAATGACTCAATGGCGACCCCTGGAAAATGAAAATACATTGTGCCTATGGAAAGTGAAAGTAAATTTTTTCAAATGTAGAAATACAAAACTTGGTACATCCATAGGACACATCAGGGCAAACAGAAAAGTTCATTACAGCCACACCCTAAACTCAACAGGAAATCTACTATGTTGGGTGGAATGCGTGACCACCTAAATCACACCCCTTGTGCTAAAGGCTTTTCATCTAAACAGCTTCAAATTTGGTGAGTATCAAATAGACACGTGCCAAAAAAGTTATCAATTTGTTTTTTGATACATTTGTGGCTGTGGTCGTAATGAGTCTGTGAAGAGGCAGCCATTTCTTTGGGAAATAAATGCCATTTCCCAATTGCCAGGATCCTTCATTTAGAGGAGGCCCCTCCAGAGCCAAGGCTTGACTCTTAGAAAACTCCTCAGAATCCTTTGGAACTTGTAAACTTGTACTTTTAGACAAGTAAAATTTACATTTTGACTTTTTAAACAGGGGGGTGCAGTGATTTCTCTTTTTCATTGATTTTCTCGCCTTAGCCCAAGCATAATCTATTATTTTCTATCTATTATAAGTTCAGACAGATCCCAGGAAAACCAGGGATTGTGGAGCCCTTTAACTCTAAATTACGAGGTGATGAAGCAGGCTCCAGCCAGAAGAAGATTCAAGCAATAGCACAGGCCCAGTTATTTGTCATTACCGTGAAGTTTACGCTTTAAAGCACGAAATGCAATCCTCCGAGTACATATGTCTCCGCGGTCTCAAGGGAGGCAAGGGCCTTTATCGCCGCTTGTGGCTTTAATTATTATTATTATTACATAAATTTTATATAGCGCTTTTTCCGGGGACGCAAAGAAACTTTACATATGTTTTATTCATTCACTCCACAGTCACACACTGGTGGTGGTAAGCTACATCTGTAGCCACAGCAACCCTGGGGCAGACTGACAGAGACGTGGCAGCCATTCCGCACCTACGGACTCTTTACTGAAACGACCTGCACAGTACCACTCCAGTAGAAACAATGCTACTGTTTTCTTACTAAAACTGTAAATATTACTTTTATTGTCACTCAGTGGACCCAAATGCAGAGACTAAGTTTGGATTTCATACCATGATCTGAAAACTTGAAAACAATCTTTTCTATTTTTTTCTATGTTTGTCTGTACTTGAGGCTGACCATGACATTAGACAAGAGATTGGGAAAGAGAGTGTCGAAATAACAAGCTGCAAACAGTCAGGAATGTGAACCAACTTTCTGCTAAAGGCATCTGCACCCAGTTCAGTTTGAGGCCAACCAATCATCTGCTGCAGTTCTTCCTCTAAGATATGCCTTCAGTGTACTACAACATTTAATCAAAAGATCTCAATGACAAGATCCACAAATTAATGAATGTCTAGTTTGACTGTAGCGTGGAGATTAGAATAAATGTTGTTGTTGAAAGTGGACGGCACAATAATGAGGGCACAGAAGAGCGACGCTACACAGGCTACATCCATCTGCATACACTGCTACATACACTTCTCATTACAGCTTCAAGAACAAATCAGCCCACCACTGGTATGTTTCTCAGTTTCATAATTCTTCATATTAATTTGAACTGTCTAATTGTATCATAACATATAATTATGAAAACCAAACCATCTACTTAGGAACGCAACTACGCTTTACCCAATGGCCAATGAACTTTCTGTCACATAAACACAAAACCCCTCTTATTTGTTGTTCCACATTGAAGGGTTTTTGAAAAAATAGTAATGTCACTGTAACAAGTTTATGTATAATTTAACATGTGTTTCCCAAGTGGTTTTCAGCTTTCAAATTTTCAAACAAAAAAATCTATTTCATTTTCAGAATGCAGTTGACCCCAAAGAAACGCTGAGGCAGAAGAAAAAATCAGATCAGAACAGATCATGGCCCCATTAGTTCGGACAATGACACCAACAACACTGGCAGAAATGGAGCCCCAAATCTTTCTTTTCTTTGCCTCCCAGTATGGTTTTGGCATTGAACAGTCTTGATTCTTCAAATGTCTTAGCTACATCAACATACTGTACTGTATACCACACTTTAGGTAAAGATGTCTAATGAATTAAAATCTGCTCTGCCACATCAGGAGGAGGAGCCAGCTGAGGTGTCTCGGACATGGAATTTGGATACTTCCTGAACGCCTCCATGGTGCAGTGTTGCCGGCATCTCTCGCTCTGGAGACACTGGAGGGTGAAGGGGGGGAAGTATCAGCTTTCTTTGTTTAGACTGTGAATACGGGGAAAAAGTGTTCACCCTTTTGATTGTGATTTTTGAGTGTCACCCAGTCAGATGTATTTTTTATTTTTCTGTTGTGTTACTATTCAACAGACAATTGTTAAAAGTGAAAGGGTATCATGCACCCTTTTCATGTTCCTTTGGACAATGAAAACAGAATTTAAAGTGTGCTATACTCGACTGAACAGTAATGCAGTATAGACTATTACACACACATCTCATGTATTTGTCTCCTTTAAATCCAACATCTGCCTCGTGTTAAATCTGTTGCACAAACATCCTCTTTTATATTCTCCTGCTGGGCTGTCTGTTTGCATCTATTTTTAAAAGTGACCCATATCTAAATCCTGAGTGTTTACAGTCAAAAACAAGGCATGAATATATGAATAAACTTAAGGCCGGCCGATCACCCTGGGAGCACACAGCACACATAATAACAGCTGCTCGAGGTGGAGGAGGTTAAGGCTGGAGTTTTTTTGGGTTAGCAGGAGGGTCTGGACAATGTCTTAAGTGTATTTGAAACTCATTCTGTGTGTACTGGTTTGACATATTTATTTATTCATATTATATTCATTAGTTTATTCATTAGGGTGGATGAAATAATAATGATAATGTTAAAACCACTACATGCATACATTCCATCCAAACTGTAGCCTAATGCTTGATGTTATGGACAGCTCATATGTCATTCACAGATCCACAACCACACCTTTATTAGAGAAAAACTACAGATGGAATTTTAGACATTCATGTGTTCAGACTACATAATTTTGACTATACATACATACATTTGACTGCACGAAATCTTTAAACAGATGGATTTGGCTTTGGATTGTTTCCTGAATTGTTGCATCGGACTCATTTATTTATTTAATAACCTTTTATTTAACCAGGTAGATTGATTGAGAACCAATTTTCATTTACAACAATGACCTGGCCAAGAGGTCATTGTTAATAAAATAAACATAAATAACATAAAAACATGCTAACATAAATCTAGCATGTGGGAATTACACCAGAGAAAATCTTGTGTTCAATGTGACGCACACGGCTGGGAATCTTCCTTCTGACTTGGCTGAACAGAAACAAATGATGCTGAGTTTTGGAGGTTCTATTAAGAATGATGCCTATATTCCCTCTTCTCAGGCGCATCTTTTAACGCTTCTGGGGAATAGACCAGCAGAAAGAAATAGTCCCTTCAGTGTCATGACTTCACTCAGTGGAACATGCCTGGAAAACCTCCCAAGGAAGGCATCCAGACACATCCAAAACAGATGCTTGAACCACATCAAGAGGAACTTGTCGAAGTGGTTCAAGCCTCTGAGAAGCAGCGGCTCTACTCCAAGCTCTTCACCCAGTCTCTATGATAGTGCCCAACCACCCTGCTGAGGAAACTCATTTTGGCCTCTTGTATCCAAGATCTTATCATTTTGGTCATGACTAAGGCTATGTCCACACAAGCCAGTGCATCCCCTATCCGATCTTTTTTTTTCCCCGTTCTAAAAAAAAATTCCGTAAACACGGGGTCGTCTCAAGAAATATCTGCGTACACACAAACCCCTGAAACCGACTGAAACTGTAGTATATATGCCAGACCAGTATGGGGCGCTGTAATTCTGCCACAGATATACACTATACACGGAGAAGAAGACTTTGAGCATGTGCATAACATTGCGCGCTGCAGAAGAAGACGAAGACCTAAATATTTATTTTCTAATAAAAACAAGTTCTCAAATAGTTGCAGTCATTTATTTTGAGTGTAGTAATTGGTGCCCTCATGTTTGTTGTTTGCCCTTCAATATACAGACTGAGTTCCTCGCTCAGGGCGACGAGAGATGCTTTGGACATGCTCTCCTGGTTCTCTTTCGCGGTGGATCTAAGAGCATGTGGCGTATGGTGTTGTCCATTATCGCTTGTTGCTCACCACAACTGCATAGAAGCAATAGATTTTGCTGTAATAAAGCTAGTAGGCTTAGTAGCTTCTGCAGCACGAACTCAATCACGTAGTCCGCCATTATTGTTGTTGCTGTTACGTGTGACGAGGCCGACACGTGATGCGATGACATCATCATTTCACAAAATATACAGATTGGCTGTACACACGAAACCGCAAGGGTGTCGTTTTCAGATTTATCCATTTTAGAACCCGGTTTCAAAAAATAGCGGATTCAGTCCCACCAAAACGCCAGATCTGTGTGGACGAAACGCCAATACGATAAAAAATGTATACGTATACAGTGATTCGCGTCTCCGTGTGGACGGCCCCTAACAGCTCATGACCATAGGTGAGAATAAGAATCAAAAGCTTGTCTTACGACTCATCTCCTTTCTTACCACACCAAAACAAAACTGACACTTGAACTCCTCCACCTAGAGCAGAAACTCTTTTGAAATCTGCACCTTTTTACGTCATTGCCTTGCACTTAGACGTGCTAATTCTCACACTTGATTGCAAACCATCTTGGTACATGCAGCATCCATCATCCATAAAAAGAAAGATGTTGTCCTGTGGTCCTTAAACATACACCCTCCAGTCCCCCCTGGCTGCACCTAGAAATTTTGTCGATTCAGATTTTGAACAGAATTGAAAATAACAAAAAGTCTAATTAACATCGTCAGGTCTATCATGGAAATTGTATATTATTGCTGAATGCTCTCACTCCTCAAGTTCATATGCATATCCACATACACTTATGACTTAATGTCTTTAGCTGTATGTCCTATTGCTAATCCTAACAAGACAGAGACATTACTTTGCACTACATCTAATTATTGTTCAGGGACATTCTGTCCTGTACACTTAGTGGCATGTACACGTAAACTTATTCACATTTATGACTGAAAAGGTCAGCTCAATACACGTCCATCCACGACCCTGGAGCTGAGAGGCAGGCTTAATGTACATTTATAAAAGCTTCATGTGCTGTAAACATGTTAAGCAAACATGTACCATTGTTGCATTTTGTCTAATTTGTTTCATGTTTGCAAGAATTAAACTGGTCTTTCTTTCATTCCTAAATTTACCATGTGCAGTCTTTGTCGTCTCTTTTTCGATCCAAACATAACAATTATTTTAACAAGGTCAATACCATAGTCTTTTTACTTTTACTCAAGGTGGAGACAGCTTTTACCTGAGTCATTTGTATCATCAAGAGCTTAGACCTGCAGACAAATGTTGGCAACTGAAAATCTAAAAATAGTGAGCTCAATATTAGTTTTCTTTTCAAGATGATTCAAGATTTATTTTATTTGTTCCAAAGGATCTTTGTCTTGGACACACAGGCTGCCACACAAAGAGTACATTAACTCACTTTACACAGACATTAAACATGAAATACATTTAAGTCCAAGACTCCATAAAGACATCACAATCCTGCCCTATGGCCTAAGTTTAGGAGATTCACTGATATAGGTAGGAATGAGTTCCTATAACTGTTCAGGTATCTTTTTTTGTTTTTAGTTGGAACCCCATAGCATCGTATTGTATAGGAGCAACTCATACTGAGAGTGTAGAACATGTGAGGGATCAGAAAATTGTATGTGCATTTAAGTAGTTTTGAATAGTTGTTGGGTCTAGAAGCTGTTTTTATTAGGACTGAGTAAAATGTTTTGTGAAGGAAAATAGAGCGGCCGTCCTTCAACCGGAAGGTAGTAGGTTCGATTCCCGCTCGCCCCGCAGTTCATACTGTCGTTGTGTCCTTGGGCAAGACACTTAACCCACCTTGCCTCCAGTGTCCGTAGCACTGGTGTATGAATGTGTGTGACTGTAGAGGTGTGTTTGGTGGTGGTAGGAGAAGGTTGAGCGCCGTTTGTATGGCAGCCCCCATCTCTGTCTGCCCCAGGTGTGAATGTGTGTGAATGGGGTGAGTGGAAGCACGATGTAGAGCGCTTTGGGTGCCCGAGAAGGGTGCAAAAATGCGCTATATAAATGCATTACCATTTACCATTTACCATTTTGTTGTGCTGTTTGATTCTGCTGTGATCTTTTATTCAACCCATTCTTTAATGAGCTCCCGTTTTGTGGAAAAGGAAGGAGCGTACACTTTTCTATGAAGAAGCACACCAGTTGATATAAAACATTCAGCAAAGCCCCGCCAACCTCACATACTTTGACAAAGGATAATAAATTACAAGCATAAATAAAACCTCTGGGGAAAGTATGGCTGCATGAAGCACTAGACTCCTTTCACTAGGCTGGTTTCTGCCTTTCTCCAGCCAAAGTTACAAAAAGAAAACTCAGTGAGCACCTAAATGAACCATCAGTTCCTCTGCCAATGTCCAAGAAATCCAGAGACCTCAAAAGTGCAGCAGAGGTTTTTGCTGAAGTTTATATAAACATTCTCTGCTTTCATTGTTCCACAACTTTAACAGTTTAACAGGTGATATGTGTCTTCATAGAAACTAGGGCATGTTGCAATACACTTTTCTTGCAATAACAACCGACAGCAGAGATTTTGTTCTCCAGAAAATTCTGAACAATTGGAATCGTGATTCAGCCCAGAACTGTCAGAATATGTGTCCATGTATGAAAAAAAATGTTATGCTATATGATTACGTCTGGATATACTTGCTTGCTTGATCTGCTTGACTGCCTTAAAGATGCTAGGAAAAAAGTAAAACTAAAATAAGTATTTTTGGACAACCATATCTTCTTTGGTTGTGTTACTGCTAATATGCCTCTACACATCCTATTACTAGTCATTTGCTAGAAGCTTGGTGCTATTTCAACTTTAATTTTATGTATGACAAGCAAATTAGCTCAGTGGTTAAATCAAGTTTATTTCATTTAAGGCTTCTCGGAAAAGTCACACCTTTCCTCCCACGACAAGATTTTTTGAAAGGGCAATTAATGCTTTTGTGACGTCTGGGCTCAACTATTGTAACTCCCTGTATGCCAGTCTGGATCAGTCCTCACTGAATGCAGCAACTCCTATTTTAGGAGAAAGAAAATAACAAGACCATTTTACATTGCTTGTACACTGGTCTTCCTGTACGTTTTAGTTGACACAAGTTGACACTATGGCTTTTTCCGAATCAACACACTAATCCCTATATATACTATATATGCACTATATAGTGATTACGCCATTTTGTAGTGGTGTCCAAATGTCTAGAGATGGAAGTGTAGTGCACTCAAAGTTTCCCACAATGCATTAGTAAAAGTAGTGAGTAGTGATTATATACAATCAATGGAGAAAAGCAGCACGATCATGGCATGTTTTTAAATGTGGACAACAGGTTTGAATGAAATGAGTCACAAGTTTGACTTTCTGTGGAAATGTAATTTGCCGTAAATGGTTATTAACAAACGATGAAAAATCACTCACTAGCTTTTCTTAAATCAAACAGACGGACATTTTGAGATCTTCCCTCTGAGGCATAAAAGAGTTGCAATAATCTAGTCAGTTTCGGTCATTAATAGGACAACAGTTAATACTTACAGTATATCACTTAAGTGTTGAAATTTATTACTGTCCATTATCAGCTACCGTTGTCAGTCCTGGTATTTTGGTACCAAGTTGATACTAAAAAAAAATGAAAACAGCACAGAACCAGGTTTTCATAAGTACCAGTGGTACCGAGCATCTGGTCAACCCAGTTCCTAACACGCTATCCGAAAGGTGCAGAGTTGGTCCTCAACACAAATTTTATTGTACCTCATTAAAATTGCCGCTTGTATTGAGCACAATGCATAACATTGCCACGCGCCTCTCCACTCACTGCTCTCAGCGGAGACCAGTCACAGACACCTGCTGCGAACACACGTGAGGTGACGTTCAGCTCTTTGTCTTATTTTACTGTTCAGAAAGTAGCTTGTTGTTAGCAGTGAGCTAAAGTGTAGTTTGCAGTGTAACCGAGGCTGTGAGTAGCACAATCTGCAGCGCTAACAAGTTGGTTGTTTTTATTGCTTGTGTGTCTCTTTTTGTTTTTTACTGTCCGGCACATTAGTGACACATAAGTGACGTTTGAGCCGCTGAAAAGATCTGTTAGGTCTTAGTGCTTAACTTTGAGCTATCTCCCTCATATGACGAGGTTTAATAACTTTAGCAGGATTAAAATTCCTTTAAAATTAGATCAAAGTTTGGATTAAATAAAAGTACATTTTATTTAAAACACATTTTCTCTCCTGTATAATTTAGTCACCATTCATTAAAATTGTTTTAGTTTTTTTACTTCTAATATTTCTATTATTTGTGGGAAAACTTGAAACACAATTTTAAATACAGTAGGTAATAAATGTAAAGTATGTATTGGTTTGTATACATTTTATTTTTGTTTAACTTATTAAAAATAGTGTGTTGTTCAATTAGCATGTTTTTGTGTTTTGCTTTGGTACCAAAATTGGTACTGAGAACCGCGGCTTTTCAATGGTATTGGTACAGAATACTGAAATTTTGGTACCATGACAACACTACAGCCAACCAGCCTCACAACCACAGCCCACGTGTTACCAGCTGCTTGGAGCCCAGGGGCTCCATGTCCTATAACCGGAAGGTTGGCGGTTCGATTCCTGCTCTCCTCATACTGTCGTTGTGTCCTTGGGCAAGACACTTAAGCCTCCACTGTAAGAATGTGTGAGAATGTTGCACTGGTGTATGAATGTGTGAGAAAACGTGAAACAATGTTGGAACAACAAATGGAAATTAGCTAAAGGCTACAATCTGGCATGTTTAGATTGATGTGGCTGTGTCTCATGTATGTTCATCAACATGCACTGTCCCACTCAAATAAATTGATTAATAAAAATTAATGACTAGTTTCTGCCAGTTGGCTGTAGTGGGGTCTGTCACTGATTCAGGACAGAAAGATGTTTCTGAACCAACATTACCGAATAGCAGAGACCCAGGATCCAGGTTCAATGTTACTCCAGTTCTCCAGTATCCTTCTCATGTCATACAGAACATTTGTCCATTATGATTGGACTTTAAGACATGAGCAAACACAGTGAGTAAAAATCGCTTTCACTGATTTACATTTCCAAAAAATAAGAAAATTTGTACATAGTTAATCATTTTAGTCTGTAGCAGCCTGGCACAGTTACAAACAGATATCCTTTTAATTTGGTTCCAAAAGAGTATACACCCATTTATCCTCATCAATAGTTACACCTAATTCAGTCAAATAAAACCAGTGAATTTGATTCAGCAGATTATAAAGCAAGTAATTGTCTTTTTATCCGGGCACCTCTCTATTGGTGATAATGTAGCATCAGAAGTAAGCGTGTTTTTTTTAAATATGAAGTCTCGGACTTGGAGATATCTAAAGAAGTGGCTGTTGATTAACTTTTAGCTTTAATCAGCCACACAGCAAAAGTGGAGGTGGGCCATATTACTGCAACTACAGCCATCCAAGTATCTAAAGATTCAGTACACGGTAACACAGTCTAAAGCTTGTACTTTTTGATATTATTATATGCACAAGATTTAAAACACAGTGTAATGTATTTGTGTTCTCTTACATAGATTGGCTGGAGTTGGTAGATTAGATTACTTAACCAAGGATGACTTCATTCAAAAAATGTGTCTTTTTGCCCCACAGTGCCATACCTTCTAAATTATATTCCTTTGACTGTTAGATTGGAATAATATTTAGTTTTTTCATTCCCCAATGATTATCCAAAGGAATGAATCATGTTAAGCCTGTCAGCATTAGTAGTCAGTGCATGGCTGTGTTATTTCAGAATTAGCGAGTCGCACTGCTGGCCCTAAATGAGATGCAAATGAATGCCTTATTAGTGAGCATCGTCAATTATTTTTAAATCTTTGTCACATCCTTTGAACCAGTCTGCTAACATTGCTCTAAACTGGGACCATATCATTACATTTTGTCAGCGGCACGGTGGCAGAGTGGTTAGCACTCTGGCCTCACAGCAAGAAGGGCCTGGGTTCAATTCCCATCCAGGGCCTTTCTGTGTGGAGGTTGCATGTTCTCCCTGTGTCTGCTTAGGTTTCCTCCTTGTACACAGGTTTTCCCTACCACCAAAAAGCATGTACAATATAGGACTGCAGATGGAAATAAGCTGTTAAGCTGTAATCTGGTACAAGCATCTCTGCTCTGGTTTAATGTACATTTTACGCTGTCCTAAAGAAATAAACAAATTCTCCTTCTCTTCAAACAACTGTGTTTACTCTTAAAATCCTAATGACAACAGAAACAATCCAAATGACCCTGAAAAAGGTTTACATACCCTGGTGATTTTGGCCTGATAACATGCACACAAGTTGACACAAACAGGTTTGAATGGCTACTTAAGGTAACCATCCTCACCTGTGATATGTCTGTTTGTAATCATTGTGTGTGTATAAAAGGTCAGTGAGTTTCTGGGCTCCTGACAGACCCTTGCATCTTTCATCTAGTGCTGCACTGATGTTTATGAGTCATGGGAAAAAGAATTATCAAAGGATTTGTGGTAAAAGGTAATTGAACTGTATAAAACAGGAAAGGGATATAAAAACATATCCAAGGAATTGAGAATGTCAATCAGCAGTGTTCAAACTCTAATAAATAAGTGGAAAATGAGGGATTCTGTTGAAACCAAACCAAGATCAGGTAGACTAACAAAAGTTCAGCCACAACTGCCAGAAAAATTGTTCAGGATGCAAATAAAAACCCACAAATAACTTCTGCTGTACAGTACAGTTTCAAGTACAGCACTCTTTAAAAAAAAGTGGTGGCTGTTTTAAGAGCAAAAAGTCTACAGTCAGAAAGAAGCCAGGGTTTATGAGCCAACTTTTAAAATAAAATAAAAAACTTTTAGGCCTAAGATTAGTTGGTTTGAGAGTATTCAAAAACTGAAACCTTTACACTACCTGTTCTTTATCCATTATGGAAAAGGAGATGTCAGATCAAAGCCAGTTGTGCTCTGCATGAGTACAAACCTTTTGTCGGCAGTGAACAGGGCACGCAGCACTGTTGCCTCATTCCACTTAGCCTTAATCAGGTCACAATAATACGTTGCAAACTCCCTCTGTGCGTTCTTTTTTTTCTGTCATAGACCTTCATGCATAATTGGTGGAAGAGGGGAAGAGAGTGGATGCTTTTTGAAGTTGTCCATTTTACAACACACAGAAAAGAAATAACATATGCCGAGGAAAGAGAAAACCAAAGTCCCCGGGCAGGTCGGACCAATGCGGCAGTTGTTGGGAATAAAACGCTGAATGTCTAAAGACAAACCGCTGACTGAACAAATGTGCATCTGCCTGTCCTTTTGAACCGGAGAAGACATGATGACATGGGAATAACTACCTCCGACATCAGACAAGCACTTGTACAGCAGGAAAACAAAAACCATTCATGGCTCACTGTGCATTTTCATGACGGCGTATAATGCTAGAGTGGGCAGATCGACTTGTGCTGTCAGATTCTTTCTGAGACTTGAGTTGCTTTATACCAAAATCTTTACTGCCAACAAATATCCAATGCTACCAACAAAGATTCAATTATTGTTTGCTAATTAAAACAAACATTTTACAATTTCATCTGTAAGGTCATTTATAATTTTTCTTAGTTCTTTGTTCATATATGGAAGGTCCAGGGTAAAGTGTTCTTAGACCTTTCTGTAGCCTAAGTTTCTAATTTTTTTTTTTTTAAAACAATGTTAGATAAAATTCTAATTTATTTAAAAGGGCCACATAAATAAAAATTTGATAGCCTATTTAATGAGAAACAGATAGCCTGTTTCTCATTAAATAGACTGATGTGTTGTGTATCGCCTGTGGTAAAGTGCATCCAAAGGCTTAAGAATTTGTGCATATAGATTATATCAGCATAATCAAGAACAGACAAAAATGTTGCCTGTACAATTGTAACCTATTTTTCAAAGCATGGCATTCATTCATTAATTTTCTTCCACTTATTCCTGTTAGAGGTGATACTGAAGCCTTTTCCAGCAACTTGAAGCAGAGACTGACAGACAACCATTCAATCTCACATTTATTCTTTATTTAACCAAGTAGGTCAATTGAGACCCAATTCTCATTTACAATGATGACCTGGACCCATGTGTGGGTTGGTGGGCTATTGTTCATGTTTTTGGTGGTAGGGGAAACCGAAGCATTGGGAGAACATGCAAACTCGACACAGAAAGGTCCTGCCCTGGCCAGGACCTGAAGCCAAAAGCTTCTTGCGTGTTGTACATGTTTTTGGTGGTAGGGGAAACCTATGCAGACGCAGGGAGAACATGCAAACTCCACACAGAAAGGCCCTGCCCTGGATGAGAATCGAACCAAGGACCTTCTTGCTGTGAGGCAGGAGTGCTAACCACTTTGCCGCCCAAAATGCACAGTTGCACTTGTCCAGAAGCCACTAGGGACGAAGTGGCTCAGTGGTAGAGCAGTCATCCTATAACCGGAAGGTTGGCGGTTCGATTCCTGCTCTGCCCTGTTCATACTTTTGTTGTGTCCTTGGGCAAGACACTTTAACCCTCCTTGCCTCCAGTGTCCGTAGCACTGGTGTATGAATGTGTGTGACTGTAGAGGTGTGTTTGGTGGTAGGAGAAGGTTGAGCGCCGTGTGTATGGCAGCCCCCATCTCTGTCTGCCCCAGGTGTGAATGTGTGTGAATGGGGTGAGTGGAAGACGATGTAAAGCGCTATATAAATGCATACCATTTACCATTACCATTTTGATTTTCGGTTTATTTAGCTTGGACCCAGGATTGAAACCTGTGGCACACCTTTTTTAATTGATTTTAAGAAAAGAAGATGGCAGACTTGCCATCTAAAAAAATATCAAATTAATTAGAGGCTTTGTAATAAAATTATCTTGATTAATTGTATTTTAATTACATAATATTTGCCCCAAAAGCATTTTTATTTTTTTATTTAAATAAATTTTAGTGGAGCGGTTCTGTGCTTGCTGCTTTGTTTGGAATGCAAACTACGATTAAATGCGTTAATTTTTTTAATGCGTTCATTTTTGTAAATAATTAATTATAATTAACGCATTAAAGTCCCACCTAATAATTTTGAAACTATTTACAGGCATTGCTGTCAGTTTCAGTAGAGCCACTGTATCACCCTCTTTCTTTTTAAAGAAAAAAACTTTTTGATGCTATTTTGTTGGTTTGCCCTTCCAGTCCATTATGTATCATTGTACTGTTTTCTTGTGTCATTTAAATGGCAAAGCTGCCTCAGGTGCTACAAAGTGGAGGCAAACTGTTTTTGACCTTATCGGCCTGATGTGAATGTGTCTGAACTATAGCAACAGCAGCACTCAGAAACAGACACAGGACACATCACTGGACTCTGTGGAATAACTCCACACATGTCAACACTTCTAGCTAAGGATTTTTGTGGAGTCTGGATATAAACACCACTGCAGAGAGTCTATTACATCACAGGAGATGATAGTATTTATTTTTGTGGAGTGGAGCTGTAACATATTTATGTCAGCTGTTTATTCTTTACAGGATAAATTCAAAGAAAGAAGCTACCAACATCCCAAGAGGCATTTGGCACTGCCAAAACGTACTATGTTCTAAATAAAACTAAATTTAGCACACGCAATCCTTGCATTCACAACAGCTGAATTCATGTGGTCTGTGGTGGTCTGTGTTTCCAAGATTGGAAAACTTTTTTCCAACTTTAATATGATTCGATAATCAGTGGCAATTAGTCCAGGTCCTTCCTAAGCCCTTATAATAAACTGTGTTTAAGCAAAGATTCCAAGCCTAATTACAGAATAAACCACGACTTTATTGTTGATAAGACATGTATGTGTTTTTTTCTTTTTTTTTTATATGAATATGAATGCTAGCCTGGCCAGCCAGACCCATTCACTTTCAATGTAAAATGGTTGTGGAGCTCCTCCCATTCAAACCAATTTCTTTCAAAATCAATCTTACCCAACAGTCATAACCATTTATCTAAAATCAGTCCAGCTTCATAAAAAGCTTCTCTGATTGTATGTTTATCAAACTATGCCGTTCCAGAGGCAGTATATTCTGCTGTAACCTAACAATACATTAAATTATTGCCGTATAACTTGGAAGCTTTTCAGAAAAGACCTTATTGCAACAGTTTACCAGATGTAACAATGGGTAACTATAGGCCAGGGCTAAGTTATTGCCATTTGCCACTTTAATTTGGCTTTCAGTAAAACAATAAGCCTTTGGTCTAACTAACACTTGCAAGCTCTCCTGTGATGTATGTTTAAAAAAGCCTGTGACTGGATTTGAAGGCACCCCCCACGCTCACCGGCCGTACACCGCGGTGGTCCAAGTGTTTGTGTGCTTCACTCTGATTATCCTTCTAATGCTGCTCATCCATTGCCTCTCCTTCCTTCAACCGATGGCTATATTTGCTCTACGGTGGAGGCCGCTCTCTTTGCGCTCCCACATTCCACACTCAATTCCCAGCCTAATCATAAATCTCAAAGGCTAATGGGACAGCTGACCCTTTTTGCTTGAACAGCGCACTCAGCACTTTGCCAGTGTGTTCCACCAACATTCATATGCTAAAAGAGCAAGTGCAGTGTATCGGCAAACAATGAACTTATGCAAAAAGAAACACCCTTGGAAGTGTGGACTGCGCATAACTTAGCCGTGGCTCTGTACACACTTTATTAGAGCCACGGAGTTGTGATTAATTAAGCCCACTGTCTTACGTATAGATTTCTCCACTTTGAGCTCCCACTGGCATCCTTTATATTCAGCTAATGCTTGGTTGTATAATCTCTGACGACAACGCTTCCGAGGAAAGTGGATCCAGTTTCCCAGGTCTCATCCGATTGGCCCAGAGAAACCACCTCATTATCTCTAAAAACATACATATACATATACCACTGAGAGTCCTTGTATATGGGATATGACCAGAACTTTTAAAATGGTGTGCGGTGCCAGAGTGAATATGGTTGTTGGTTTTTGTGTTGCAGTGTGTGTGTAAGTGTTTGAAAATCCCATATGGTGTATGATATTCTTAGTGATGTGGGTCCTGTCTATTATCTTGTATTGGATTAACTGTATTTTGATGGCTGACAGTGACAATGTTTTATTGCAGATGATTGCAGATTTGTTCCAGTTGATATCCGAGTATAGGTAATTGCAGTCGTGGTGTTGTAGTAAGTGAGTAATTTATAGATGTGTGTTAGAATTTTCTTGGATATAAATGACTGTAATTTTTGAGAATTGGAAGAATAAAGTTGGCTGTGCTGTTTTAAAGTTTATTTTAACTGTAGATATTAATAATGTCAGTGCTGTGGTAGGTTGTATGTTTGTTTGAGGACTGACTAACTTTATTGCCAGGGCTTTGATTATGATTTTGACATCTGTGTTTATTAATGATATTGGGCGGTAGTAAGATCAACACAAGTGTTATGTTTATGTGATATGACAGTTTTTGATTACTGTGGATTTCAGAGGTTAGTTTGAAGAATAGTGGTGAGAGGAGTGGCCAGATGTGTTTAGAGAATTCAACAGGGTAAGCCAGGTGATTTATTGTTGGGCATGAGATTGAGTGCTTTGGTTATTTCATCAATGGCGAGTGGTTGATCCAAGTGGTCTGCCTGAGAAGTACTGAGTTTTTGGAGGCAGACATTCCTCAGAAAACAATACATTTGATGATATGATATGATGATATGTTTTATCCTGGAGTATAACAATTTGAATAGTATTGTCAAAATGTCCTCGATGTCTTCGTTGTCCTGAGTAAGAATGCCTGGGGTGCTTTGTTTCAGTTGATTTGCTAGAAATGTTTCTGTTTTGTTACCAAATTCCAAATTGTTTGTAATGAAGTTTAAGATGTTATTATTGTTGATTGAGTTTGTGTTTAGCTTTGAGTAGATCTTTGGTGATTGTTACACAGGCGTTTGAGAGACCAGCGTGTCTAGTCTCTTCACACCATGTTCATTTTTAGCTGTCCTTACTAAAGTCATTCAACATAATTCAGGCAGGTAAGTTTTTCTTTCATTGTCCAGAAACATTAATAATTTTGCACTTTTAATAATCTGTCCAATTTTGCTGAGTAATCAGAGCAACTGGATCAGACAGAAAAAATGCTGATGTACATATTTTTTATTTGTAAATGTTAATTTACATGAAACTGTAAGAAAAATCTTCAATGAAAAGTGCATGAATTGAATACATTTAACAACAAAAGCATCCATGGACAGTCTAACACCGTCTGAAGCACATCTTGAGTTTGTTTAAACAGAATAGTACTTTGCTCCAGTGATGTCTTTGTCAGAACAAGGTTGTGGCAGTCAGGGGACCTTAGTCGAACTCTTAATAAGTGGTGCATGGAAAGTAGGGCAGCCGTATATAAGTACACTCTCTAAGCAGTTATTGCCTTTTCTTCTACAAGGACTTAGTTCGGGAGGTGGACACACAGTTGCAGCATGATGCAGCTCTTCGTCTGATTGAACTGGAGGGACTTATGCAGGGGACATAACGCAGGCCAGCCCTCGTCATCACATGAGTCATCTCAAGTGGAGGCTGTGGCTGTCCCGCAAGTTGCTTTCTTGATAATGAGCGGCTCCGAGCATTTTTCCAAAGGAGGGGGATGTGTGAAGTGCTTTGTGTGTTTGGTCCTTCAGAAAGCTACAAAGAAGTCGCACAAGTGTTGCACGCAGCAAAAAAGTCAGATTTAATTTGACTCAGAGGGTGCAAAAATAATCTTTTGACAGATTTCACACCCATTGGACTCAAGGTAGCACTTGTAGTTTTTGACGGGCGCCCCACAGTCATATCAGAGTGGACAAACCAGTCTGTAATCAACACTTGTCAATGTGAAATATGTGTAAAAAAATAGTGAGTTGCCTAAAGCCCAGTACTTGTCTCTGGATTCTGCCTGCTGAAGTGTATCATAATTAGAAAATTCACTGACTTGTAGTAGGTCTAGAGACACACTAATGAGCACAGAAGTCGGCATAAGCTACAGTTTAAGATGAATTGCTCTTATTCCCTCTTATTCTGTTATGTTATGCATGCAAAACACCAGTCAAGGGGCGACTTTTGACATTGAAATATTTAAAAATATCCTAAGTTTGGATACCTATCACTTTGCACCAGTAGATGGAGTTGTGAGCTGCTTCTATTGCTACAGGGCGTATTTGAATGTCTTACTATTGTGAAAATGCACATATTTCCTACAAAGACGATATAATGTTATATTATGATTGCAAATAATTGCTACAGGATTTCTAGGCGCAGCCAGGGGCCGGAGGGAGTCTGGTTTGGGGACCACAGGATCTCGTCTCTGCTTTTTGCAGATGATGTTGTCCTGTTGGCTCCATCAAGCCAGGACCTCCAGTGTGCACTGGGACGGTTTGCAGCTGAGTGTGAAGCGGCTGGGATGAGGATCAGCACCTCCAAGTCTGAGACCATGGTTCTCAGTCGGAAAAGGGTGGCATGTCCCCTTCAGGTTGGTGGAGAGATCCTGCCTCAAGTGGAGGAGTTCAAGTATCTTGGGGTCTTGTTCACGAGTGAGGGAAGGAGGGAACGTGAGATTAACAGACGGATCGGTGCAGCTTCTGCAGTGATGCAGTCGATGTACCGGTCTGTTGTGGTGAAGAAGGAGCTGAGTTGTAAGGCAAAGCTCTCAATTTACCGGTCAATCTACGTTCCTACTCTCACCTATGGTCATGAGCTTTGGGTCATGACCGAAAGAACAAGATCCCGGATACAAGCGGCCGAAAATAACTTTCTCCGCAGGGTGGCGTGGCGCTCCCTTAGAGATAGGGTGAAGACCTCGGTCACTCGGGAGGAGCTCAAAGTAGAGCCGCTGCTCCTCCACATTGAGGAGCCAGCTGAGGTGGCTCGGGCATCTGTTTCGGATGCCTCCTGGACGCCTCCCTAGGGAGGTGTTTCGGGCATGTCCCACCAGGAGGAGACCCCAGGGAAGACCTAGGACACGCTGGAGGGACTATGTCTCTCGGCTGGCCTGGGAACGCCTCGGTATCCCCTCGGAAGAGATGGAGGAAGTGTCTGGGTAGAGGGAAGTCTGGGTGTCTCTGCTTAGACTGCTGCCCCCGCGATAAGCGGTAGAAAATTGATGGATGGATGGATGGATGGATAATTGCTACATTTAGGCTAACACAGTCAGTACATTAGAGTAAACATTCTTAGATATGATTGATTGTAGTACATTATGGCTTATTTCCACTTTCATAATTTAATTTTCACTTAATTTTATTTATTTTCAGCAAACTGTTTTGAACAATTCAAATAAATTTTGTGAAATTAAGCTATTAAAAAAGGAGCAGGGACAAACATTTTTTAACTTTTTTTTTAGTTCTGCTTTCTGTTTACCTTGTTGATTTGCAAACACTTATAGCCATATATGGACAATAACCATTTTAATGTGCGTCAAAGTCCGACTATTAATTGAAACAAATGTTATATAAAAACATAGTAAATAGAGCATCAACAGTTGCATATTTCAACAAACTTTCTGTACATATATTATAGTTTGGTTTAAACTTATCTCATTATTGTGAAAATAACGTAATCATAGTCCTGAAGCTAAACATGACACATTAATACTGACCTGATACACTTTTTTTCATCTCATCTCACTGAATTTGTAATTATTTAAATATTGTTTAAGAATGTCCTTAGCTGTATTTTAAGGCTTACCTTGTTTAGATAGTCTATACTTGATTACTGTATAAAGTTGTTGTTGACCAAAGTGCAACACACTCCGGCCACATCCCTTTATTCATGCATCAGCGATGAACAGTGACAAAGTGTGCTTTTAGCAGTCTGGCCAGTGTTGGTGTTTTTCTCCTGGGCCCACTGTATATTCTCACTTTGCTCTCACTTTGCATTACAAACCCCTGAGCTAAACTTAACCTGAGTCAACTCGGCTGCTCCTATTTAGGCCCCTCACTGTAAAAAAACTTACTGCCCAGAACATTCCACATAAGTGACTTTGTTTGAATGTATCATGGGCTCCATGTAGGAGCCCTGTGGCACACCACTATTGTTTATGTTGCAAGATCAAGTCAT
This sequence comes from Perccottus glenii, assembly GCA_024416835.2. Classification (NCBI taxonomy): domain Eukaryota; kingdom Metazoa; phylum Chordata; class Actinopteri; order Gobiiformes; family Odontobutidae; genus Perccottus; species Perccottus glenii. The sequence goes on from CM044561.2 coordinate 9,277,678, forward strand.
TTATTTCTATTCTTTTCACAGTATAGTTAACTCAAAAGGAATGTTTAACTTCAGCAAGAAGCCCATAGGAGCAAGGAGTCTTGAAAATGTCAATGCCAGCTCGTTTTTCTCAAGGCGGGGCATGGCGGGGCATGGGGGAAAAGTGACTCTGGGCCAACCAATCAGAATTGCAAAGGACATGATGTTAGCTAGGCAACAGTCTATGAAGAAGTAAACAAACCAACATGGTGTGCGGCGGAGCGGCTGTAAATGACTTCTGTCGTTTATGCTGTAAAACCTGAGGATTATTTAAAACTAATTGAAGAGCAGAAGCAAACAAACTCTCGGCAGTCCCGTGCGCCATCTTGACTGTTTTGACAAGGGACTTGGGTCGACTAAGTGTGATGCAAGGCAACACTCCAGCGGCATTTGAATGTGATTGGTCGGTACAGAACATATCATATATATAACATATATAACATATGAGGAACTGACTGGCTTACAGAGCTTTGCGAGACTGAGTTTCTGTTTATAGAATTTACAGAGAGCTCTCGTCAGGCTGTGCCAGGCTAATAGGAATGTCAGACATGTGCTATAATTTACAAGATAACACATGCACAATATACAGTGTGAAGACCTATGCAGAAATAAATGAAACCATTCCAATACTATAGGTATTAGCAACAAACAAGATGAGTTATATGAAAAGCAAGAATAATTTTTGAAGCAAATGTTTTGAATCTTTAATGCAAGACCATTAATTAGAATTAAAAAATAGAAAATAGTTTTAAATGGTGGTGTCAGAGGCTTGAGATAAAGTTGTTTATTCACAGTTTTGTAACCCTGAAATTCAGAAATCTGCACCAGTTTCCTATATTTTAGGGGGTCAGTGTTTATTATTTCAAATTCTGCTTATGTTGTTTTTTTATTCACTAAAGCTAGCCGTGAAATTCTGACTCTGTTTAACTGAAAAGAGATAGCTACCTTTGTTTTCTTGTAATAAACACAGAATCCGGGGATGAGAAAATGTTTTTTTTTGTGTTTTATCTTTTACTTCTTGCTTTTACCCAAGCAGTATGTAGACGTAGTATGGTGCAGTTAGCCTTTTGGGGGCTCTTTGTACATCTTTTGGCAATGGAAATGAACCTGTATTGGCCTAGATCAAACCATATACTTTTCTAATTTGATTGGGTAAGGACTCCTCTCATGTAAATGTGTACATGCTGCTATTGCCATGTAATCCATGAAAGTCAAATGTCACACAAAGAGAAAATAAGCCAGTGGCAAAACTCAGAGTGACTCATTGTTCTTGACCTTCTTTGAGCTTGAGATAAAGCCTCTGTATAATTGACTTTGACATAGCATCATCACACTATTGTGGGCCTTCACACCACAACTGTGCACTTCATTCATCTGCTTTTGTGTTTACGTGCTTTTAACATGGAAAGCCAAAATAATATATCTTCCGTTAGCAGTTAGCAGTGTAGATTAGAGGTCGACCAATTCATTGGTTTTGACGATTAATCTGTGCTTGGTGGAATTACCGGTATGGGCAAATATCCGCCTATAATTGTTCCTGGTTGCGTCTGATTCTGAAGGCTGGGAAGGGTCCACTGTCATCATACCATAGTAAAGCAGCCTCTAAAGATGGACTCTCTGATGCCTCGTGCTGTTTGTTTTGACACGTGAGGCTGGGAGCTGCATGGACAGTAGACACTTCAGCAGAACAGCAAAACGGTATGTATAAAGTTGTCAATCATTACAAAGTCATTTATTTGTTGACTAGATTCTGCATTAGTAGTGATTGAATGGCAATATGTTTACAATATGAGAGAAGTGTTAGAGTGTTATATATTTATTTCATTTATTACTTGGTGTTACTACTGTTTTTTTTTTTGTTTGTTTGTTTTGTTATTTTGTAATTAAGTTCAGCACAGTTTTACTAGGAATGCTAAGTTTTTTTTTTTTATCTAGTTTCTATTTCAAAAACTATTGGTTACTGGGTAAATATTGATTATTGGCAAGTATAGTCCAACCTAGTTATCGGTATCTGTAAAATTCACAGATCATCCATTGGCCCTTTAGTCTAGATGCCTTCTTTTTAACTCTATGGTAAATAGGCAAATAGACAAAAGGATTTTGGATAACAAGTTGTAGTATATAACTGACTTTATATATGAATCATCATTTAAATCTGTTTTTATATATATATATATATATATATATATATATATATATATATATATAGTGTATAAACATGTAAAGAATTCTTTGCTCAGTATTGGAAAAATAGCCATTAAACTCGTTAGAACTAAACTGAGCAGTATTTCCATATGGACAACACCATGTATTTGCAGTGCACTATAGCTGCTGTATGCTGTATGTGAGCTGTGGAACTGCAGTCTGCACATGCCAAAAGCACTACACCAAATCTTCAACAAAACTTCTGCTTACATGTTGTTGTTGTTATTCTGTCATGTTGGTGTGTTGTGTACTTTTTTTCTGGGTTCTTTTTCCAATTTGAGCAGGTGGCCATGTGTAGTTATCAACAATTCCATTTTTCAGCAATTTCGAGAGACACTTTATTCCAGCATCTTTTTGTCCATGGCTACTCCAACCAAATCCAACTTCCATTTTATATAACCACTTTGAGATAGTTTATTTGCTCTCCTCCAATTCCTTGATTAAGAGGTTCACATGTCCCCAGCAGTGGCAGCTGGTGATTTGGAAATGAGGGGGCTATAATAAAAAATTATTATATCTAATATTAAATCTAATATTATTAATATTAGCCCAAAGTCTGTCTGCATGTTCTAGAGATTTTTCTTAATGTCAGAACTGTTAGGCTAGTCTTAGGTTTTTTTTTTATAAAGTCTGTTTCAATATTGATAATTACTAAATTAGTTCACCTTCCCCCACTCCAGGCTCTGGCTTTGGGCTGAAATTTTGAATTGTATTTCCTTTTTGGCGTTCTAATTGCACATAAACCAAAAGAACTGTCCATTTGGGTCCTCAGAGGTCCCAAGCTCCAACACAGACCACAGAGGTTCCGGAACAATCGCTATGTACGGGTATTTGCGCCATGTTAACAGTGTTTTCATTAGTAAGAGCACTCAATTTGATTGGTTAGTTCTTTTATTTTCCTAAATTTGATTGGCAAATTTGTTTCAAAGATCATCATCATACTCTCCAGCTCATCAAGCTTTAATGTGACATGCGGACAGATAAAAGACACTTTTATGAATAATATACATCACATGCTAATCCTCGATAGATTAGATATATATTAGTGACTGTATACTTTTAATTTTCTATATAAATATTTTTTTATCAGGGAGGGCGGCGCCCCAATGCCCTCTTTACAGGCCAGCCACCACATGTCCTTTTCACAACCACAAGGACAATGGAACTCCTGCCATGGCTACAAGATACCTACTTTTTTCACTCCATCTGACCTTAAACTATTGGTATCCATGCATTTGTGGAGTGTATGGAGCTCAACTCTGTCATAGACTGCTATAATTGTAACAGAACAGTAGAAATTATCTCATGCATCCCTGTGTCCTACCGGTGGATTGTAAAGTGCTGTCCAAAGAAACAAACTATAGCAATTTGTCCTTTAAGCAGTCGGAAATAAAAGTGTAAGAAGCCAAAATGAGAGGCATTGTTTGGGCGTGATGATAATGTCCTAGCCTTTATTGAGCCATGAAGAATCCCTGAGCAAGGAGAAACACAGGGCTGCTGTACCCTTGATACATTTTTAATGAGCCTGTCTTTGTTGCGCACCCTGCTATTTCAGGAGGATTTTCACAGTCAACACACAAGTCTTTGTTGTTTGGCTCTGAGGAAAGTCAGCAGTGGTGTTTTTTTATTTTATTTTTTTACTGACCTACTGTGTTAATATCAGTCATTTCGAGATTAATGTAAGAGATCAGAGCTAACAATAAACAGAAATGTAGACTTTTTGATACGATTGAATTTAATGTAAAGATATTTTAGAGAATATGAAGTATAACAAAAAAACTTTCACTCAGGGTGGTTGGGTGAAGACATTTATTGTCAAACAACTGTGTTTACTCTTTTTAAGACATAATGACAACTAAAACTACCCAAATGACCCTGATCGAAAGTTTACATACCCTGGTGATTTTAGCCAGCTAACATGCACACAAGTTGACACAAACAGGTTTGAATGGCTACTAAAGGTAACTATCCTCACCTGTGATCTGTTTGCTTGTAATCAGTGTGTGTGTATAAAAGGTCAGTGGGTTTCTGGGCTCCTGACAGACCCTTGCATCTTTCATCCAGTGCTGCTCTTACGTTTCTGTATTCTGATTAATGGGAAAAGCAAAAGAATTGTCAAAGGATCTGCGGGAAAGGGTAATTGAACTGTTTCAACAGGAAAGGGATATAAAAAGATATCCAAAGAATTGAGAATGCCAATCAGCAGTGTTCAAACTCTAATTAAATGGAAAATGAGGGATTCTGTTGAAACCAATCCAAGGTCAGGTAGACTAACAAAAGTTCAGCCACAACTGCCAGGAAAGTTGTTCAGGATGCAAATAAAAACCCACAAATAACTTCAGCTGAAATACAGGACTCTTTGAAAAAAATTTATTCCATTAGCTCAATTTACTGTGTCATTGGCATTGTTCAATTGGTAGTCCTCTCTGGACTTTATCTGGAGAATATAACCTTATTTGGAGCAGCAGCAAGTATGAACACTTTTTTTTTTTTTTTTTACCAGGAGTATATCCTGCTGGTCGCCTTGTATAACCTCCAGGTGGGTGTTATGTATGAATGAGTGGGCTCTTGTTGGTGACGTTTGTATTATACTCACCGTGGCTTGTTTTTTGTTTATACAGATAGTGTTATACAGATATGCATGGTCACAATCCCATACATCAGAAGCATAACAGAGAGAATACAATGGACCATTAAAAAACATGGCATCAACACACCAGTAAATCCACACTTGGTTAGTTCACACCAAAGACAAGATTAATCAGATTAATCAGAACTAGAAATGCAACGTAATATATGAGATACCATGTTGTTCATGCAACAAAACATACATTGGATAAACAAGAATAACATTTAATACACAAAAAAAGAACAGCAAACAGAACGTGAAAAGGAAACAGCAAGAGCATGCACACAAGCAACAAAACAAAAAGCAGAACAAGAACTACTATTTCAGAAAACTGCAAGAGGGAAAACCAAATATTGGATTGGGACAGAATTATTGGAACAGAGGACAACAAGCTTTTCCGTTGGATTAAGGTGGCACAGAGATTTGGAAAGAAGCCCGGAGGACGGTAACCCGGGAAGTATATGCTGTCTCACACCTGGGACTACAGTCGGACTACAGGAAATGCTGTCTGAAACTTCAGGTGTATAAATCAGCTGACAAGACGCGTCAAAGCAACATGACTTTTCTGAGGACATGTCATAACATGTCAAAACATGTCATAGTATGATTAAAAACACTGGTCTTTTAATAGAAAACTTTAACTTTGTCATTGCCTTTGCCTTGTGTTACAATATTACACTTTTTTTGTAGAATATCACCATTTGGGGCCATTTGGAACACTTCCATTGATTGCAAAGCATATGTTGAACAATTTTAGGGGACTTGTTTTCTGACAAAATATTGTAACTGTCCCAGTTTAGAGATTTGGAAAGATTGTCACTCTGATTTTCAATAGGTCATGTACAAATTGGTTTCAGGTCAGAAAATTGTACATGGGCTATTTTATCCTCAGCTTAATCTTGAGAAAACTTCAAAGCATAAAACAGTTTCTCTGATCCATTTATTTCTTTCCCGCTCTCAATGCATTCACCTTGTGTGGCCTTTCAGAAGAATAGGATTTTTTTCACTTTGTGTTTTCTCCGAATTAAATAACTGTGACAGATTACCTTGTTATTGAATATATGCATTCATTATCCCATCTGCTTGGCTCGGCTAAACGCTGCTCCAGATTATTCCAAGTGTTTTTGATGATTGGTATATTCGACCAGATTTTCCACTGCGTCGGTTACATCATCAGTATAAGGCCAGTGGTAATATCCATGATTAAATTTACTTCTGCAGGTATTTGATTAAAAATTTGAAAGATTACTAACTCTTTATCCTTATGTATATTTCATGAGTCTCCAAGGAGTGCTTTAAAGGAGAGCTGCTTTAGCACTAAGCTGCGTGAAGCAACGGTGGACTGTTGGGCTGCGGATATAGTACGGTCAGTAGTAACGCAGCTGGCAGCCATTGAGCTGTCAAAGCCACAGCGCCCACTGTGCGTCTGATTGGAACAAGCTCTTTGAGATTCATTGTTGATTTGACCTTTAATGATAAACGCTTCTACCACATCACTTGATTTTATTGTTTTAGGTTTAGCTTTGATGCAGAGGTAAGTAAGAGGACAAACTTGACATGACTCTAGTTGCCATTTTTCTAATGTATTTTAGTGTCACTGATGCTGACATGTAAAAAATCTGAATATTGTTATATTATATGAAATATTATTATTAAGGGTTAAAGGGTTGTGCATTTGTATTTTTGCAATTAATGTAGGTGTAAATGTATGGATTTTACAATGGAAATCAAACAACCTGCATATAATCAAATGTATTGGTAACATGAATTTCATCAGTGATCATTAACTGGCGGCCCGGGAATCATATCCGGCCCCACACAGTTTTCCATCCGGCCCCCCAGCCATAAATTTAAACAAACACTGTCCTGGGGATGCTCCACAATGCTCCTCGGGACTGCTTTTGGGCAGTGAGCAAGCCCACACCAGCCCGCCGCCTCTCGTCCGCAGGCAACTCCAGAGTAGTGGAGAGTCCAGCTTCTCTTGAGGAGTTGGGTTCCAGAGTTTAAGCTGTGCATGGAGGTGAGCCCGACTATCTCTAGTCGTATCTCTCAACCTCCGCACAAGCTCAGGCTCCTTCCCTGCCAGCGAGGTGACATTCCATGTCCCTAGCACCAGATTCTTTGTCCGGGGATTGGGTCCCCAAAGCCTCCGTCTTTGACTGCCACCCAATCCACTTTGCACCTTACCTTAGGGTTCCTCTGCAGGTGGTGGCCCCACGTTGCTCCTTCAGGCTGAGCCCGGCTGGTTGCGCCATACCGGGCGACGTAATGGTCCTTGATTTTTTTCTTTTGCAAAAAGGGTTTTGGCCCGTCATCTAGGACCTGTTTGCTTTGGGAGACCCTGCCATATAGCCCCCAACAAAATAGCTCCTAGAATTATTTGGGCACTCAAACCCCTACACCACGATAAGGTGGCGGTTCAGGGAGGGGTGGCCACAACCATAAACGTCACATTTATATATATATTTACATTTACATTTATTCATTTAGCTGACGCTTTTATTCAAAGCGACTTACATTAAGGTTCCATTCACCAGTGTCACAGCTGTAACAACACTGGAGGCAAGGTGGGTTAAGTGTCTTGCCCAAGGACACAACGCCAGTATGAACTGTGGGGATAGAGGGAATCGAACCGCCTACCTTAGGAGACAACCGCTCTACCACTGAGCCCCTCATATATATATGTATTTATATAGCTCTGGAAAAAATGAAGAGACCACTGCAGTTTTTGCTAGCAATTAGAATCTCTACAAGTATGGAAACCATTCCATTCTAATGTCTGTTGAATCCCAACACAGGCTCAGTGGTAGAGCGGTCGTCCTTCAACCAGAAGGTAGGCGGTTCGATTCCCGCTCTCCCCACAGTTCATACTGTTGTTGTGCAAGACACTTAACCCACTTGCCTCCAGTGGTGTTCCAGCTGTAATATGTGTACTATATATATAAGTATACATATAAATAAGTTTACATACCATGTCCACAGTAATGCCTTGCTACAATTACATTACCCATATTCTTCCTATTTTGGGACATTTAAAAGGCAAGACCTATCATTTTAGTGAAATTATGAAGAACTTAAAAATCGAATATACATAGGCATAAACTCCCTCCACTTGTTTCTCTGCTTTTAATGGCCAAAATAAATCCCATCAGCAACACATTACACATAGACACAAGTATACATTGTATTTATGTTGCAATAAATGTTCAATAAGTCATCCAATAATCCTTCTCCACCTTATATTGTTTCTTCCAAAATGTAATAAGTCTGAACAAAGTTGCAACTTGCAGTAATCACTCTCATTGTTTGAACAACAATATTACATTGTGACATTAATGCAGGCCGTTTGCAGTGGCTATAGGATGATTGGACTATCCACTGTCATCTAAAGGCCTGTAAACACTTCTCTTCTTATTAAGACATTGGCAAAGCAATAACTCTCAGCAGTCACTTTGATATCATCGCCAAGATGGACGCTATGACTTGGCTCAGTCTGAATACTTTAAAAGATCGCTCCAAAGTCCTTTTCGTGATCAATTGTTCCATGACCTTTGAGTGCAATGTTATGAGGTTAAAATATAAAGGTTAGCAAGTTCCTTAAGGATTCAAAAAAGGAGTGTCAGCAGTGTTATGACAATGTGACTCCACAAACCTGACCAGCGGAAACAATGGGGAAGTTACATTGATGCACAGCTTTTTATAAGAATTGCACACCCCAAAATGGAGAACAAGTGCATAAACAGAAATCCTAAGCAAACAACTCAGAGAAATATGCTAAGTGACTTCCCATTAGTTAAATGTACTTGTCTCCTTTGAATAAATAGCACTGCACACCAAAAACTTCAAAATCATGATTGAAAGGTTTAAACAGGAAGCCACAGTAAACACCACACCACAGACTGTTCTCTGTTCTTAAAGACTCACTGATGGCAACATCTTTAACAGCCCCATAATTCAACCATAGACCATGGGGTGCCAATAGGCTCCAGAGGTCCTTTACAAAAGAAGGTAAGTAAGGCTAATTTCTTATCTTCTTATAGGGATAGCTGTTAACATAGTGACCACCAAGTAAGTCCAGATCATTGCTAAAGACCTAAAGGTGTTTTGTTTTATACATTATTGCAATATTACTTAAAACTACCTTTACTGACTGATAACATACTATTTATTAGGTTCAATGAATCAAAAAATATTAATGTACATCATCTGTGGACGAGGTTAAACACATCAGCCAATGATTGGCGCAGTGATCGCTGATGTTTTTATGGTCTTCTGGCTTGTCAATCACTGTTACTATGTGCGTTACGTAATGCATGTGCGTTCCAGCGCATGCATAGACAGTGTGTTTAAGTAGCTCCGGTGCTATCCCCAGCTCTCATGCATTGCTCCACTGGTCTATCTGTAAAGTTGCAAATTTTCAAAGAAACATTGTGAAGCAGGCAAAGCTAAAAGAAAATCTAAACAAAACCAGAGTGTGTCTTGGTGATTCTTTTTCAAAATGGCATACACTGATGAAACAGAAAGGGCTTGCTACTGACACGTCCGTTGCCATATTTCTGCAACTTTTGTTCATTTTTTGGGGAAAATATTTGATTTTCGGTTAGGAAAGATACAAAAGATTACTCATAGCCATACTAAACTGCCTGTTTATATCTTTCCCAAACTCACATTTTTAAGTATGCTAAGTTATGCTACTCAAATGTTCAAATCATGGAAACAATTCTAAGAGGTGAGCCACTAATGCAACACAGCAAATGCTGGTAGTAAGTAAACACTCATGTTCCAGTGCTTGTACATGAGATGTGGGAGGTGTTCACTCGAAAGGAGCTGTGAAGGAGGGCCACTGTTCTTACACATGCACTCATTTCAAAATCTCATTGACAGTCGGTTTCTCATTTGTCAAAAACATCCTCTGTAACACCTTTAAGAAGTTTCCCAAGCAAATAGTAAACTGTATTCTCATTTAGTAAACTGTATTCTCATCTTCCAAACAAGGATGTCTCCATGAACAACTTTTTTCCTGTTTTATCTAAAGCAGTCTCCTGTGGCCGCAACTTCACAAAACTGTTTGGTGTAGCTGTTAATTAAGTGCTAGTAGTTAATGCGACTAAACAGACCTGTCGTTTGCTGCAGTGTATGGTCTTGTGTGTTCCAGTCCGAATGCATAAAACATTTTTATTTGCTTCTCTAAACAGAGCTGTAAAATCCATTCTGGAAAGCAATCTCTAATGACGTCCTTGATCCCACAGAGCTGTTCTGCTGGAGTTGATTGATTAGCTTTCTTTGCATTACTTCACTTGGCTCTGTAACTGACAGATTATTATATATACACTGCATACCGAATGCATGGGCACTAATATTTCATATGTCCTTGTGAAAATAACATTGGCTGGACCTATAATGCGCCAGAGACTTATGTGTATTGCTATTAAAGCAAGTAAGAACAACAGTAAGACTTTGGAATTAGGTTATTTGATACAAGAAAGACAGCAGAAAAAGTATATCCTTTGGAAATGTTTGAAAAATTGTGTTGGGACAGGATGGTGTTTGGAGATGACTAGACCTCCATGAGTTGGAGAAGGATTACAAAATGGCCAGTGTATTTCAACTCCAAGAACAATCCCATATACCTTGTCCCCTGTTCAAAGAATGGCTCAAAAAGGTCAAACATTTGAATGACTTGCAGGTCAATGGGGGTGTATTACTTGAATCACCTGTATTTCCACTTCAACTCCACTCAGGAATTATCCATGATTCTTCTCCCTTCTTATCACAGAAAACGCCCTAGCAACTAAAACGCAGAGTAACTTAAAATTGAGGTTTTCACTTATTGTGAGTGAAGACCGCTGGCACTTTGCTTTTCATTGCTTTTAAGAGCTGATATGAGTAACTGTGCTGGAAATAGGTAGATGTAGGTGGGAGAAAGACTGATAAATTGTTCCATTGTTCCATCGTTCCATTGTTCCATGTACAAGTAGCCTATGAAGTCCTCAACCTAACCTTTTCACCATAAAATCAATCTCAGCTCTTCTGAAATGTTTTAGTCTGAATAGTGCGAGAACAGGTTACAGGTTTGTACTTTCCAAAATATTGACAGTAGATTGTAACAGTTGGTTGTTGTTACTGCAAATATCTGGCCTCTGCCTTGGAAGCGCGTGTTGTCCTGGACCGATGCATGAGTGGGGCTCAAAAATGTCCTTCAGGCAGAAGCAGAATAATCACATCAGCTGGATTATGTAAATATTTAGCTTCCTTTTTGGACTATATCAAACTAGGCTGTCTTTTATATTTATTTATTTATTTATTTATTTATTTATTTATTTATTTATTTATTTACTGTCACAGCTCCAGTGTGTACAAAGTCACTGTATGGCCTAATAAAAACGTGACCGGCTATAAGCGGGAGTCATTTGTCCTTTGCTCTTTTTCTGTGGCAAATTCTTATTCAGGATCATAATGGGAGCTGGAGCATAGACATTAAATCCGACTTGTGACCATCTTGCAGTGAAAGAGAGGTGTCAAAGAAACTACAATTATGTCAGATATTTCAATTATGGGCTTCAGTAATTTAATTTGTAATGATTGCTTAAGCAGTAGGATCAGACATCACCAAATGTGTGAATCTTCATTGAATCTTTATTTATTTATTTTTAAGTACAGTGAATCTTAAATGAACATTGCTGTAAATGTCCCCAAAGATAGCCAGAGAGCTCTTTTCTCAGCAGCACTGCCTCAACAGATGTTAAAAAGTCACTCTAAAAACAACCTACGAAACAATGTTACGAGACAAAAAGAGAGCAAACATCCAACAAAAGACATTAAGGACGATGACTATGGCAAATATTGGATTTGTCTGTACAGTGCAATTTTAATGGTTTTAGGGAAAAGGCACTTGCTTGTCACCAAATGGTTAAACATATGGGACAGCTGTGAAATGAGAAAAAAGGTGCAATCTATATGGCCGCCTTCAGACCTGAACTAATATTATCCTTGGACACATGTGGCTATAGCTCAACTCATTAAAACTTTCTCTCTAAGGCTTTCTCTCAGATCTAAAACACTTCATTAATGATGACAAAGTATTTGTGGACATGGATGTTTCACTAATGCACTCCCACTAATCAACACCAACCTATTTAAGAGCTTAAATACAAAGTGTGCTGCTGCAACTTCTGCAAGGATAAAAACAGTCTCTCAATGCGAGCCCGGGCGCATACCTCGACAGAGATACAATTACCACAGGAGACATGCAACCCAAGACACTACAAATGCATAACCTTGCGTTTCAGCTGGATTCTTGCGAGATTTAGGAGTTTCCAAACTCAGGTAAATCCAGGTAAATGTATTGCGCCAAGCCAACCACTTGAGTCGAACCATGGCCTCTTGGGACCAATGATGTGGCAGCTTGAACAGGAAGTTTTTAATTTGACAAATGCAACAAGCTTTCTTATCTGCTCTTTGTTATTAACATGACTATGGTAATGCTAAAAAACTAAAGGATTTTCTGGTAGGATAAGATGTTTGTGCTCAATTCCTACTAGCTATGACATATCCTTAATGAATACACGCTCTTTTCATCGCCTGATGACCTTGTTACATTTACCAATTTAGTGTTAGATAACGTTCCTTTTGATTGCTGATTCACTTTGCAAAAACTGTTACTGTTACAGCAGTTTGTTGTTTCTTCATATCTGCCGCACTCAGGTTATGATATAAATCATTGCTATTATTGGCTAAAACAAATCTCTTGGTAGGCAGATACTAGTCGGTGCTTTATCCCAACAAGTTTCTGACAGAAGGCGCTTTCAACGGGAGCCTTCCCCGATGGTTCAGTGAAACAGAATGTCATGTGAGCAGTTCTATCTGGTGAAGTCAGGTTAACAAATGCATCCTTTGATCAAATATCTCAAGACATTCAGCCTATTGACATCTGGCCACATTAGGCTCATTGTCATGTTGGAACGTCCAAGTACGTCCCATGCGCAGCTTCCAGGGTGATGAGGGCACATTTTCCTCCAGTATTTTCTGATAACATGCCTTTGTAGCTCACACATCCCCAAAATTTTGGTCTCATCACTCCAAATGACTTTCTTCCAGAGGTTTTGAGGCTTGTCTCTGTGCTGTTTAACGTATTGTAAGCAGGATGTTTTGTGGCATTTGCGTAGTAATGGCTTTCTCGACCATGCAGCCCATTTTTCTTCAAGTGCCTCCTTATTGTGCATCTTGAAACAGCCACACCACTTTTTTCAGAAAGTCCTGTATTTCAGTTGAAGTTATCTGTGGGTGTTTTTCTTTGCATCTCATTTTCCTGGCAGTTGTGGCTAAAATTTCCGTTAGTCTACCTGACCTTGGTTTGTTTTCAACAGAATCCCTTATTTTCCACTTCTTAATTAGAGTTTGAACACTGCTGATTGGCATTCTCAATTCTCAATTCCTTGGATATCTTTTAATCTCAATTTTATACAGTTTCGCAGATCCTTTGACAATTATTTTGCTTTTGCTATTAATCAGAATACAGAAATGTCAGCACTGGGTGAGAGATGCAAGGGTCTCTCAGGTTCCCAGAAACTCACTGACCTTTTATACACACACAAACAGATCACAGGTGAGGATGGTTACCTTCAGTAGCCATTCAAACACATTTGTGTCGACTTGTGTGCATGTTATCAGACCAAAATCACCAGGGTATGTAAACTATTGATCAGGATTATTTGGGTAGTTTCTGTTGTCATTATAATTTAAAAAAGAGTAAACACAGTTGTTTGACAATAAATGGCTTTCCCCAAACACTAACTATGTGTTAAAAAAAGGTTCTTGTGTTATCATTCATACTCTCTGAAAAATGGGCAAAACAAAATTTTAAACTGATACAGATAACCAATAAGCACGTGCTTCTAATGGCCGAAACAAATAATTGTACATTTTAATAAAAACATTTAGAAAATATACATCCAAATTCTTTCTAGCCCTTTTTATTGCTTTACAGAATAACGTGTGCCTGTCATGTCACATAGTAAAAACTTAGCTCTAGAGACCGGAGCCATCTTTTGTACCAGGCTGTAAACGTGACGATTTTTATACTTGTAAAGTTGCCATTGGATTTCTCCTTAAATTTCTGCTTTTGGAGCCAGCCCTCTGGTGGACGGAGGTATATCGCTGTATGGTGGCATCCTTACTCAAGGTCCCACTTAGGGGTTTTATTAGAGAGGCTTGGCTACAACCAACAGAACATGTTTTTTTACCTTGTTCATTATTATATTATTGTTTATATTATTATGGTAATAACTGCAGCAGATTAAACACAAGTTGTATGTTGCTGTTTGTATGTGAGGAGGGCATTAACACAAGTTGTACATCCTCTTCTGGGTTGTATTTAGGTCAAGCTTAATTGTTGTATTAACTTTGTGTTCCCTGAACGTCTCATGTTCCTCACAGTGAGCTGGTCTCAGTGTATTGCCCTGTACATGGTTCAACATGAAGCATGTTCAAAGTAAACACCTGTTATCTAAAGATTAGCTTTAAACAGCTCATAAAACGTTTAGCTCTGCTCATGTTTGTGCATTGCTCCAAAGCGTTCCTCAGCAGCACCTCAGGCTGAATCTTCTTTACAGCGCTTAGGCTACTCATCTTCTCTGTCTTCCGCTGGGTGTGGACAGTGTGGAGGTTACTGTAAATTCACAGAAGTCTTATCAGTTTCTTTCAGTGATGCTTTGGCTCATTCTTCGCTAAACTCTGCTCATTAATGAGCAGTCTATGTCGTTGAGAGGGGGGATGGTGGGGCGAGGGTGGGTGGATGCAGCGGAGCAGCAGAGTGTCTCGGCGAGTTAAGTTGACTGTGATAAGCGGCACACGCAACAGTTTAATTATCCTTACCGATAGTTATCGTGCATCCCTACTCCTTATGCACTTTCTTAACTCTGTAGATTCAACAAACCTGTTTGAAATCCAAGATGCTCAGGGATGCAAAGCAGTTTGGGAGGTTTTTTAACAAAATTTCAACAGTGGGTAAAACTATGGTTGATGTTGGATTTTATGTTCAATCACTGGTAGCTGATGTGGATAACAAGGATTCTTTGTGCATATTAACATCATATTCCATTCACAAACATGGCACTAGTGGCTTGTTTCATACAGTGAAAGAAAATAACTGAAAATTGAGCTTTCACAACTCCAAACTGGTTAGCTACCAAGTGCTATTTTACAAATCCACGCAGTTTGCCTAATTATATGGGTACTTCCATGTTTAATGTTCCAGTGTCTCTGCTGGTCTTATTGACCTTTTAACTATAGCTACACACAGACAACTGAAGGATACCATATAAATTCCAAAGTTTTCTCTCCATTGATCCTCATCCCACACTCTGGTAGTGACACAGATTCAAAGCTCGGGGCAGCTTTAATTGTCTGTTTTATGTTTCTCTCTTTTCCTGTTGCTGGAAATGTGGTGAGCCAGCCACATCTGTAACACAACATTGCCATATAACAGCCCTAAACTGGTGTGTTCAGTAAGAATAATTTGAGAGACACTAGTATTGGTTATGTGAAGGAATAAAATAGCTGGATTTCTCTAGCTATATTCCAAATTCAGCAATGAAGGGGAGAGGGCTTGCACAAAATGTTGTTAAAAATGTTCAATGTTTGTTAGATGACCCTACCTCAAACTCTACCATCTTTAGGGGGAACAAAACTTGCACAGTGTATGACAATCAATCTAATTAGGGTTTCAGCAGGGTTTTAAATTTTGTGGGGCTTTTTCTGTCTTACTTTGATACATTTTCTGATATTAATGGTTGCGTTAAGACTGTAAATTAGCAAATATCTTTGCGAGCAAAGTTAAAAAAGTATGTCTTAACTCTAGCTAGTGCTAATTTTCAAAATTATATATTGCTTTTCTTATCCAAGAAAGTCCCACTGAGATTTCAAATTTCTCTTGCAGGCGAGTCCTGGGCCAATTTTACGTTCTTAACAGAGATAGGTTTAACTAGACTTAAAGGAACATTACGGAAGATCCATAGTTTTTGTACTAGTGTGCCACCTCTGGCGTTAGTGGTACTGCATCCAGTGTTGTGTGTTCACTGTGCGCACGCTTTTACGAGCACAAACAAACAGCAATCAAAAAAGAATCTGCTGGTTTCAAGTGCGCTGGAGGCCTGTCTCTTCCTTGTGTTTAGTTTCCTTACTATGGTTAATTGAGCTGTAGCAGTGTGTTTTAAGCACGCACTTGCAAGTTGAACTGCCACCGATCCGACACAAGTCCCAGATCATGTTTACATTGACGCAAGAGTGACAAATTGCTTTACGGTAATACACATAGTGACCCCCAGCAGTATGATGAGCGGCATACACTTTATTTCATCATCAGTCAGGGCAGAGCTACCAAAAAGACAAAGAAAACCTTGGTCCAAAGATTCTAGGAAGAGAAAACGTAAGTTAGACTGAGCGAGAGCTTGTTCTTGAGTCAACCTTGGCCAAGCTTTTACAAAATAGCGTAGGTTCAAACAAAGTGAAGGAGTCAAAACCAATTCTGACATGGTTTTTGTGTTTTTAAACTTGTAAGATACTTTGCCCTAACAACTTTATATTCTTCCTATTTTCATTAGATCTATTGTTATTTTATGTCCTTTGAGATATAACTACTGTTATGTGACATTTATTTAGCTTACGGCTCGCAGCGATGCAAGCATGCTATGTTACTACACGGTGAGGAGTGTTTGTTTCATTTACAGGCTTTATGTGAGACAACAGCAGTTCAAACAATAGTTTCAATATTATACTAAATGCCCCTAATATTGTTTACAGCTTAGCGACTGGCTTCACTTTTAGACCCAATGCAAAATTTCACAAGGCCAAGGCCAATAACGTGAGAGAAAATAATAACATTTAGCAGACGCTTTTATCCAAAGCGACGTACATGTGGCTTGTAATTACCAGTGTTACAGCTGACCACTGGAGGCAAGGTGGGTTAAGTGTCTTGCCCAAGGACACAACGACAGTATGAACTGTGTGGAGAGCGGGAATCGAACCGCCAACCTTCCGGTTAAAGAATGACCATTCTACCACTGAGCCACTGCCACCACTATTTCATCTCAGAAATGCTTTTTTACATATAACATTTTGGTTGACAGTGAATAAAACAATCAAAAGTATATGTATATAATATGACATTCCCCACCTCCATCAAAGTTTTTTATTTCTTGTACTGTATTTGCCATTTCTTTTTGCAAAACTAGTGTGCTGGTGAGCGTTGTTGGAGTATTTACGACAGTGTGATTCACTGAAGGAAGCTGTAGGGGGAGTTTAGCAAATCTTACTTAGTTCGGGTTTAAGGTACAAACACACATTCCGCACAAATGACACAGTCCGAATGACAAGCTATAAATAAGAATGATATTTTTTTCTGTGTGCATGTCCAACATTATTTCACAAATTTGGCCATAAAGGGGAGATTGCTCATTACACACATTTTAATTAAACTGTGGACACAGGTATGCTTAACTGTAAAAAATAAAAACAGTATTTTGAGTCTGCTAGTAGGGGCACAGTGAACTTTACTGCTACAAAATTTGCATTGACTTCACACTGCTCCCAAAGACACAACTTTTTAATCCTGGGGTTTTCTAATAAACTATGAAGTATCACTATGGATTTGTTTTACCGAGAACACCATTTTCACAGTTTACACAACAACAGAACAGGCTTTTGAAACAGCCATAGCATACTTTGTATTGCAAAATTTTCACATAAAGTCCTCTAAAGACCTGGACCTGTGTCAGGGCTTATGTAGCATGTCTCTTGTAGTGAGGTGCAGCTTATTTGGGTTGTACTCTTCGAGGCTAAATACAATACCAACAACCGCTTTGGGACTCCAACAAAGCCCCAGGTTCACTATATGGCAATTGTTTTTGTTTTTTTATGGCAAATCAATCAATTGTAAGTGTGTTTGGGAACAACCTCTGCTACCTATACAAGTGCAGTAATGACTGTTATACGGCCCTTAAGGCAGGTTCCACTTTATTATTGGAGCTTGACAACCTTTCATCTTAAGGAGGGTTAATTGGAGCCTAGGATCCTATTTTGCCCTGGGGCTCCCAATCAAACTATCCAATCAAACTGCCCTGAGAGAGAGTAGTTTATTTTCTGACATAGTTAAGACAAATGTAGTTTTTAAGCATTCTATGTCCCATATGTGAAAGATTTCACATTTCAGACTGTTTCTCTCTAAGGACTCCCCATTTCCGGTATTTGTCATTCCTGTCGTATGTAATTATTTTATTGGGAAACTATAGGAGAAGATGTTGGAAAATCCATACATATGTCCTTACAGAAGTATTCATTATATATTTTATTGATTTAATTTCAAAACATTCTTGTAGATAGTTTAGATTCCATTAATGGTTTAAAGTGCTGTGTTGTCACGCAGTACAGGTAATAAGATTACATAATGAAAAACTAAAGTTATCGCAAACACTTTTAAAAACACATTTTTGAACACACTCAATAAAAGCTTTAAACACACAACTGAACACAAGTTAAATATGCTGTCATATTTCCTCCGTTTTCTTGCTCCAGATTTTTTTCCTCTTACAAACGGATTCATTCCACACACATTTATAAGCTAACTTACATTAGTTATGTACCTTTGCTTTTTTATCCAGCCCAGTGGTGGTAAAATGTAATGCATCAAGTCAAAAAGAAATTAGCTGATACAAAGATTTATTTTGCCTTGGCTAGCATGGTCAGTTCTGACAACAATGTAGAATCAGCAAAAGTAGTGGTGTAGCCAAGACCACACTGACTGAGACCAAGTCATGTACGTGACCGGAATGTATTTAGACCAAGACAAGACTTAAAGTGATACTAGTCAAGACAAAGACTTAAGACTAAGAACTTGAATCCAAACAGTCCAAGTCAAGTTTTCAAGCAAGTCCAACCTCAGTGTTCGGTGAAGGAGGCAGATTTCTTACTGAATATAATATATATATATATATATATATATATATATATATATATATATATATATATATATATATATATATATATATATATATATATAAATTATATTAAAAAATATATATTTTACGTTATTGTTTTGTAGATTTAGCTGACTAGGATATAACATAGAATTGGCAAATATTCATTCATTCATTCCGTTGATAAAGCTGAACCTTATGCTTTAATGCATTTTGGAGACTACAGTACACATATTGTTATTGTATTGTTATTGTATTGTTTTATATTGAATGTTGTGCTTTTATAAGTTTGTTTTAGTTTTGCAAATGGTTATAACCATGGCATGTAAGCCTAAAGGGCACATAAAACGCAGACGATATTTAAAAAACGGTATAGGGTGCTGTTTTGTATGCTATTAACTGTAAGCCAATAATGGTCTACTGGACGTCTGTGTATGGTAAAAATAAACTGTAGCGTCCCGTAGGAGGATGCCCGAGCCGGGACGCAGTAGTAGCCTATTCCGCGTTGCTACAGTGAAGGTATACGCCCAATAGGCTACAACTGGAGAGGCCCCTCTCTGCTGTCCGCGCACCTTTGTACGCACCTCCTCTCCCGTTCCATGCAGTGAGCACGGGGCAGCAAGTGTGGGCTGGACCAGGACGGACCGTGAACGGGACGAATCACCAGGGAAACACCCCGCTCTGGCGCTGTGAGAGAGTGAGGGTGAGCACAAGGAGAAGCTGCTGCTGTGTGTCTGCTGCTGTTCGCCCGGACACCGCTGT
The DNA here is from genome assembly GCA_024416835.2 of Perccottus glenii. Lineage (NCBI taxonomy): Eukaryota > Metazoa > Chordata > Actinopteri > Gobiiformes > Odontobutidae > Perccottus > Perccottus glenii. The sequence continues at coordinate 9,297,262 of CM044561.2, forward strand.
GACCGTACACCGCTGCCTCACTGTGCTCAGAGCCATGCGGAGATGCTGCCTGTGCTGCGCTTGAATGAACGGAGATGCTGACGCTGAGACATGCGGTACTCTTCTTTTTCCACACTCCTCCTCTTCCTCCAATTCCGTCAGGTCACACTGTAGTTAGGGTACTGTAAAAGTGTAGTCCGCTGCGCGCTCTGTTTGTTTCTGAGACCGACTGCTGGGATTTGCCCCTCGCTGGATGCCGGGATGATGTCTCCTGCTTCTCAACTCACCCCGCTCTACTTGGGTAAGTTCAACTCGCTCTTGCTTTATTCTGGACTCTTTTTTCTGCTGAAGAAGCTTGTTTTGTGAGGGACTGTGTGTTTGAGTGTCGCTGAACGAGAGAAAGATGCTAGGTTTTATCGTGCAGAGACAGGTTTGGATGTAATACGAGGAAAGACACTTACTGGACGAGTGAAGTTGGGCTAAGTGTGCTGCTTTACTGTAAAAAACGAGCCTCGGAATTGACTCAGTAGCACTTCACACAACTCGGCCACATTCAAAAATTTGGTAAAGTTAGAATAAAGCTGCTAAACACCGTGTTCAAACGTTACCTTTAGGCTACCCATGTAACTTAGTTAAGTTAGACCAATAAACTGCAGCTACGGTGTTTCGCTGATAGAGCAATTTAGAAACTCATTAGCATCGCTTTGCATTCTCCTTCTACATGCTAATAAAAAGGGAAAGCGTTAGTCAGAGGTAGTAAGTTAAGTAGTAAGCAAAGTAAGTACATTTTTAATAACGTAAACAATAGTACTTATTACTAGAAGCCTACATGGTCTTTACGGGTGTCATTATGTAACCCAAAAATGCATCAATGCTCTGACGCAGCACTTAACTTTTAGTAGGCTACTGTACACACTAAACTTTTGAACATGACAAAAAGTAGTTTTCTTAACAAAAATAAAGAAATGGAGTTAAGAACCTGCCATAAAGTTGACCTTTGTGTGAAGTAATAAATTAGCTGTAGATTAGATTAGGTTAGATTTAAGTTTGTCATGTAGCTAAAAGTACAAGGCTAAAAAATAAAGTTTAACATTTAACTTCAAGTGACATTAAGTCACAACATAACCGGTTTAACCAGGACAGTACCGATTTTAATCCCCTGTCCCGGCAGATATCTACAAAAACACTAAAATTGGGACATTTTAGTGTTTTTGTATTTATTGTATTTATTTATTTATGTTATGATGCATTTTATGATGCAATGTATAATAGAAATAAATTGTAAGCTATCTTGTATATCGGAATGTAAACCTGTGCAAAGATGAATTAGGCCTACAGGCTTAGTTTAAATGTGGAATTGGGTAATTGCGCATTTGGAAACTAACGTTAGCATGTTATTTGTTAGCTAATGTGAAGTGCTACCAAAGATTTGTTGCATAGGCGTGCTTGTTTAAAGTGTTTTTTGAAGGTTTTCTGAAACTCAGTAAAACTGCCATAGGCCTATATTTACAGAGAAGTACAAAATAATTTTGTTTTCCTTTTGAGTTAGTTTTAAGGTTTTTTAATGTAACCTTGAGTCCTAGAGAGGGTTCTTGTAGTATTGTAACTTACTGAATGCATTTACACAGCTTGTATTTTACTATTGGGCGTTTGTAGCAGAAATACAAGGTTGTAGGATTTCGATTGCTTTCATTCTTGAGTGCATTGCTCGCATTGTTCCAGCTGGAGCTTCTACTACTGATATTGAGTTGTGTGACATTCAAAAAGGAATGGCTCATTCACCTGAAAGTATCATTTTCCTTCAAAGACATGTCTTTTATTTCAGTTTACTTGTCAGAGATGGGTGTAAAACTGCACAGATGTTTATACTGTATCTCACTAATAAGACTTTATTTAAGCAACATGATTAAATGCAGTATCCTAAGCTGTCCCCTGTGGATTTAATGGACAATGTCTTTTAGCTTGAAAGCACACCACAAACCCATGTCCATCATGTGGAATTGACGCATAACCTGGAGCTGCAGCGTCAGCAGATTGGCCCACTTTGGACTTGTGAGTGTTATAGACTGAACTTCTAAGTCTCGCACACACTTGTAAAGCTGTTAACTTTGAACCAGAAAACACAATTTCTCTTTCAAGCAAATCACTGTGAGCGCTGTCAAAGGCACCTTTTCTATATTTAACATTTGTCTCTCCCTGGACCTTCATCTGATATGGCTGTTCTGGCGGCAGAACAAAACCTTTCTTCCTCACCGTTCTTGTGTTTCTCTCCTGCCACATCTCCTGCGCTGTGTCTCATCTAGGACACAGCGCCGGGGCAAAATGAATCCTACATTAGTGCCTATCCCATTTCCCCACCCATGTGATGTCTAGCAGATATTTGTTTTCAGCTCAAAATACAGAATCAATAAAACTTTGTGACCTTGCGTTCCTCATTGGGGCGAGTGATAGAAATTTAAGAATGGACTTTTAGCATGGTTTTCCCCATAAATCAACTACGGCATTCCACTTGCATTTTATATTTACATAGCAGAATTTAACTTTTCATCTGCTGATAAATTTAATTTTGGGGCGTTCATCAACAGTTTGAGGTAGTGCAGAGGAAAGTGAGTGAGTGGTTTAATTATTTGTCACCATGGAAGTGCACCTTTATTTAAAATCTGCTTGAAATACTCATACTACAAGCTTTTTTTGTCAAATTAAATGGAAAATCTAACATTTTTCCCTTTGCTTAGTTCTGTGGTTATTATTTTGTCATGTAATTTCTCATGCTTGTTATTGACCTGCAAAACTCAGAGAAGCCTTTCAGAATAAAACTCCTAAAGGACAGTTCTCCCCACAGAGAACTGCTGGGGCTAGAGCATTGGAGTGTGACGTCACAATGACAGCGTTGAGGTGGCTGATGGGATTGAGGCGCCATTTTCCTTGGCAACAGTAGTGCTACAGCAACAGAAGCTTTATGAATAATATGTTGTGTCATTGGATGTAATGTCAGGTTGCATGACCGAAAAGGTAGGACGATTTAAAATGGGCGTTTGTATAGTTTTTCTACCTGAAAACAATGCGAAGGAGCCCAAGTATCGGAGCTTGTTACTGGTAGCTTGTTAATAAAACACGCTAAAGATTTTAAGTAGGCTGTTATGTCCCTGTGAGTATTGGCCATTACAATATGATGGGCAACAGCAACATTGGTAGGATTATACAAGGGTGCTAAATTTGCATAGTAAACATTACCTTTGTATGAGTGACAACATATTCACAATTTTTTCACAGTCACTTTCACATGTTGCATTAACTCATAAGACCTTTACACTTGTTTTTTAGTAGACTTGATGGCATGATTATTATTGTTGATCTTTTTATCTGCAGCGCTTGATAACTACCTTCTTCTCTCTCGCTCTCTTTTTTAAGTCAATTTGATGATTTAATGATTATTAAACTTCTTTTTCCCTGAGTAATAATACTGTAATATTGTTTACCTAAAGCCAAACAATGACTTAGAGTAAGTGGAGATAAAAAAAAAGTGACCAGTAAAAAAGGACCATTAGACAAATAGAAAAAATAGCAGTCTGATTATAATCGGACTGTTTTGTCCTGTTTGGTTTTGAGCAAAATGAAAGAAGGCTGCTGAATAATTGGGAAAAGGAGGCTTGACAGATTTACAATTAAAAGGTGGTGGTGAACAGCAGTAGTATGCCAACAAAAAAATTGTTTCAGGTTTAATTGGGATTTTTTTTTATTGATGTTTTACTAGTGTCATAATTATTTCATTTGCCGCATTAAGAGAACAAGTTCGACAGGCCATGGGTAAAACAGCATGTTCTACCTCATGGCACTGCCTCCTTCACTCCATAGCCATAAACCTCTCTTCCACAAATTAAACCCAGCTGAATAAATTGCACCGAGCCACAATTATTTTTTTTTCTTTAATACAAACAGTTCCTTCTCTAAGAGCGCTGAGACACAAAGCTTTGAAACTAATGAAGCAACAACATATTTTGGGTGGTCTGCATTCTTAGTAGTGCTGACTTGAGTAATTCACCTCACCACCTAGGTATAAAGACTTCCTAAACATGCTGTGCTGAATGTGATTATCATCCTACAACTGCCTGCTCCCCTGACCTTGAAAATGAAGGTAATTTTGCTCCCTGGGAAGATTTCATGCAATTAAAATTGTTTACACACAAACATCGTTCATTCTGAAAATATAATGAAAATACATAGATTTCCTAATTGTCAGAGACGGGCTGAATGACTAACAGAGGAATCATGCCCAGTGGGGATTAAAATGGAATGAGGCTTTTGTGTCCTTATGGTTCCCAGCTTTTCCTCAACCTTTTACTTCCATGTGCTATTTTAGTCCATTTTTTGCATTGTTTCTAGAATATCGTGTGGAAATTGATATGAACAAGACATCATAGAAAAAACGAGATGCAAAACTAAGATGCGATATGTTACCATTTGTTGACGCTGTGTATCTGAATTTTTTAAAATATTCAAATTTTACAAGAGTGGTGAATGGTGAAATGATAAAAAATTAGGTGACTTTTTTTTTGTCATCACATTCACTGACACTGGCATTTTGGCTAACCATTTAAAATCTAATATTATTTTGCCTTAAAGGTTGCATAACCCACCAAAAGAGTTAAAAGCACCTGTGTGACCAGTGAATATGTATGTCTTTATGATCTAGAGCCTTGTCTTTAAATCTTGCAAGTCACATCATATTACTTACTACAGCTAGCTAGTGATGCTAACCATGCAGAACACTATTAATATTCTGCCAACTCATTTAGCAGAATTTTACCGAAGCGACTTACATTCAACAGTGTTACATTTACACATTTTAGTTGACGCTTTCATTTAAAGCGACTTACATTAAGGTTCTATTCACCAGTGTTACAGCTGGAACACCACTGGAGGTTAAGTGTCTTGCCCAAGGACACAACGACAGTATGTACTGTGGGGAAAGCGGGAATCGAACCGCCTACCTTCCGGTTGAAGGACGACCGCTCTACCACTGAGCCACTGCCGCCTTATCTGACCTTGAAAGTGAAGTTAATTCAATTCCCAGTGCCTACTTCATAAAATTAAAATGCTTTTTACACTCTATTCTGAAAACAAGCCTTTGATGAAAATGAATAGGTTTCCAAATTGTCAAAGACGGGCTGAATGACTAACATAAGAATCCTGCCCAGTGGGAATGAAAAGGGAATGAGGCTCTTGCGTCCTTCGAGCCGGGCATACACACTCTCTGCACATCTCTCCTTCACCCTTTTTCTATCACACTCCATTTCTATTTTTAGCCCACTTTTGTTGTGACCTTTCTGCTGCTCATTTTTCCGTGCCTCCTGTCCCGCGCACCGCTGAGAAATATCCTTAAAGATCAGCGGGAGCGTGTACCTCACTGTGTCACCTGACATGCACTCCTATTGTCTCCAAGCGTGCAGCTTTATCAAGTTGATTACACACAAAACAATGAGTTAAAGCCTATTTCTGTCTGTATTTATAGAGTAGATCACCAGGGGCTGCCGACAGGATCTGTCAAGTACAGAGATGACACATGTCTCCGGTGCCAGAGGTTGGGATGTGACATCTTGCAGCGCTCCGGTCGCCTCCCCTTTCATCACTTCTCTTACTCTCATAGGTGACTTTGACGGAGCTGAATAGGTAGATAGCTTGGGAGTGGGAGTGTCGGCGAGCGGACTTTTTGATACACATGCCAGCTCGTCTTTAAATCAGCCGGGGTTCATGTTGGGCCACAGCCTCCTGCGCAGGTGCCCGTCACGTCACACACTCCTCAGAGCAGAGCGCTGTCACTAAGACTGTGCTGATATACTCAGAGGAAAGAAGAGTCAAGTGAATGTTGTAGTCAGTATTGAAACAGTTGTACACTAGGGGCCTCATGTACAAACTATTGCGCAGTGCTCATACTGAAAGATGGCGTACATCCAAAACTGGGAAAGTACTGTACGTACGGCCAGACATTTTGTGTGGACGTAAGTCTGCCTCACGTTATGCCCTCTCCACGGATTACCAACCTGTGGATGTGTTTTATAGTGAATGCTGCTCCACAGACTCCTCTAATAATTTAAACATTAAATAACATTTAAACAATTTAAAACTATTCTGACATACTATATAAAAACAAAAGAGAAACTTATGATATCACTGATGGAATTTCCAGTGCTGCTGTTGTGACAAGTAATGACTGAAAAGCACTAGACAGGGCCAGACTAGAGATGTGCAGTTGTAGCCTACAGGTGGAGATGTGTAGTAGAACAGATGAGAGAGGAGAGTGTGGCTGGTGGGCAAGTTGTGTGAGAGTGCCGTGCGTAATGAGAGCAGAGTCGTATTTAGACGCGGTTTGACACAGCACCTCTTAAAAACAAAACAGCCCTGAATGGAGCTCAAGATCATGTGTAATAGATATTTCATAATTCCAGCCTCTTATAGATCAGGACAGTCCTGCTTTACTTATTGTACATGACCATGATGCAGAGCCAGAGCCACTGCGCTCCAGTAAACATGCAGGGGCTTTACTTTGATAAATATTGAGCCAAATTATGAAAAAAGAAACTGCATTCTTTCTATTTAAGACAGTACTTTTGCTTAATGATTATACCAGAGTAAAACAAATATGTTTTTAGAAAGAAATAAGAAATTAAAATAATATCAAACAGTCATTTTTTAAACCTCCTTCTGTTCATCACCTCACCCTGAGGGTCGCCTTTGTGACAAGTTTCCAGAATGTGCGTACGCCTGGGTCAGAGCTGGCATAGTTCCACCTCTAGTTGGACTTTGTACTTTGTTGGCATGGAAGGTGGCGTACACAACATTTTCATGCAGTTAGTACATGAGGCCCTAGGTCTTCTTCTGAAAACTACTTAATCTTGTGCACATATTTAGTCTGTTTTAACAGTCAGGGTTCAAATGTGTGTTGATACTAATGTGGCTTTTTGGAATATGTCAGATATGACATATCACCCATTTAAATTCACATTGGGTTTGTAAAAATTGGTAGATTAAATTTAGAGACAAAGAGACATTATTGTCACAAAATCACAAATTATAAACGTAAACAGTTATGTTTTTTTTACTACCAATAAGTCACGGGCAGGCTTAGTTTTTCAATGTTCATCACAGCAATCAAGGATTTTAAGAAATTAAGGATCAATCAAAAAACTCAAAAACCAAACACACAGCCAGTTAGGGCTATACAGTGGCAAGAAAAAGTATGTGAACCTTTTGGAATTGCATAGTTTTTTGAATAAATTTGTCTTAAAATGTGATCTGATCTTCATCTAAGTCAAGGGTATTGACCTAATGTGTCTAAAAATAATTACACAAAACAATTCTTATCTTTTATGTCTTTATTGAACACACTCATTCAAAATTCAAAATGGCAGTGGAAAAGGTAAGTGAACCCTTAGAATTAAAAACTGATTGACCCCCCCTTGGCAGCAATAACCTCAACCAGGTGCTTTCTGTAGCTATAGATCAGACCTGCACATTGTTGAGAAGGAATTTTATTCACTTACACATGAGACATCATACACATGATGTCTCATTGCCAGTACCGCTGTGGAGTGTCAATGTGCTCTTTTGCAAACTTCAGGCGTGCAGCAATGTTCTTTTTTGTAAGCAGTGGCTTCCTTTGTGGTGTCCTGCCGGGGATACCCTGCTTGTTCAGTGTTTTACGTATTGTATACTCATGAACAGAGATGTTAGCAAGTTCCAATGATGCCTTCAAATCTTTTGCTGTCATTCAGGGTTGTTTTTTTACCTCATTGATGAGTCTTCGCTGTGTGTGTCTTGGTGTGATTTTGACAGGACGCCCACTTCTTGGTAGAGTAGCAACAATCCCATAGCGTCTCTATTTGTAGATTGTTTGCCTGTAGACTGGTGAATTTCTAAACATTTACATTTATTTATTTAGCTGACGCTTTTATCCAAAGCGACTTACATTGAGCTTCTAATTACCAGTGTTACAGCTGGAACACCACTGGAGGCAAGGAGGTTTAAGTGTCTTGCCCAAGGACACAACGACAGTGTAAACTGTGGGGAGAGCGGGAATCGAACCACCTACCTTCCGGTTGAAGGACGGCCGCTCTACCACTGAGCCACTGCGCCCCCAAAAGTCTTTGAAATAACTTTGTAACCCTTTCCAGCTTTTTGTAAAGCAACAATTCTTGATCGTAGCTCGTTGCTCCTCTAAAAGCTCTTTTTGGCGATGTATGGCTCACATAAGTGTGTTCTTGTGCAGAGCAAACTACAAATGTTTGAGGGTTTTTTATCAGTCAAAGTAGCTGTAGTCCACACCTCCAAATGTATTATCTTTACAAGACGTGAGGTGTGCTAAAACCTGACTCCAATTAGCTTTTTAGAGGTCATTAACTCAAGGGTTCACTTACGTTTTCCATTGCCATTTTGAATGTTGAATGAGTGTGTTCAATAAAGACACAAAAGATCAGAATATTTTGTGTGTAATTATTTTTAGACACATTAGGTCAATACCCTTGACTTAGATGAAGATCAGATCACATTTTAAGTCAAATTTATTAAAAAAAACCATGACATTCCAAAAGGTTTACATACTTTTTCTTGCTAATGTATACATGTCTATGCTCAGTTTAAAGTATATGACAATTCAACTGATGCACTACTTCTCCCAACGCAGCTGTTTTAGTCAGCCAGGCTACATAATGATACAGACATATTAAAGTGAGTTCTAATTAAAAAACAACATGTCATTTATTCTAAAAAAGTAGACTAGATGTTTCTGTGAATCCAGTTCAATGAAATGTTGTAGGTGCTCAGTCAATTCGCTGCGGGGTGTTGTCACAGTTCTGTTAGTGTCTGAGGAGCCTTAACAGAATTAGGCATATGGATTTGTGTGACAGCCAGCGCATGACGTGATGCCATTGAACTATGCGGGTGTCTACGTGTTTGCGTTTGAATTAGCAGAACACAGCCCAGCGGGAAACACCTTCAACAGAATAACAAAAATCACTGTGACACCACCTCACCCCTTCCTATACATCCACTTCAGTCCCTCCCCTATTACATTCTATCTGTCCGAAGTACCCCGCCCATCATTCTCATGCTGTATTGGAACAGACAGCAAACCAGATGTGATTTTAGTGGTTAAGAAAATTTGACTTGACGCCTAGAATGCCATCCAAACTTAATTCATTGTAACCTTTTGACATTTGCAATAACTAAATCTACATTGTACTCCACATAAACTCCACATAAACATATAAAATAAAAACTTGGAATTAGAAATGATGAATTAACTAGTTTGGAATTTGAGATTTGGTGGAAATTTAATATTACATTTCATGTGGTTTATTTTTTGTGTATAGTTAAATTAAATACACTGTATATTAAGAAAAACAATACCAGATATTTTCCTGTCTTCTTTGAGTTTGACCTCATACAGTGAGGAGTAGATGTCTAGGTGTTGCTTGGCCAATTATTTTGACAGGTGTAGTGTGAATGCTTGGCACATAGACTACCATGACACAGTTTACAAAGTCTTTTGTAAAGTGTATATTGTAATTCATTATCTAACCCTGTATAACATTATACTATATTAAATAGTTTTCCTGACTCATTGGTCATCAGGTAGATTTTATGTCAGCTGTTTTCAAAGAGGACATTCTTTTCAATATTGGCTTATTGTCCAATTTATTAAAGTTATTTTACCAAATGTGGTTCATGATTTGTCTTAGGGAAGAATGGAAACCAATCAGATAGCAGAAGTTGTATGATGTTTTGTGGGTGCACATTGTTTTTGGCTCTGAATAATACTGCATCCGAAAAATGGCAGCGGGAAAATTGCCTCATTTTCACAGAATAGTATGGGTGCTGTTACTCTGTCTGCCAGTACTAATATGTCTAAACTATCTCTAAACAGATCCACGCACAACAGGGGGCTGCTATCCAATCCATACAAGCCAGCGGCTGTTTATGAAATCATCTTTGTAGCCGCCAAAAAGCTTCAGGCTTTGTGTTTACCGCACTTAGATTAAACGCTTCAGCCGCATGCTTACTTACATGACAGCTCCTCCAGGAGTTTTTACTAATTGCTCATTTTAATGAAAAGATTTTGTTTTGGTGCTTATCCGATCCAGCAGTCTTCGGGGACACCTTGAGAAAAGCAAAGAGCGTATGAAAATATCAGCAGTGTCCAAGAAGGATATTCTACATTATTAATATTCTCCAGGATGTGCATTATTTATTGTTTCCAGATCCAAATTATTATGTGTACATTTGAAAAGATGTGACATACCACATTTCCTATGTTTTATTAGACCTAGTTATATTTTATTTGTTTATTTTTTATTATAGAGTTATATTTGGTGGTCGACAGATATGAAATACCAAGAACTTGCACAATGGGAACTTTATGTTCCAAGACAGCACATTTTTAAATTTCATTTCTGTGGCCTTTATGTCAGTGGTTTTGGTTAAGGTAACGGAAGGAAAGGAGGTCTGTTCTTTAATTTAGAGGTAGCGCAGCAGGGAGCTGCATTCCTGTCTTTGTTGTGGGAATAGCTCAGATCATGTAGAAATCAAATCAAAATAGAAATATTATTATTTAGTAATTTTTTTCAAAAAGAATCCATGCTTAGTTTGTCCACTCTGATCCGTTGTAGGAACAGGGAGTAATTAAAATTCTGTGGAGCTTCATGTCTATTTATATACAAGACTGATGTTGTGAGACATTTATATATTACTGGAGATGGTGTCCACTTATAAACACAGAAGTGCATATGGTCAACAAGCTGTACAGATACACCTCAGACAAAGTATTAAAATTTATTCTACATTTTAATTTGATCTTTTCAGTTTAATTTTTATGTAGTGTTTTGTAGATCCTAGATGTTTTAAAAAAGTCAACAGATACAGTAGCTCTACAATAGATACTTTGTGAATCTGGGTGTTAGGATAAAGTATGTAAAGCTGGATAGGTCCTTCCTCTGCATGTTGTAACAGACCAACAAAGATTGGACATCTAAGATGGCCGGGGCTATTTAAGTTTATTTAGACCTAATTATTTATACCCAAAGATGGAACTGGATAATGTAATTCTGTTGTCTCTCTTGCAACATTCATTGAGGTGTCGCTGCTGTTGTTCCAGACATTCTTCTGATGCTGTGTGGATGACTGCCAGTGTCATTCTTATTCACAGTGTCATATAACAACCGCAACTCTGGTAGTGTTGTTTTTCTTGAAGTGAGAAAGTTTTAACAGGTAAAATTTAATTCAGAGCAATCAAATTATTTTGTTTGCCCAGTACTTTGTTTGCAGAGGAACATTTTACATTTACCAAAAGATGTTTCTCAGGCTGTCATCTCACATTGGAACAAAAGCTAAATATACACCTTGAATTGTTCTTGAGAATTTGCTTCACTGTTCACAGAGGCTTTTGTACCACTCGGCTTTCCCATAATGGGGACCATATGTTCCTAGTGTTTTCACTGAGAAAAGTAAGCCTCATGTTCATTTGCAAAATATTTGTCTTGCTGTATTAATTCCAGCCACCCTGCAGATTTATAGGCTGTTTTCTCAAGCATTGGGGGTGCCTCAACCTTAGTGAACCGAGGGTAATTTACGCAGTTCGGTTGTCAATGTAACAGAGTAAACATTCATGAAAGACACCAATCACGCTGGTGGTGGTGTCCTGCTCATTACAGCTCATCTAGATCAACGAACATCTGAGAAGCACAGATGGCATGCTTACTTTTGACAGCTCTGAATCGCAAGATGAGGCGCTGTGTTATTGTCAGTATCAACAGTCCTCCACTTTGTAAATCCTAAGGAGTTAGGCTGCAGCAAATGTGATTTATTCCGGCTTTGGGCTGTTGCTTGACTGATGCCGAGCTCTCAAAATGACACAGGAATTCAACGATATCAGATCGATCTGACAACAGTGCTGCAGGCTGGATCTGCTGTCTGAAAAGTTCTCTTCAAAGTGGCAATGGGTAATTAAACGGAAAGTCATCACATCATTCACGCAGATAATACACTGTGGTTCATTGGTTCATTGTAAAACGCCAACAGGGTTAGCATTTGTGCTGGAAACATGGAACCAAAGATTTCTACAGCTAAATGGCAGAAAATATTTTTTTATACATATACATATTTTTTGTCTTGTCCTAGATTATAATTTCAACATTTTAATTTGAAAGATTGTCTAGCTATGAATAAAGATAATTGGTCTCTAGTCTAATTTGCAGGTAATCAATTAATTGCCTCCAACCAACCAACCCAGTATAGTTCTGTATCTGTTACTGTGGTGGCTCTTAGAACACTGTAAGAAATTTTATCAAATGAAACCTGATGTTCAAAATAAGAGGAAGTACCATCCTAGACTAAAAACACAAGAGGTTGCATTTATATTATTATATTAATAATCAAATTACATAGCTGATTAATTGATTGATTTACTGATTAATCGATTGACATGTCCCATCCATAAATTTTTGAAAACAATTTGAATTATTTCAGGGCTAATTTTGTTTACTCACCAAAATAAGATGAATAGAACAATGAAACATTATTATGATAAATTACATCACAAGTTCTATAAATACATTTATATATTTTTTTTATTAATCATAGTAAATTATTATTTGATAATCATCATATCTTTTGTCTTGGCTTGACTTTGTTTCCACTTCTAGCAAAACTGAGAAATGTTAAACTCTTGTTGAACTGGAAACGTCCTTGAAAATTGTCTCCATTAAAAGTGGCAACTTTTGATCTTACTATTTCTTTAAGAATCTTTAAAGCTCCAACCACTTACAAAGCAGTCACATCAAAAGTCATTACTTCCCACTTTACGGAACAGTGAGTATTTTAGCCGGACAAGCTAAGCCTTATAAAAGCAAATGAATTCTGTATTGATGCATTCACGTAAATTGCTTGGTGTTGTAGATATAATTAATAGACTGTGTTCACGAACTGTGGCGGAACTGAATGATTTGTGGGAGCTACAAAGGGGCCGGACGGTGCCATTAACAACCACTGACCAGCCAGAGAGTATCAGCAACCGAGAGCCTATTTTCTCTGGAAATGAAAAGCAAATAGAATAAATTGATCCCTGTTTGTGGAGGATATCAAGTTGCCTATTAAACCGAGGTTAGTGAACGGCAATGCTTATGAAGTCATTCTGCTTCTGCTTCTTCTGCATTCTATTTACACATCCTGACTCTCCCACCCTCCGTACAAGTATTTTTGGAGGGTTATTGAAAACAGATCTCAAGGAATATAGGTTAACCACTTTAAGATGGGCTTAAAGGGCCCCTCCTTTGAAGTCTGTATTTTTTGATTGTATATGTCAAAACTGGTCAACAGGCCTGTCCAGTTCTAAGGCCTTAGTGAAAAGCAGCTTTCTTTGGTCCAAGAATGACAAATATAACCTGCCAATCCTCCAAGCCCATAGTCATCCATAATGCATTATGTGCCTCTCAATGGGTTAATGATGCGGTCAAACCGGCTGTGTGCTCAGAAAGATGAGAAATAGTCACAGCGTGGCACTTAAAGTTTTGTTACTAAACAAAAAACTCAATACTGAAGTCCAAATAAAATCACTCATAACATTTATTCAGTAAAAATAACATCTCCTTTTAAACCTCAAGCAATTTAATCTTAAATCTACATTACAAAAAACAGCTTGCTAGACTTCTTTAAAAACTGTACAGAAAGGGAAAATATCACTAAATGTATCAAGTAATTCTTATTTCTGTTGTTTTTAGTGGTGATGGTCCAGGAGGTTTCACAGCCTTAAAAATTTCTAACTTTTTAACATTTACAAACAAAAGTGCATTGCTCTAATGTCTTTAAATATTTTTTTCCAAAGTCCTGGTCCAGTCTTTACTCCAACTTTAGTTTTGTTTAAAATAGCACATAATTATAATACTAATTACAACAACACATTCGGGCAGAGGTCCGACATTACCTCGCACTCACATCCTCCCTGTTACCTCAAATTTAACTTTCTAGAAATTTAAGTGTTGCTGAGCCTCTTAGCAGTTGATCACTTGATGTCTGGTGTCCAGTTAGTCCATGGTCCAAAGCAGTTTATTTTCAAATTTGTTAAGGCAAAATACCTTAGAATATTTATTTCTCTAGTCTAAAAGTTTTGATACAAATGCACCTTTAATACTATAAAACTTGCCATTGTGTCATTCATATTAACACACATTTTGAGAGCTGTCAGGACACATTTCTTTTTGAGCTATTGTAAAGGTATTGTTGTGGGCCGTTTCTGAGTGTAAGTGTTGGATTCCAAAGAGGCACTAAATAGCAGGTTCCCTTCTACCATTACCTTGGCCACATCTGATCTCATCAACCAGGGTGTATTTTCAACCTAGACAGAACTGGGCCTATAATAAAACAAATAACATATACTTCATAGAATTCTGTTTAAGATAAGTATTACTTTGGCCTGTTTTTGGCCTAGATGTTCCACCCACGCTGCTAAAATGAATGTGTGACTAACGTTAATTGCACAAACCATCCAAAGTCATTAGTAGTGTTCCCCTGTGTTTGCCGGTAGCTTACTTTTGCTCAAACTTTTCGCTCCGGCGACAAACCAAATGACTCCCTTATGTTCTCTGTTAATGCAGGTGTTGTTTTTCCTTATGTTGGCCATTGTTTTTGTCATCAGCTGTCTCTTTTTTTTTTTTTGTCTATTCCTGGCCTTTCTACCTTGCTGCTCATGCGGGCTGACAGCCTAACCGCAGTGTGCCGGGCTCGAAAATAAAAAAGGAAGAAAAACAAAGGTTCCTGTTCTGGCTCTGATACCTTGTTGGGAAAAGTAGTGTTTAGGAACAGAGGTGACAGCTTGTAAAGAGAAGACATGTTCTTGTTTGTTCAGAGCTTGGGGCTGGTAAAATGTGAGGAAAAGACATTAAACCTTGAGAAGGAAGATTAGACCTGGCTAGAACTTGTACATTTTAACAACAAAATATGTAATTTGTAATAAAACAAATATGTGTAGTTATTTATTCACCCAGCACATAGTATTTGAGTACACAGTAAATTGACAGCTTTTACTGAATGTTAACTGAATAATTAATTAAGTACCAGTTTAAGTTATTCATTATTCTAATTTATATTTTAACCAGTCCTTTTCTTTACTTTAACTTAGCTGCCTCAGTATTTTATTGTAGCAACACAAGTTTCCCACAATTTATTCCTCTTTCCAATTACCTACTGTAAAAGCATTGCAATACTGTACAAGCATACATATTGTACAATAAATTGCAGTGATAATACTCCAGCTCACCAGAGAATGTCCTATATCATAAAAAAAGTACAATTTCCTGAAGAAACCAAACATATACACAGAGCTATTGATAAAAATCAAAAAATATTTTTGACATTCAAAACTGTGTACATTCAGATGCCTCCTTTTATCTTCACTCTTTTGGATGGATGAAGGATTTTTATTGTATTATGAGCAGGACAATTTTGTTCTTATCTACAGTCATTTGTGACATCACAAAATCTTGAAAACTCTGGTGCAATTTCAACAAGCTTCAGAATCTGTGGTAATAACAATCTTTAAAAGAAAAGTATTTCATTTGAACAACAGGAATCAAACATACTAGTCAAACTGCCAAAAAGTGGGATTAGTTATTTTATTGTGTAACATATTGTGATAACTGAAATGAAAACATATGCAAGTAACTCATTTGAATATCAAGGCCCTCTTTTACACATACAGGCAATTGTAACTTGTTTTAATGTACCAGTCTCATGATAATTTATTATAATTGGGAAACATATAATTGGGAAACATATGGCTATGGCTATTTTGTCCCACCCTGAATCAAAAATAGAATGTGGAAAAGGCTTAGGACTTTTTGAAAAAAAGAATGTCCAAGTTCCTGTAGCCATCCACTGCTTCTTATTTGTGCCACATGGTGTAAAATGATCTGAAATAATGAGCTGCTTTGTCATTGGAGCAGTTACAAGCCCAAACATCAAATTGTAAATCCTTCCTGACAGGCCCAGATTTTGTGTACTGTTACTCCTGTGAGCACTCTTAACATGGCTGCACTCCTGACACTGCGTTACAGATACTAACAGATACTCCTCTTTACAATTATCATTAGCGCTAGCCAATTAGAGAACTGCTTCACAAAACTCCTTTTTAATGAACCACTGTTGCTTCTTTTCTACTCAATTTGGTTTAAATTTGGATCTGGTTTAATTTGCAGTGGTTAAAAATAACTCTACACTAGACAACATGTAATAAATACAAACTAAAACAAACATTTGCAGCCAACATTAAACATAATAGTTTTGCTTAGTGGGTTACACTTAAAAATCCTCACCCAACAAGCAATACATTCTATTTGCTCCCATGGTATACAAATGTGTCATTCTTGCTTAGTGGCATGCTAGCATAAATGAGAAAAAGAAACATGGAAGTATTCCTTGGCGCAAGTTACTTGTAACTACTTGTGGTACAGCAGCAAAAAACAGGTTTGCATGAAACCAGCGTAAAAAATATTTTGCCCATAGATGAAAAAATAATGGCTAAACAGTATGACATAGCAACACTAATTAATTCGTTTTTATAACTATCGTAGTCCACTAAATGATCATTTTTGTTGATAGTAGGATGCAATGCACTGTCCTGACTGAAAACCCATTGGTCAAAATGGAAGGTGACAGTACTAAGGTTATACATTATATTATAAAATAAATGCATATATGCTGTCAGACATTTCATTGTAGTGAAATGTACTGGTTCAACCTTTAGCGTGTAGTGCGCACATAATATTTTCACAGTGACAAAAAGTGTAACAAATACAAGAAGTGACGCAGCCATGTTAAACTGCCTAAAGACATGTGTTTAGACAGTAGATTAAAAATACAGCGTACACTCCATACCAACAGTCACTACCCATAAATATAACTCTAAAGTGCTTCATGTAGCTCTGTAGCAGTGAGGGAGAGTCCAATTAGTGCAGTGTACTGATAGAAGTAGTAAAACAGGCAAGATCAAAGCCAGACAACAGATTATTGCTGACATAGTTTGTGGTAAAAGGCACGAGCTTTCACAGTAATCGTTTGAAGTTGTATTTCATCAGTTGACATCTTGTATAGTTTTTTTTTTATTATTATGGTATTTTTCACTAGTAAACATTTCTTTAGCATGTACTATTCGTTTGAAAAGATATTTCAAAGCTTCCACTTGTCATATCTCATAAAGCATGCAAACATTTAAATAATACAATCAAAAGTTCACTTTATTTTTTTATTTGAAGCTATAATCCTACTGGAGAGAAAAATAACTGACAACCCTCAAATGCAACCTTGACCAGTGATGCTTCCTTTTGTGCTGATAGCCTCCGCGCTGAATGTGACAAATATGTTTCGAATGGATTACCGGCCCATTCCGAATGCACACATGGGCTTATCCGTCAGTGGTTGTGGGATGAAGCGTACGTCCCGGAAGCGCTCTTCAACATGTCAACAGTAATGCAGGCCGTCGTGATAGGACTGACATACCGGGAGCGGGAAATTAATTGGGTAGCTGTCCTGAAATTTCACAGCACACTGGAGTAAAAATTTAAAGAGAGAGTAGAAAAGATTTTTTAGAACAGAGTAGATCACAAACAGCATTTATTTTTATTCATTTGTGTGCTTGAAGTTGGAAAGAAGATCCGCGGCTGCCAGTTGAAAGAGCTTAAGGTCATAAGGTGTGCCTGAAGTCAGGAAAAAAATTAGTGTGACTGACCTTTTCCATTACAATTAAGAGGAGCTAAGAGAGCTCTGGGTGAGACTGGCACGAGAGGACAATCAAAGCATCAATGAAACAATGGTGTCAGGTGTTAGACCTTAAACACTGAATCCAGGACAGCTGCTTCGATTAGAGTCAGGGTCCCAAAGAAACATTTAGCTTAAATTATAGCCGGAAGAAAGGCTGTGTTAATCAAATTTAGGCCATATCTAATGTAGTGGAGTCAAACTAATCAGATAACTAGTAAACAAATTATATCAATGTCAAAAGATGTCTGTAACTGATAACATTTTAATATTGTTGTCTTTGTGTGTTTCACATGCAAACATTATTTTCAACTCACAAAAGTAAAATATTTATAATGCCTTTAAAAGTAGACATTGTGTCAAATACATGAGAACAGGCAGCTTTTTATGTTT
The DNA here is from genome assembly GCA_024416835.2 of Perccottus glenii. NCBI lineage: Eukaryota > Metazoa > Chordata > Actinopteri > Gobiiformes > Odontobutidae > Perccottus > Perccottus glenii. Next base: position 9,315,433 of record CM044561.2, read on the forward strand.
AATTTAATAACATGGCTCTTTTTAATTATTTTGTTTAGATGAGCTCACCCACAACATAAGCTGTAATGGCGGTCATAGGACTGGATTTATAACAAGTTTGATAGTTTTAAGTACAATTTATTGTAATGTAACACTAAACAAGAGTTTGATTTCATTTTCATTTTTTCATTTCTATCAGAACAAATTAAAAATATGATGAATCAGAATGTAGTTCTTACATTCAGCAACATTGTATTTTATCGTTTGGAGTAAAACTTTGTTTATAAAAGGCCGGAACCTTAATCTGTTGGTCACTTTTTTGTTCCTTTTTAAAATTGGTGTTTATTGGTTTACTGGAGTAGTTTTCATAGCCACAGCTAAATATTCAGTAGTAATGTTATAATCAACTAATATTTCAAAATCACAAAAATACTATAAACTAAAGACATTTCAAGACATTCTCTGTAATCAAGGTAGAAAAAAAATGATAATACATTTTAGGTCTTATCAACCAGCCACACACATAAGCTCATGAATTAAAAGTAAAAATAATAATATATAATAATATAATAATATTTTATAACAATGCTAATATATTAATCAAACACAAAGGTTTTAACTATTAAATATGGCATGTGTTATAGAGTAATTTCCCATCTTAATGAGCTAAGTGTCATTTCAGGACGGGCCTTTGTCAGCTAGCTTACTAATTAGACCATTAGCATGTCTAATTACAATGTTTACTAACTGCATTGTGTTGATTACTATTATCAGTGTGTTAACAGTGAGCAATAAGTGACATCTCTTTAGTGGCCAACTCAAAATTGCTATCATTCTCCAGCCCAGATTTTCAAAGCATATTCCACTGTTAAGACAGCCCCTGCAATCAAAACTTCTCTATCTAATCTAATTTTAGACTATCCCCAACAGTCTATAAATCTTTTCGTATTAGAAAACTTGAACACTATACTCATGCTACTGCATTGTCAACTCATCAATGTTTCTTGTAATAAATCAGAACAGACCAATCTTAGTCTCATTCTGTCTTGCCATGTCAGATGTAAAGAATGTCCAGGAGATTAGCATCGCGGTTTTAGCCATGTTAGCTTAGGGTGACCATTCGTCCTATTTTAAGCCCCTGTTGTGTGTTCCGGTGGATATCCACCAAAACTCTAAAATGTCCCGGTTTTGCCCTCTCCCTGTCCCGAATGTACCTAGTTTTGACCAATGCCAGAACCAAAGCATTGTGCTTGCAACTTTTCTGTCTGAACGTCTGTCACAAAGTTACCATGGCGTTGGCAATATTAAACAATTGAATAAGAGTGTTCCTCGGGTCTGTAGCTCAATAATGATTGTTTTTAAGCGTGAGGCTATTGCTATCCTTCTCCAGCGTTCACAGTTTAACCATTTGCTAAAAAGAATGTTGTGATTTACAAACAAGCTCCAGGAACAATACAACTGTTTGAGAAAGAGATGAATATGCTGCGTTTTTTTTTTTTTACTGTTTTTGGCAAAACTGTTTTAATGCTAATAAATGCTACTAGTTCATGTTTTTTTATTGTTTACTGACGTTGTACTGATTTTCTGCAACAACATTTTTTATGCTGCCGTTGAATTTGCAGTAAAATTAAAGTGTCCTGGTTTTTAGGTTTGAAAATATGATCACCCTATTTTAGCTATGTCCTCTGATGCCACTTGGCACTGCCAACCCATCTGTCTACTTCATGTGTTGTCTTCCATAGCTTATTACACCACGTCTTGTCTGTATCTATTCAAACATTTCCTCAGAGATCTTCATTCTGTTATAATGTTGATTTTTACATCTACTGTCAGCCTAAATTTGTATCACTTTCAACATTGTTAAGCAAAATGCTGGACTTAAATTGGCTTTGCGGCAGGACGATTAGCCCCTATTATCCCAACAAAGACCTTCCTCTGAGCTCTTTGTGCTTTTATACGACAACTAACAGTGTATGCTGCTGTCCAAACCACTTTTGTCAAAATGGTGTGCACAGAGCAGAATGAAATCAGGAGTAGGCCTAAAAAAGACAGATGGCTAGATAACACCCCTAGTACTACATCCACGAGGCTAAGAAAAGATAGTGTGGTGTTATGGGAATTATCGGCACTACTTCATTGATTAATCAGATCATTTTCATTAAGGCGTCCTTTGTTTAGTAGAAAGTGACTGGTGCGTACCCATGATGCATTGCAGGAGACATACAGCGCTTATTTAATATTCCATAGGACAACAAGAAATTAACTTTAACATTTCAGCCATAGAGCCTTTAAAAGCACGTACAAACCGCACAACTTCAATAAATTATGCAAATGACTGCTTTCTAATCAATGTAGCTGTTTAGGCTTGCACCACACAGGCTAACACTAATATCAGCTGTTAGCTTAGACAGGAGTGTACGTCCCTTTGCAGATGTGTGTGTTTGTAAGCTGATGTGTCCTTGGCGTGCTGCTGGCCAGTTGCATTCCTTTGAGTAACATAGAGCTGTCAGTGTGACATTGCATCAAACTCTACCTAAGATTAGAAAAGAGAAGCAAGTGCACTGCAGCGTACAGTACTTCATCAGATGACACATATGCCAACACTAAACTGTTCAGGAAATGTTCGGTTCTATTTTGGTGTTGCTTGAAAAATTGAATGGTTAAACTATTGACTAGAACTAGCATTTTGGGGCAAGTGGGGCCACAAACCCATAAACCACAATGACCTTTTACATAGGGTTGGGTATTGTTTGAATTTAATCAATTCCTATTCTTTTTGATTCCAATTTAGTAAAAATCGAAAGTCAAACATATATCAAACATGTTTTTGCTGTGGCAGTTTAATTTATATACTGTGCAATTTATATACAGTAATGTTTATTGTAATATATCCCCTTCACAGGCTGTTGAACACAGAACACTAAAGAAACAAAATAAAGTGCAAAGGACTTGTAGACTTAAACAAACATACATTGCTAATTGGCTAATGTATTTTTTATTTAAAAAGAAATTCCTATAATGTAACACCTACCTAAATGATAATGACAACGACGAAAAAGGGCTGCAGCCCTTTGACTATGAAAGCTGTGACTGAACTGTGACACTCGACGCGATGGTGAATGTTGTTCCTGTACCAGTGCCGGCTGAAGCACTCTCGCCGCTCGAGTTAAGCACTAAGCAGGGAATGAAAGTTGGGGCATTCTTTTTATTACGCGGTGATGCTTTGCCATGTTGCTTGTGACTCCTTGCGTACAACATATTAGTTTATCACAATAATTGCACATAGCTCTGTCTTCCGTCTGACTCTTTATAGAAAGCAGCCACACTTTAGAGTGCTTTCCGCTGCCCATCTTGTAAACTGATGTTTACTGTGGGAGATCCACAGACTCTTCACAGACTGCCCGCGGAAGGTCCTGGCAGATTGCCAGTTCAAAAATAAATAAATCAAGCGCACACAGGAATTGATATTAGGAATCAAAATTTTAATTACATAACAAGTATCCGGTTCTTAATCTTAAGTGTCCGATTCCGGAATTAGAATTGATTTTTGATTTCCAACTGTACATTTACATCAGCTATACTCACAAGTGTATTGATTATTGTGTAGAAACTAGTGTTATTATCCAGACTTAACTAGTTCTATGCCAAGACAAAACTGCGTCTAAACCAGGACTTTATTTAATGGACAAGTTAAGTTCTCATGAGTGCTTACATGTATGTCATCTCCACTTTATAAAGGGCATCACACTATTTTTGTCAACACCTTGTTTTGCACAACCCCAAAACTTATACAGTAGTGCCAATGCTAAAGCTCCTTTGTAGGGTTGGCAGCCATCCAGATATCAGTGCAGATATCCTGCAGTTATGGCTCACTTCAACTGTAGCCCTATGTGCACAGGAAAAGTATTACCTGGGGACATCTAGAAATTTGTAATAATTTTAGAACTTGTATACTGACTGTAACTGTAATTTGTAAAGTAAAAATTCCCCAGCAAATTTCCCACCGTTTTTTGCCAAACGCAGGGGTCCTGTGATGTCTGTGATTCTGTTTATTTTTACCCTCATCTCTTAATGTGTGGACTTTCGGACCTACTGCACTACCACAGTAAAGCCTCGAACAGGAGACTACCCCCCACCCCGCATGATGGCAGTAAACGCAGTGTCAATGAAGTAGTCCCCGTTTAAAGACTGAATGCAAAATCTAACGTTACCAAACAAAAAGGCTACTGTGTATTTGTGAGTTCTTCATGTAGACTTTGTTGCACACTTTCAGGTGTAAGTGGTGTTTTTTCTTCTCAACCACTAGTGTGATTGTAGGATCAGAAAATCACAGACAAAGCTGATCCTGTGCAAATGTGCCACTAAAAACACAGACTTTGTGGGGTAATTTCTGAATTACAGAGGTCCAGGGGTAATTCTAATCGCGTGCAAATAAAACTTTTTACTAATGGATGTCTGTGTTTTTGTGTGCATTAACACTGGCCCAGCAGTACTTACGATGTCTTGTCTGCAAATGAGGCCTCTTTCCATTTAACTACTAAATAAATAGATAAAGTTGTCAGGCTTATATGTATTTATAATGGATAATGGTGCACTGCCAGTTGTTAACCATTATCATGGCTAATGCTAATGATACTTTAAATTTTCCGCAAGTGTAATGGTTGAAAGCATTGTGCCAACATTGTGCAGATTCTTTGTGGGATTCCATCAACTTTGTGGAGATTTGCTGATGGAAATTTTATTGTTCCAATGGACATATCAACCCAGTTCCAAACAACTAATCGATTCTTATAATTAAACATTGGAATTTACTAAACATAGAAGGGTGCATTCCCAGGTAGAATTAGCAACAACAAAATTTGGTATAATGTTACAAATTCCAGGCAGACTATACCAACCCTGCAAATTCAAGAGCTTTTTCAATCAATCCAATGCATTGGAAAATTACAAGGAATGTAGGAAACTGACTGTTGGCTAAATGGATCCAAGCACACTTAGAGCTACACAGTCTATGAATTGGCTGTGGTCATCAAATGCTATGATATTCCACGTAGCAGGTGTTGGCAGATAAGCCCAACATTTATGCACTGTGAAATGCTCACTGCTGTTCACTCAGGAGTCTCCAATATATGCAGGTTGGGGAGACAGAATTGAAATGCACAACTTATTAAAGATTCTTGAAGTGTTGTTGTAGCTACGATAACTTTAGATTCCATCCACTAATCATTTTTCTTTTGTTAACATCACCTTTGAATATGGTTGCAATGGACATACTGATTGTTCAGGGCTATCGAGACATCAAACTTCCAAAACTCAATCCTTGATAAAACAATAGCATCCAGTCCTTTCTACTTTAAGGCTGTGTCAATCTTTCTACATCTTGAGCTGCTTATTCATTCACTTGGCTCTCAGTCTGAACCCCCCCCTTTCTCTCTCTTGCTCTCAAAATCACGCATTATAGATATAATTCATGTGAGCCAGGGCCAGGAAAGTCTCTCCCCAGCACTCAACTCACGAATCTTTTGCCACGCCTCTGATCAGTCCAATTAAAGCATGGTGCTAAATTATACATAGGAAATTATTTCCACCGCCTTGACTGGATGTGACGTAGTTCAGACTCTGACACATCAAGGCTGTAATCTCCAGGGCTCTGCTGATCATGGCCATGATTCACAATCAGTGCAGGCTTTTCAACATGCTACTTTGTCATACAAGAGGACGCTGAGGTAGCAGTTTCACTCGGTCTGAATAATTTGTACATTCAGGGTTTTGTGACACCAAACCTAACTACAATGACTAGATATATATTTTAAAAAGGCCATCTAAATTTGTAATAATGTACAAAGTTGTAAAAAGCTTGAAATATCCCAAAACATCATAACACAGTTCATACTGTCGTTGTGTCCTTGGCCAAGACACTTAACCCACCTTGCCTCCAGTGGTCAGCTGTAACACTGGTAAAGCGCTTTGAGTGCCTACTAGGTGAAAAAGCACTATACAGTATATAAAAAAAATAATATACTTTAGCATCTGGGCTTAACAAAAATAATACAATTTGCCTCTTGACATCACCAAATGCATCTCACTATAAGAGGTCTTCTATTCCTTAAATGAAATACCTGAAAGCTTACTTCTGCCTGTTTTATGCCACCAGATCCCACCAGTCTAAGATGTTAGCATCATGGATTAACCTGCTATGCTAACTATATTTATTCTTGATCTTGGTAAACACCGCCAACTCTTTTATCTCAATAAAGGCCTGTCTGACTGGTTCCAACTGAAAATAAATGTGAAAACTTGCTCTCAGGTGTTCACAGTGAGCCATGGTTCGGACCATCGCATTGTTGAAAAGCATTGTTGAACAGCATAGTTGAAAAGCATGGTTAAAAAGCATGGTTGAAATAAAGCACACCAGTAATATTGTTTGGTGTCAACTGTGCAAAAGTGCCCCCAAAAAGACATTATAACAAAGCACAAAAATAGTCTGATTAAATATCAGAGAGAAAAGCTTGTTGCTATTGTGAGGCAGCCCAACTGATGCCATAGTTACAAAACAAGTTTTGGCTCTACAGCTCAACCAATGTTCTATCAAATGCAAGATTTGCCATTTTCCTTCATTTCATTTCACTGCATGGGATCCGCCTTGCCAGTTTTTCCTTATTTTAATCTTAGATGCGTCTCACCTGTTTTGCATAGTGAGCATGTGAACACCAGGCGGTGAAACGCACCAATGCACATCCGTCCCATGATAATAAATACTGCTTTAGGTGTGTTTATTCTCACACCCATAGTCATTCAGCCATATGTTCTGTACATATGAGTTTAATCACGTGCATTTTTATGCATACCCACATATCCCACACACGGATACCAAGCATATTTCCATTTAATTGGATACATACTGCTGCTGTGCCTTTTGAAAGTCTTACATTGTATTATAGTATTTTCTTTTTACCCCCCAATAGATAACAGATGCCCGAACTGTTCTACAAAGGACCAGATGTGATTGTGTGAAAATGCTCATGGGCCAACAGGCTTCTGACATTTTTTTTATCATTTATTTTATTTTATTTAACCTTTATTTAACCAGGATAGTCCCACTGAGATTACAAATCTCTTTTGCAGGGGAGTCCTGGCCCCAAGTCACTGCTTTAATTATTATCAGTGTTGAAAATGTAATTACCCAAAATAAAAAAAAGCAACTTAAGAAAATACAGTATATGCCACTATCAAAACTTTTAGTCATCTAAATTAATAATAGTGATTGCATCTCTTTAGGAAGTGGCAGCACCAAGTATTAACTTTCTGCCCCTGTGATCTTTAATGAGTTATAATGTAGAAGTATTTCAATAAATGGATTTTCTTCACACTTTTTAAATATGGAAAATTAGTTTTTGCAAACTTTTAGCAAAATTTTGCAGCTCAATTGTGACACAGTGTTGGCCGTAACAACTTGCCGGAAAGAATGAACAGAACGCAGTATGTAAGTGACAACTTTTTTTTTCGAAGGCACTGCTACACTGCTGTATTGTGACAAACTGTAAAAGTTGTCCACATAAAACTCCTGTAAAACTATATCCATCATCAGACACAGACAGAATAATTCATAAGTCTGTGTTTTTGTGTGCATTTTAACACTGGCCCAGCAGTACTTACGATGTCCTGTCTGCAAATGAGGCCTCTTTCCATTTAACTACTATAGATAAAGTTGTCAGGCTTATATGTATTTATAATGGATAATGGTGCACTGCCAGTTGTTAACCATTGTCATGGCTAATGCTAATGATACTTTAAATTTTCCGCAAGTGTAATGGTTGAAAGCATTGTGCCAACATTGTGCAGATTCTTTGTGGGATTCCATCAACTTTGTGGTGATTTGCCGATGGAAATTTTATTGTTTATTGTTTATTTATTTATTGGGGCGGCAGTGGCTCAGTGGTAGAGCGGTCGCCCTTCAACCGGCAGGTAGGCGGTTTGAATCCCGCTCTCCCCACAGTTCATGCTGTCGTTGTGTCCTTGGGCAAGACACTTAACCCACCTTGCCTCCAGTGGTGTTCCAGCTGTGACACTGGTGAATGGAACCTTAATGTAAGTCGCTTTGGATAAAAGCGTCTGCTAAATGACTAAATGTAAATGTAAAAATGTTCCAATGGACATATCAACCCAGTTCCAAACAACTGATTGATTCTTATAATTAAACATTGGAATTTACTAAACATAGAAGGATGCATTTCCAGGTAAAATTAGCAACAACAAGATTTGGTATAATGTTACAAATTCCAGGCAGAATATATTTATAGTTTATAGTATTTTTGTGATTTTGAAATATTAGTTGATTCTAACAATACTATTGAATATTTGGCTGTGGCTATAAAAACTACTCCAGTAAACCAATAAACACCTTTATTTTTCCATTTAATACCCAAGCAATTTTAAAAAGGAACAAAAAAGTGACCAACAGATTAAGGTTCTGGTCTTTTTTAAACAAAGTTTTACTCAAAATAATAAGATACAATGAATTAATATTCAAGAAGTCTTGGATCCCTTGTAATCTGTTTATTCAAAGTTTTACTAATTTGCCTTGAATTTCACTTTAGAAAATTTCACTTTTTTATTAAAACTTAAAACTTAGAGTATATAGTTCAGATAAAACTTTGCTCTTAAGCAATGATTGAACCCTGGGATGGATTTTAGACATCGGCAGACCAATAATAATTTCCAATTTTTTTTCCAATACATTAATGCATATGTTTGTTGACTACAAATGGGTTGGACTTAATGGACTGCAGTGATTTAACCCAACAGGCCAGTATTCAGAATATTCTATCTAACATTCAAGTATTTACTGGAACAAATTGCTATTACAATAATATTCATAACTAAATTATCATACTTAATCTGATTGCATCTTATACTGTGTCAAAGTCATTGCCAACATATGAAATGAGCTTTTGATCTCATCTTTTTGTCTTGTATAATACTTTTCCTGCTTATGTATGGGCATATTCTGTACAATATACTGTATTTGGATAGGCCTTGCAAAAACATAGTGATAATATGAATAAGCAGTAGGCCTATACACAATTCTTCTCATCCTTGAATAACTTAATTAGAATAATCTGCAGCATCTGTTTGCAATTTATCTTTTTATCATCATAATAGAGAGAGTGAAAGTAGCACACCAACAAACACTTCTATGCCACAATATAATCTTAATAGTGAGAGTGCATTTCTTTGATGGAATGCTACAATAGTTTGAGAATGAGCTAATGCCATACCATCTTATTTGTTCTCATTTGTTCTTCTTCTTTCACTTCAGCTTGTTCTGTGTACTTACATGATCCAGGGCTCAAGCGGCCATCGCACCCAATGAACACTAGTGCTTTATCTGGCTGCTTGACAGTATTTTGCGTGCAGAGATGAGACAGGCAGCATGGAGGGAAGCTAGAAGCAAAAAAGATAAAATATAAATAAAAAGCTAAAAGACATAAAAGGAAGAGATGAGGCTTATCAGAGGGAGATGAGAAAGAGAGAAAGGTGTCATGCTTTGTGGCTGAGCCGTGGTTCCACTTCCTTGTCCGAGCGATGATCCCCTCCTCCCCGCCTCGGTCTATGCAACCTCTGCAGTGCTGGCACACTCCTCTGCAGGACCCACCTGTTCTGCACTGTCAGGAAGGAGGGCCTCTTCTCACTCACATACACACACACACACACACACACACATACGCACTATACCTGCAGTCTGGTGCTCTGCAGGTAACCCAGCACTTTCTTCAGCCTATAGCAGTGTGCTCTGATCTTATTTTATTATTATTATTATTATTATTATTATTACATAAATTTTATATAGCGCTTTTCTGGGGATGCAAAGACGCTTTACATATCAATTATTCATTCACTCCACAGTCACACACTGGTGGTAGTAAGCGTGGCTCAGTGGTAGAGCGGTCGTCCTTCAACCGGAAGGTAGGTGGTTCGATTCCAGCTCTCCCCACAGTTCATACTGTTGTTGTGTCCTTGGGCAAGACACTTAACCCACCTTGCCTACAGTGGTGTTTCCAGCTGTAACACTGGTGAATGGAACCTTAATGTGGATGCTTTGGATAAAAGCGTGACTAAATGTGATGGTCGGACAGTCTGTAGGCACAGAATGGCTGCCATGTCTTTATATATATATAAAATTTCATTTATCTTACATCAAATCCAAAATAGGGTAATTTGTCATTACAAATTAATAGAACAATGATGAAAAGATTTTACCAGTACCTAGTTTTGGCCAACAATCTGCTACTTATACTGTCTCTACTGAAAAAAGGTTTTAAATTAAAAGTGTAATTACATGTTCATTTTAAATAAGTTTACAGCACTGTAATCTGTTTTGATTCAGAGTTGGGAGAGCACTGGCTCTGTGGGTTTTGTTTATTCATAGAAAATAACTTTCTAAAATGTATTTGTAATTTTTTCTCAGTATGTTCTGTTCCAAAATACCAGTGTTCATTAAAGCAACACTACGTAACATTTAGCCACTAGGGGCCACACCCTCTACAACCTGACTATATATCATTTATATCAGAGTTTTCTGTCCAGGTGAGGGTACTGTGTCAGTAAAATAGGTATAATTCTACCAATCGTTTGTCTAAGAATCTTTAAATCCTTAAAATACCTGTAATTTGTCCTACACCTTCCTTTTATTTCACTAGCTTTTAAAATTTGATCTGTAATCTTTTGATGGGCCTCCTCTTCTACCAATTCTTGCTGGGGTGATTCTGCTCTCTACTCCCCCTCCTGTCCATTGATTGAAGTACTTTCATTCAGTGTTAGAAATATGGTTACACAACTTATTTTTAATGTTTTATCATTATGGCATCAGCATTGCACAAGACACAACACCACTAAAGAGTACTTCAACTGTACTTAATGCTATGCTTGTTAATGTGCAAGGCCTTGACTGAGAGAACACCAAAACAGCAACAATAGCATTGAAAAAATGTCCCCAAGGTAAAATTTAAACACTACAAATCATTGCAGTATCCAACAACAGTGAGTGCAGTATCCTATCCTTTTTAGAAAGATTTAAATAGTCTAAAATACTAAAAACAATTTGTATATTTTATGGTAGACCTTTCCTACCAGCACACCCTCCACTGACTTTATCTGGGACTAGTGTAGATGCACGTGTGTTGGTATATCTTAAGGGATTTGGAGCAATAGTGGGCCTCATTTATCATGCAGTGTACCAATGAATCTGTATTGAGAGCATTTAGATGCACAGACAGTGAAAAAAAGATGCTGCAGAATCAAATTAGACACTGACTTCCTGTTTTCAAACCCAATCACATTTTTGTTGACTATGTATTATTAATCAGCATTATTAAATGTTTAATGCATCATAAGGAAGAAAATAAGGGTGTCCTCGCACATTTGGGCCCAATTTGCTAGGCAGCTTAATGAAAATGCTTCCCGTTGCTCAAATGCCCTGGCAGCGGTCCATCTCCTCCCCACCTCGTATGCTCATTTTGCTCGCTAATAGAATCGAGTAGAGAAGAAGCTCTTGTCTCAGTCTTCATAGGAGGTTACAGCATTGGAAATTTATTTTCGGCTCTTGCTCTCTGGTTTTGTGTTGCAAAGTAATTGAGTCTTTAAGTATCGGAGCAAAATCAATGTGTAAACCAGTAGGCCGCTTGATTGTCTGTTAGCGAGTTGTGTCTGCAGGATTCAACATCCTCAGAAAGCGGATACGGCACTATTCTTCAAATACAAAACCAAGATTCAAATAAAGTGCCTGTGGACATAAATGGCTAAACTTCTCGTTGTTATACAAACATCTTAAATATCAGAAAAATTTTGCACAATAAAGATGAGTTTGACTTTTCACGCTCAGTGTTGATCAGTTCCACATAGGAAAAGCAACACTCCGTAGGCTACACAGGGGTGTGTCCTCAGCCCACTATCGTACACACTCTTCACACATAACTGTGTCGCCTCCCACGCCAGTAATACTATCTTGAAGTTTGCCGACAACACCGGAGATGAAACAGACTACAGGAGGGAAGTGGCCGGTCTGGTGGAGTGGTGTGAGAGGAACAACCTCACCCTCAGCACAGACAAAAAACAAAGAGATGATACTGGATCTGAGAAATGGGAGCTCATTAGCAACTATTCACCTGGGATCTTGAAGTGGAGAGGGTAAGCAGCTTCAAATACCTGGGCGTCTACCTTAGCGAGGACCTCACCTGAACAACAAACACAACCCTGCTGGTCAGGAAGGCACAACAGCAACTGTACTTTCTGAGGAGGCAATTCCTACAGGTGCACCGCGTGGTACGGCACCATTACTACATAGAGTGGTGAAAACGGCTGAAAAGATCACCAGAACTTCACTGCCCTCTCTGCAGGACATTTACCAGTGCAGAGTCCACAGGAGAGCTGTCTGCATCATGAAGGACCCCACCCACAGCATGGACTGTTTAAACTCCCTCAGGCCGGAGGTATAGGAGTGCAAAATGGATTTCTAGGCTCAAGACCTCTTTCTTTCTTACCGCTATCAGACTGCTCAGGAGTTTTGCACATATACAGTATTGCACACAATGCATTAACTGCACATCCTCCATATTTTCCGAAATGTTGTTCTTTATATTTACTGTGCTTAATATATTTATATTTACTTACTTTAATGCAGCAAAGTAAGAATTTCATTGTGCAAGGAATTATGCATATGACAATAAATGCTTTCTGAGGAGATTGAGTGAGTAGATCTATTTTTCCATTAATAAAAAGGCCAATTTTGCATGAGCACAGTTTAAAGAGACACAAAAATGCCATTCAATTTTATTGTATAACCTGAGAGCTATATCATTGCTAAAAGCTCCGCAATAACAATATTTTATCTATAATTTATATACAATATATGTATATGTAATTTATATACAATATATATCATAACAATATTAACTCTTAATATTGAAATCTTATTTCAGGTTGATTTAATTGTTGTTTACACTACTCTTTTAAATTAAGTCTGTGGGAGATTGTTTAGTAAATGCCCATATTAAAACAAATGTGAAAATTTGTTAAGCTTCTTGAGACATGAACTGCAGAAAAACAGTCAGTCTAAACTAGAGTCTGGTTGATGTTTGACACCTGGTGTGAAAGATATTAACGTTTTGGTTCTACCCAATATATATATATATATATATATATGATATCATGCCACACCTGCCATTTCAAAACAAACAAAAAGAAACAAAAATCCTTGTAGCTTGCTTTAGGATAAAAAAACAAACTATTTTAGAGAAAAGACACTGTGTTTCCAAAAGCCTTATGTACAGTACAATGCCCAAACAAGGCAGATGCAAACAATATAAACATTTTGGTTATCACTTTAATAAAGCCATACAATTTAACCTTTCAGTGTCACATCTGCCATCCTTAAACAAACATAAAGAACAGCAAATACAGGTGGGCAGTCTTTAGATACAAGCTAAGGAATACACTTTAAAGGACACTGTTGTAAAAGCCCTGTAACAGTAATTTATAGTTGCAGAAATGAACCAACCCGTCCATTTGCTAGTAGCCTTGAGTACAAGGACCAGTTTTACGTGGATCCCTAGGCCCAAACTAATAATGGATGTCTGTTGCTGTAAAGGTGTGTAGTCACGAACTTCATTATTACTTACTCCCTTCTCGTGAGTGCGAGCGGTTAAATTAAAGCAGTGTCGAGTGAGTGACAGATGTTAGGAGAGCGCTACCAGCCGAGAGCAGCACAGCAAAGTCCCTCTGCTCGTCAGGTTGTACCGTGTTCTTTTGAAGCCCTGTTTGTCTGGCTGTTTGAGCTATTTATAACCGCCATTTGTTTCTGCTCAGGCTTATTCATTCACGTTGCCCACCTGTATCTCTCTCCCATGTGCACGCAGAAAGGGAAGTGCTTTAGGATGGGCTTGCTTGGCTGGTGAACTGCACTTACAGACAAACCACAGCCTGTGCGATAGAAGATTACCTGCTTTTACTTCATGTTTGCCACCTTGCTAATTATTGGTTATAGTAGCCAAAAGAACTATGCACAACCCTACTTTTCATAAGGCTTTATGATAATTCCAGACTAACTTTACTGCTCATTTGTTATATATGGGCAGCTTTATCTCCATAGCAGCATGCTGTGGGATACAAGGAACATTAAGTTTTGTTCCCAGCTATATTTTTCAGTGAAAGAGCAGGTCATAAAATATCAAAATATTATGTTAGCATCCTGCCCAGGAATTAGAAATACTGAACTGGTGAACTGGCTATTCCAAAATCAATGTGCATGCATAATTTCCTCTTGACCAAACACTGGCTCGTCACAAGCACCTATCTGATCAAGCAAAATGGCTGGTAACTGAACTAAACAGTGGCTTTTTGAAGAGGAGGGACAGATGGGAACTGGTGACATTCTGTTCACCCCAAACAAATGTATTGCTGCATTAACTGGAGATCCAAATTCAACCTAAGAAAATAAATGTCTGAGAGTGTCACAGTGCTACTAAACACCACTGAGGTTTTGTCCTATCCCTGTTGCACTCTGTCTGTTGAGCTGATGAGATCATTTGTTGAAATTCAGATGTTTATCTAAGCTGCACAACACACAACTCATTATCCTCAAATATGTATATTATCAAAGACACTCAGGCCGATGCCTCACACAATTTTTTCAACCTAACAAGTTTATGTCTCTTTTTGAAAGTAATTGTAAACTAGAGCGTTGGGGTTATAGTACCTATGTATGTGCGTGTTATAGGAGTTATCTTGTTACAGAATAATTTAACCAAAAAAAGCTACTGTAAAACCCAATGTAGATAATCCGGTGAGAGCATACTTGTTAAAGCCCAAAAGGAGGAACAAGGAGGGTAGCAATTATAATACAATTTACTACAATAAAAAAAGGAATTAAAAACACATCCCCACACATTTTAATGTTAGCCGTCCCAATCACATGCTATCAGTTCAATCCCCGTACCGAGCTGCTTGCTTCCCAAAGTTAGTCCTTGTAGACCCCCTAGGTACTGTATCTGCAGTGACCCACTTGTCCTGGGCTGGTACTATAGGTAAAATTCCATAAAGCAGAGGTAAAACAGGTCTTTGTTCTTATGCATGCCTCTCCTCCACAGGTGGTAAAATCACAGTCGGGGGTAGTTCAATCTAATCTAATCTAATCTAATCTAGTGTTGTCACGATACTGGAATTTCTAACTTCAATACGATACCTTCAAAAATATCGATATTCCATACCATTTTTGATACCGAAGGAAAAACAACTGTCACAATATTATTTTTTATTTAATTTTTTATTTAAAGATAAATATAACATGTCTAGATAGAACATGACAATGAGGTATATTTTACATTAACAAAAATGTCTTGAGGTTGTGCATAGAGCTGCAACTAACAATTATTTTTTCTGTTGACTAATCTAACGATTATTTTTTCGATTAGTCGACTAATCTAACGATTATTTTATTTTTATTCTTTTTATTAATTTTTTATAAACTGTATAAAAAGAACACTAGATTAATGTACAGTGGGGATCGAAAGTTTGGGCACCCCAGGTAAAAAAATTTATTAATGTGTATAAAGACGCCAAGAAAAGATGGAAAAATCTCCAAAAGGCATCAAATGACAGATTAGACATCCTTATAATAAGTAAAAAAAAAGATTAGATTTTATTTCCATCATTTACACTTTCAAAATAACAGAAAACAAAAAAATACTGTCTGCAAAAGTTTGGGCAGTGCCATGTACTGTAGGAGTTTAGTTTTATCTGTTCTTATCCAAATGGCATAGTAAGTAGTTTTTTAGAGTGTGGGACCTTTCATAAGGCACAGCACACAGCCATCACTTTTATTACTATCACTGCTTTGATTAGCGCATTTGCGCTGACTATGTTTACCCCTGCCTCTCCCTCCTCTACTGGGTAAAGTGTCAGGATGAACAACATGTATTTCTCCCAGACGGCTGTCTCTGGAAGCTGCATTATTCCCAACCCCCCTGTCACTACCGCGGCTACAGCGAGTACGCCCGCCCCGGCTTCTATCACCTGTGCTAAACCTGCTAAATGTTAAGCAGCAGCAGGTGCTACGCGCACACGGCTTCCCTTCCCAACCTCCCCGTCATTACAGCGGCCAGAGCGACTAGTTTCCTTCCGTTTCTTTCAATGATTTTGGGCAAATTGTGAGAAAAACGGAGTGTGCTTTATTTTCGCTGAGAGAGGCACCATCACCGCCGCCGCTGTCCAAGTCACAGATGCACTCTCACTCTCGCTCATTCTCACTTTCACTTGGCTGTTGTTCTCCTTCAGAATCAGGATCAGCCATTACTAATGCCAAAGCTTCATCACAGGTGTATTTTTTATTTGTAATTTTTTTTCCAGCTAGCGTGTAGAGAATGAGGCTTCTACTGAGCCGGTTCTGACACGCCCACTGACCCGTTGACGCATTTTACGCACATCGACGTATTTTGTCACGTGATCACTAGTTGTGCACTTGTTCAAAGGCCTCTCAGATTGTCATTCAGAAACCAATAGTTCAAGTAAAAAAAAAACTCTTGTATTTTCAAGTAAAATCCAAAGCTCAGCTGGTATCGATACTTCGGGAAATGAGTATCGTATCGTTTGAGATATTTCAGTATCGATATTTATCGAAATATCGATATTTTTGACAACACTAGTCGGGGGTAGTGTACATAACGTCAAAGAGTATCTGTCTACTGTCCTGTGTCTCTGACTGGCTCTAGCACAACATAAGGGTAATGAGACCATCAAGAAGCTTGTTTACCTCTGCCCTGACTTTTTTTTCACATATTAAAGACTCTTTCACCAGATAACAGAGGTAGTGCTTCTTTTGCTGTAATGCTACATTTCCCTTTTTCTGTCTGGCAATGTGGTAGGCAACAGACAATCTATGCTGGTGGTCTTGAACCCACCCATTTACAGAATGACTGGGTTCTTGGGAGCTCACACCTAAATTTATGTCAGCTGGGAGACGCAAGTGATGATTGAACATTAAAAACAATGGCCAGTAGCGAAGTGACCAGTATTGTTATAAGCATGAACCAGTTCCGGTAAGTATTGTGGCCAACAATTCTGCTTCTAAAGAGCGACGAATTCTCAGCAAGGATTGAATCTTTCTTCTAATGCAACAATTTCGATAGGATAGGAGACAGAGATTGGCTGCAAAGGGGCTCTAGGCTCCACCCTGACTTCTGAAGACTGCACGACACACAACTCTCCTGGAGGCGGCCTACCTTCTTCCCCATGTTGGGCTAATAGAAGTGTCGTCGGATGCGGTAGAGGGTTTTATCAACACTGGCATGGGCCCCGGCCTCATTGTTTGTCTTACAAACATCCTGGGACCTGGAACTTGGACAAAGTCTGATAGTGCACTTCATGGGCTCTTTGATCAATGACTTTTTGGCACAATATATTACTTCTCACCTCTATTTTTTTCCACCGTTGGAGAAGTCCTTTGGGCATCTCTTTCTTCACCACAGAGAGGCTTGCTTTTACCTCAACAATACTTAAAGTTGTAGTTAAAAGACGCCAGCTGGGCAACCACTGTTTCAAGTCTGGCTGTCTGCAGGTGGGCAAGAGGGTAATTGTCCGTCTATACAGTAAATTGTAAAATAATCCTTACATTTTTCTGTTCCAGCCCATTTTAGCGCCAACAGTTCCAATTTAAATGAGCTATAATTGGCATATTTTTGTTCAGAGGGATGTAATCCACTCTCGTCCTTGTACTTGGGCCAATACAGCTTCAAGTCCTTGATTGCTGGCATCAGTGTACACAATGAATGGATAGTCAAAGTGGGCATATGCCAATATAGGTGCTCGTTTTAACTCAGTTTTAAATAGGTACGTCTGACATTCAGATATCCATTGTATTTTTTACGCTTGGGGATTGTTTATCGGGAATGCCTGTGAGTAATGAGTTCAACAGGTGGGCGATTTTATCAAAACCAGAAACAAAACCTATAATAACCTGCAAAGCCCAAAAACGCTCTTACTTGTTTGATAGTTGTTGGCACTTGACAATCTAGTACATCAGACATCTTCCTTGGGTCGGGTCTCACCCCTCCACGGTCCTCCACATGCCCCTGAAATTTGACCTCCAATTGTAGAAACTTGCATTTGTCAGTGCGCAGTTTGAGTCCGTGTCACCACAACAGGTCAAAAACTTCATCCAGGTGCTGTAGGTGAGAGGAGAAGTTAGGAGAGCAGATAATGATGTCATCCAAATATACTAATAATGACTGCTATTTGACCACTTAGGCACCGTTGCATTAGTCGTTGGAACGTTGCAGGGGCGTTACAAAGTCCAAACGGCGCGCTCTAATTCAAACAGTCCTAGGGGAGGTAAAGGTAGTTTTTTTTGATCATCTGGATGCATCTTTACTTGCACTGGCTAAGTCAAGAGTGGAGTACTATTCAGCTTGACCTAAACTAGTTAAGGTCTCTTCTATGCTTGACAAAGGGAGGGCGTCTTTATGTGTGATTGCATAATAATCTACAAAGAAACGCCCACTGCCGTCTTTGCTTTCTTTGATTACTCCATTCTCCAACATACCTACCAGTATGGTCTTCACCTCCTTTTTGAGCAATGCTGGGAGTGGCCTGTACCTCTCACGGATGGGTGGCACATCACCGGACGGGATATTATACAGTATAGTGTCAGTCCGGCCAAAATCTTTATCATGTTTTGCAAAAACCTATTCCCACTTAAATAGGGGGCACTCAATTCTTCTTGCTGCCGGATGGACGAGTCAGATTGATTAATTAGATGACCCACCTCTTGCACCAACTCTGATTGTCCGGGGGCAGCTGTCGTGTGAACCAAGGGCACCTCCACTACTTCATTTTCCTTCAATGATAGGCTCACATTGTTAGCTCCATGCACATTGGTCTGGTCAATCTGATAGAGGGATCCAAGCTTCTGGTACCGGCCTGTTGACACACTTTAAGAGTGTGGGTTACAGACGCGTATATGAATTCGGCCATTTCTTACCACACCAATAGTTCTTGCCCTCTTCGCCGCTGGCATCCAGCAAAGCTTCGCTCAGGGCACAATAGTCAGCACCACCAGGGCCCATCCGAGTTTGGCTTCACTGTTTGGGGGGACTCTGACACTTCACTTTATAGCCAGCCGCACATGCCCCAGGTAGTCATTGTCAGCGGTGGTAACTTCAACATGGCGACAGGCAGCAAAGGCGTCTCTCTCTCTCTCTCTTTCTGTGGGGATGGGCAGATTCTTTGGAGCAAAAACATGCATCCCAACAAGCCATAACAACGTTCATCCCATCAATGGGGGTGAGTACAGTTCTCATCCTTTACAATTATAACTTCACGTCGTGGAATCTGAATCTCTTAAACCTCCAGGCTGAGTATGGCATAGCCGTTGTATGGGATCTCTAAGCCATTAGCTGCTCTTAAGTTGAAGAGTACAGGTTTCTTTCCAAGCTTAGTCTCGGTAAAATGCTCATTAAACAGGTTCTGAGCCATCAGAGTGACCCTTATCGAGCAATCCTTTTAACTTAACACCCACAGCCATGATATTAATTGTTGAACATTGGCCTATTAATGCTTCTCTGGCCCTAGTCTGTACTGATGGCTCAGTAACCCCTAACCCTTGGACCTCTGGGGCAGGAACAACTAGTATAAAGCTGGCCTAGATACCATACAATACCGGGCTATACAGTCAGGTCCATCAAATATTGGGACATCGACACAAATCTAATCGTTTTGGCTCTATACACCACCACAATGGATTTGAAATTAAATGTGCTTTATCTGCATACTTTTAGCTTTAATTTGAGGGTATTTACATCCTAATCAGGTGAACGGTGTAGGAATTACAACAGTTTGTATATGTGCCTCCCACTTTTTAAGGGACCAAAAGTAATGGGACAATTGGCTGCTCAGCTGTTCCATGGCCAGGTGTGTGTGTTATTCCCTCATTATTTCAATTACAAGGAGCAGATAAAAGGTTCAGAGTTCATTTCGAGTGTGCTATTTGCATTTGGAAACTGTTGCTGTCAACTCTCATTATGAGATCCAAAGAGCTGTCACTATCAGTGACGCAAGCCATCATTAGGCTGAAAAAACAATTTTTTTTTGTATATTGTAAAAGATTAGATTTGTGTCGATGTCCCAATATTTATGGACCTGACTGTATGTCCTGCCCTATTGCACAGTTGTGACCTCACCACTGGAGCTGTATCCCCATACAGAGATAAAAAATAAAAATACCTTATGCACCAAATTTTTTTCATCGTCTTCTAAGACACTAACCTGGTGCTTAGCCTCACCCGCTAAGGCCTTGCAGAATAATAGCCACCTTATTAGGCTGAGTTAGCCACCTTATTAGGCTGAGTTAGCTCTTGGGACCCCAACAACCCTTTTATCCACCTTTAAACTTTGGAAGCCAGGGGGCACCAAGGTACACAAGCATCAGCATCATCGCAAACAAATTTAAAATTCCTCCCTGGTTAACAAGCGTTCTCTGAAACCTGATCCTGTCAACTACGCCAAAATGTAAACTAGAGCATTGGGGTTATGGTACCTATGGATGTGTATGTTATGGGATTTATCTTGTGACAGAATTAAACCAAATAAAGCTATTGTAAAATACAATGTAGATGATCGAATGAGAGCATACTTGGGTCTGAGTCCAAAAGGAGGAACAAGGAGGGTGGCAATTACAATACAATTTATTACAATAAAAAAGGGATTTAAAACAATAGACCATCAACAAGCAGTTAAAAGTTGACCAAATAAATTAAATTAAAAGTCCATGTAAAAACATAAAAATAATACCAAGCTCAGTATGTAAAAATGAAAGCCAGGTTCGGGTGAGGTACGGTACAGGACGCCAATCTCCACGGCAGCAGCACGCCACTCCTCGGGCACGCATCTTCAGCAGCTACAGGCAGCTGAAGATGAAACAGAACACATGAGCCAGCACAGGAATCTGGGATGTTTGGGTCTTGTTTTTATAAAGTGTGGCTACAATACTTACTTTATATCACCAAACTTTTCCATGAGTCCTGCTCCACTTACCGGCTGGCCTCACTCGCGACAGCTCAGTGGACCCTGTTATCACAAGCACACGCCGGTAATATGTACTATGTACTGCCTTAACTCCTTTCTCCACAAATAACGTTTGGTTCAGTACTCACACGGCCGGCAGAGCTCCTCACCCTGCCCCTTAGTGTACGACGCTCTACAAAACTCTGTAGTCCAGCAGTTCACAATCTCTGTCTTTGGCTTCCCTCTCCTCTCGCTCCTTTTGGTCTCTCTGCTTCCTCCCCTGGCTCCCCCATTTTGTCGTGCCTCGTCCTCCTAAAAAGGCTGTCTCCTTCAATGTCACACAGGTGTTTGCAATAAGCGGTAAGTAGTGAGTGTAGCGGCAGGTTACACAACACAAACGGAAGGCATGCATCACAATAAAACACACAATAAAAGCCCACACTTTAAATTAGAAATCCCTGCCGTCTCACATCATTTCAATAACTGACATGCAAGGTTTGGTTGAATGGAATACCATTGTGCCAATGTAAATGATGCAGCGTTTTTGTGAGAAAGAACTAAACATAATTAATAAACACGTTAGGGTGACTCTCCAGTGGATTGCCGAGTTGTCCTTTGAAGATCCCCTTGTTAGCTGTTTCACGCGCTGTTGTTGGCCCAGAAATAGCCATGTTAATTTACCACCGCGCCTCTAATGATTAAGTGAAGTTTTATTAAGATGCAGAGCTTTTTATGCATTATTTCAAAGGGGCCGCTTCTTTGTCATATTTAAATCATGTTAATTATAGATATGAATGAATACATTTGGGCTATTCTAAGATTCACATTTGAATTTAGCAACACATAGGAGAAATGTTTTATTACCAACCAAATCCCAATTAGACTTGTAGCCGGACAGTCAAGATACAAAGAATCTTGATTTTAGCTTAGCTTTACCTGTAACTTCTTACCTTATTAAGTTTCTTCTCCCATTGGCTATAAAGGCCTTTCTAGTGTTCTGTTTCAGTCTGTGTTTTTTCCCAATTGCCTGCATCCCGCCTCCACCCCAGTTCCCTGTTTTAAGCTTATTGTTTTTCCTTACATATTTGAAGCTTTCACATCTTAAGCTTATTTTAATAACTTGAGTTGTTGACTTGTGTCTTCCCTCTTTTTCAAACGAGGTAATGCACTGGAAGCTCTATGTTACTCATAATCCCCTAATTCAATTTGTATTCTGTGTGATCTTAATGAAAAGCTACAGTTGCAATAATGTTGGATGCCTGAAAGGACTACATCTGGGAGCTGCATGTGAATAGAATCTTTTCAATCCGTGCTTGATTACCAACGCTCATCTGTCATTTGCCAAATAGCCGTAGAACTGCACAATGCATAAAATACATTCAATTTGGTAATGGCTGTCGATTAGCTTTTATAACAGCAAGGGCTCCACTGAACTACACTATACTAAAATGTCCAATTAGACTGAACATACTGTCATACATACAGACTGTCTTTTTCCCCTGCTGATCTTTGGAAAATAACAGTTTTTAGTGCGTGTCCCTTGCTAGTCACAAATTTCTTTGACAGTTTCACTTGTTTTGACAATTTGTTTTTCAATTATAATACAATACAATAATACAATATATAGGCTACTCATTGTATACAGTGTGGAGACAGGCCTGTTGGTAGGTTGTCAGTATTTTTGCAAGAAGCGCCAGGAGAGATCCTCACACACTGACAGCTTGGTTGGCAGCTTCCTTTTGCCTGACGGTGTATCATCAGCTCTAATATCATGCAGTCTATCATCCCTCCTCTTCCTGAGTGTACTATTATATTGTTCACCTCCCGTCAAAGCCATTGATCCGTTAGGCTCGGAAAGATATTCTTTAGGCATCAATGTCAAGAGTTTAGCTTTCTATCACTTTCATACAGTAGTTCAACTGAATTCGAAATGTAAAAAAATATCACTTTCCATACGCACAAACCATAGTAACTGTTTATCCTTGAAATCCATGAAGTTTGTCTTTGAAACAATAAATTGTTAACAGAAGACATCTGGGTATACTGTAGGTTTAAAGGTGAAGACCTTTTGTCCTTCCAAGGGACATAGTCCATCCATCCATCCATCCATCCATCTATTCTGTATTTAACTTGTAAGTTGGTAAGTTTGTTGTATATGAGCTAAAATTTGGAAACCTTATTCATTAGCTTTCATGATAGCTTTAATGATCATTTGGCCTATCACCTTCTGTGAAACCTTGTCTTGAATATGTCCTGGATGACTGGCAACCTCCACAGACATGTCATATTCCAATCAACATAAATGGCAGCCATCTTTGATACTTTTTTTAAACACCTAGGCTTCATCCAGACTTTTGCGTTTTCATAAGTGAAAGGTGTGACATTCTGTGTTTCTATATTTCCTGATGTTTTTGAAATGGAAAAAGACTGCTTAACCAGTGTTTGTCTAAAAACACCAGTGTTGAAGTACAAATGGACAAAAACAGACACAGTAGATACCGGTGTTCGCTTTTTGCTTGGCTACTTTGCTCTTAGTGGACAAATTAGTATGGAATCCTTGATTACCAGTTCAAAGTCCAAATCATACAGCATAAACTTCAGCAATATTACTAGTGTCATCATTTTGAAATGCTAATCTGACAGAGGTTGTTTTGACTTGTCTCTAAAATGTGGAATTAACACATAAGTGGATGTAGGAATCGGCTTAAACTGTTAGAGCTATTATACTATTGCAGATGGAAGTTACAAGTCATTTACCACAAAGTGCAGAATACTTCCAAATTGAAAGAGGTATGTAGTTTGGTATAGACAATGGAAAACTTGTGCAACACCTGACAACTTTTTTTCTTTTATTTTTTTTTTTGGCTGGGGGTAAAAAAAAATCACAAGCATCCAGAGATTCCACATCCTTTCTTATCTGTCTGACACCACACCATCACAATAAAGCAGATGTATCTCTCTTCAGTGGCTGTAGGAGCTGGTGTTCTGTCTAGGTTTGGCCTGGGGCATGAATTGTCTGCTCTGCTCGGCGGATGGACTTCTGTCGTTAATTGGGTCCTGGAGGGTGACGTGGATTACACCTGAAAGTAGGTTGAAAGAGACATTGCTATGGGCGCCTACACTGCAATGACTAGAAAGGAAAGTGTAAAATCCATGCCACTATGTTTCGACTTGTGATGTTTGAGCTTGAGGCTTCAATGTTCCTCTTCTTTTAATCTTTTGCCCTCTTCCAGACTTCCTTTGTGTCCACTTGATGCAGAAAACCTACCAAAACCCACTCTGTTATAACAGTTAGACATATTAGCTACCCATTTTAAAGCTTAGAGATTGAGGACAGTTGTATGACGTGGAAATAAACCCAGAAGCTGGAACCTTTTTGAAAATCTGCAGCAGTCACGTTCAAGTCACAATTTAGATCCACAACGGCTAGTCCTTACTCTTGGTGCTACTTATTGCCCCTCTTCCATCCTAAACCCCCCTCCCCCATTGCCCTCGACAGTTACGTAATGATCCCAAAAGCCTTGTCAATAAGCTGTGCTATCAAACACCAGTGATATCTATTGATGCATGAAGATTTGAGACTGTTACGGCAGATACTTAATGGTGTCTTTTTGACCTTAGTCATTCCTTGAAATATTGTCTTACTGTTTGGCTAATGAATTGTGGCAGTGTCTAATATGTGCGCTCTGTTTGTCGGCAGCTTATTATAGTGTTTGGTCTGTGGCACAAATTACACAAGGCAACCTTCAACCGACCTCCTTATGGATGAAGTCTATTATTTTAGCTGCGCACAGATCAGAGCAACACTGTGGATGACAGCATGCATTCATATTTAATGCACATCTTGCACAATTTAATTGCACATCTCATTTGTGAGAAAAAAAAGTATGTTGTATAAGTTTCACTTTCAGGTTTTTTCCTCCTTGACTTTTGCTTTAGTAAATCAAAAACCAAGATGTGGTCGAATAGGCATTGATTACATCAGTGGTTTTTCCAAACGCTCGTCATCTTCCCCACTTTCATATTGACTTAATCAACTATTTCGCTTTGTATGCCTTTCACTATGAATCTCTCCCCTTTATTATATTTGCCTCAGCTCTTAGTAAAACTCTTATTTAATTTAGATGGTGGTGCCAAGACTGGTAGAGCTATCCTCAAACAACTGCAGACATTTATCTTCCTCTTATTTGTCCAACTGGCAAATTGTACTGACTTTAACCTTGTATGAACAACAATTATAAGATTTGAACCTCTTTTATGCATAAAGCATGTGAGGAAAAGTCCGGTTGTACTTCAGCTCATTTTTTCAAATGATAACTAATGGCTGTAAAATGTAGTAAAGGTCACTATACGGCTAATGCGCTGAAGGTGAACTTTTGGGCAGTGAATCACCAATGTGGGGTTATTAAAATGGTTCAGGTAGAAAATAGTGGGATCAATATCAATGGAAATGTCATGTGTTTACAAATGTCTGCGCCGCGTGCTGCACTGGGATGTTGTTATTTTGATTTATCATGGAAGACAAGTGAGGAACGTGCAAGGCTAGAGCAACATGCTAATGTGTCACTTTAAAGGGAATAGAAGCCGGTTTGTACTTTACCTTAAAATGAAAGGTTTTTATGACGGTACTGGAATAACATGCTTGGTCTCGTCCTGATTTGACTATTACACTACTCTGCATAAAGTTTTGAAACATTGTTTATGATACCAAAAAATAAATAAAAAATACAATCTAAATGTAGAATCTTGATAAATGTAGATCTTTGAATGTTCTGGATCTCAAATTATTTTAAACCAGATTAACACAGTTTCTATTTTGTACATATTTCTCACACAGTATGTTGTTTAATTATGTTGTAGGCTGTAATGATATATATTTTATTCTTTTTCACTTTAAGAATCCAACCATTTGACTAGTTTTCTTAATAAGCAACAACAACAAACTCAAAGGCATACATGGTAAAGGATGCCATTATGACATCCACTCCATAGCATTGCTCTTAATTGTGTCTCATTACTAAATTATTAAATTTGGAAAGAATTTGTTGAACTTTATTACAGACAGTATTAACATAAAGCCATAATGTTACTGTATTCTTAGTAGTAAGTGGTGATGACCAATTTTGCCACTACAAATATCGCCGTTAAGAAAACATCACTGTGAGGATGAGGGAATGTCAGCAAAGGGCACTGGGTTCTACAAAATGCTTATCTCATTACGCTAATATGTAATCCGATCAGTATATTAATCGATCTATGCTCCTCGGGGCATATGGTCCCCGTGCAGCTTAACATTTCATATACAAATGAATCCTGCTTAGTTTAGGTCAGAGGTTACCGTTTACAGTGACATTTAATTTAATTAACACTTGTTGAATAGAAAGAATATGAAATTGACTTATTGTCATATTGTCATTTTAATGCAGATATTGGCTATATGGGACACTGGCACAACACAAATGGAATACATTTAATGAGCTAACCAATGCTCTAAATAAATGCTTGAATAAACTATAGTCTACAGGCTGTTTTTCTTTTCTTTTTTTTTTTACTACAAACCAGAGGTTAATAAATTGACAAAAAAAACAAATGCTTTCCTTTATAGGTTGTTAGAAGAATCATGTCAAGACTTTCTCTTGATTCTGATTCTGACTTCTGCTTCGTTCATACATGTAGCACAAGTCAGGTGAATGTCCGCAGTAGGAGCTAGCCCAGGTAGAGTGGGTAGAGTGTTTGTGAGCTGGGTATGATGTGTACTACTTCTGCTGAAATGTCACATATAGCTGGTGCGTCCCACTTAAGCGACCCAAGTCCCTTGTTCAAAACAGTCAAGATGGCGCGCGGACTGCCAAGAGTTTGTTCGCCTCTGTTCTTCAATCAGTTTTAAATACATGAATGTGTTTAAAACCTCAACAGGAGACAGCAGTAAGATTGTTCTTTTTTTAAAGAAGATGTTTTTGCATGTTTGTTTGTTTACTTCTTCATAGATTTTCGCAAAGCTAACGCCATGTCCGTTGCAATTCCGATTGGTTGGCCCCAGGCAGCTTTGCCCCGCCTTGAGGAAAATGAGCTGGCATTGAGCTTTTCCAGACTCCTTGCTGATACAGCGAGGAGTCTGGCTTGCCAGGCTATATTGTGATAGCCCAATTGTAAAATAAATTCCATTTAAATGTGACAAGAAGAGAAAGGTAAACCTGCAGGTCAACTGTAAGTTTATAACTCAGTGTCACACAGAGCCTTAATGCAAGAAATGTTGACAGAGAACATAGGCTTATTTCTCAAAGGTAGGGTTATGTATGGGAGAAAACTGGATGTAAGTCTATTTTCACACAATCTTTTGCATTTATCAATATGAACATGGGCGTACGGTTTCCACTTCAGGTCAGTGGCTGGTGTACAAGTTTGAAGACAGTACTGAGCAGCAAAACCATTATTTAGAACAGACAAGGCAATGTCACTTTAAAAAAAATCCATATTACAGTCCTGTAACTATTGTAATCATACACAAGCCGTGTCCAGCGTGAGCTTTTGTGTTATAGGCAAACTCTTTATGTCTTTTGTCAGAGGCTGGTTTAACAATACTCTGAGGATTGCTCCAGTGTCAAAGTAATGTCACTAAACCCTCAGCTTAGGGAAAGATGGATTTAACTTTTAATTTGAAACGCAGCGGGCACTTAATGAGAGCCGTTCTCCACACCCTCATATCCCGGTGCCGTGAGTCACATAATATACACTCCACAAACACACAAGTCAACAACATGCTTACTCCTGACAATACTCTGGAGTATGTCTGGACGTTCATACATGACACCCACCTGGAGATTATACTCTACCAATGACCAGATATTCTCTGAATAATGTTTCCAATAACTGCAGTGAAGCTGGTAAACATATATGATTGTCTAAGGAAAGATGGATCAAGCTTTGCTTTAGACTGATGTGGCCAATACATGCTTATAAATACAGCAAACTGGCAGCTTGTATAGGTATTTTAAAACCATTAAAATATAGGCAACAACTCTTATTCTGCATTTAGGGGGCCCTCGAGTATTCCACTTGAGAATACAGAGTGGAGTGGAAAGGCAGTGGTAGATTGTGGTTTAAGACAAAATGGGCCTTGGTTGAATACCACATCCACTTCTTTCCATTGCATTATTAACATTAAACACCATGTGGATATTTAGGAGCATTAGTGGCTGACACCACTGATTATTATTTTACACCCTTAGCATCTTCGACCTGCATCCATCTGCCTAGGTGATGGCTGTTTTAATCAAGCATGCTTTTTGAGCCTGGCCTAAATGGATTAGATGGAAAGCTAACAGGTGAGGTAGTTAGAAGTAGGTTTCCTCTCATATTTCACTGTAATGAACACCCATGAACACTCTCTTTTAGGAACACTTCCTATAATCATAAATCTATTTTTTGATTTATATCCTCGGTAGGACCAAATAGGAAATGAAAACAAATCCCTGATCCCTGATTTATTGAATAATGCATGTTTCTCTGTGTTTGGGGATAGCACCAAAGCCAAAAGAGACAACTAGTCTATAAATATTCTGTATGACGTATTGTGTTCAGTTTTCAGATCTTTTTTAAAATGCAGAGCAGATACTTTGTTAGGATATTTCTAGTAAATATTTTCTTGGGATCTTTTCTGAGCTGAATAATTCCCAACCCTTAGTTCACCATATTTGAACATAAACTTTATTTGAACATAAACTATACAACCTATTAACTGTTAACTTTTCTTTTGAGTTGGCGGCACTGACTGTCATAAACAATGTAAAAGGAAACAGCTATAAAAGCTAAACTAAAATTAAAAATTAATAAAATGCACCAGTCTGGATCATGTCTCACTATGGACACCAGGAATCAATGATTGAACCTTGAGCAATACATGGGATATTTACAGAGACTTAAAGAGGATGTAGTTGTGGATGTGTGAATGTGGATTCTATCAGCAGATATATTCCATATTCGTATTAACAATTATTACCTCTGATGTTAACTTCTTGTACTATACAGTGGCAAGAAAAAGTATGTTAACCTTTTGAAATTTCATGGTTTTCTGAATAAGTTTGTCTTTAAATGTGATCTGATCTTCATCTAAGTCAAGGCTATTGACAAACATAATGTGTCTAAAAATAATTACACAAAGAAAGTCTGATCTTTCATGTTATTATTGAGAACAACTAAAAAACCTCATAGTGCTTGTGGAAAAAGTATGTGAACCCTTGAGTTAATGACCTCATAAAAGCTAATTGGAGTCAGGTTATAGCACACCTGGAGTTTCGTTAAGATAATACGTTTGGAGGTAGGGACTACAGCTACTTTGACTGATAAAAAACCCTCAAACATTTGGAGTTTGCTCTGCACAAGAACACACTTATGTGAGCCATACATCGCCAAAAAGAGCTTTCAGAGGAGCTATGATCAAGAATTGTTGCTTTACAAAAAGCTGGAAAGGGTTACAAAGTTATTTGTAGACTTTAGAAATTCACCAGTCTACAGGCAAACAATCTACAAATGGAGACGCTATGGGATTGTTGCTACTCTACCAAGAAGTGGGCGTCCAGTCAAAATGACACCAAGAGCACAATATAGACTCATCAATGAGGTAAAAAAACAACCCTGAATGACAGCCAAAGATTTGAAGGCATCATTGGAACTTGCTAACATCTTTGTTAATGAGTCAACAATACATAAAACACTGAACAAGCAGGGTATCCATGGCAGGACACCATGAAGGGAGCCACTGCTTACTAAACAAAACATTGCTGCACGCCTTAGGTTTGCAAAAGAGCACATTGACACTCCACAGCGGTACTGGCAAAATGTTTTGTGAACTGATGAAACTAAGATAGAACTATTTGGAAAAAACACGCAGCACTACATCATGAAAACATGATCCCAACTGTAAAGTATGGTGGAGGAAACATCATGATTTGGACCTGCTTTGCTTCATCAGGACCTGCAATCATTGAGAGGAAGATACATTCCCAAGTATATCAGACAATTCTTCAGGATAATGTAAGGATGTCTGTACATCAGCTGAAACTGTGTAGAAGGTGGGTGATGCAACCGGACAACAACACAAAACACAGGAGCAAGTCCACAACAGAATGGCTTCAGAAAAACAGTGGCCAAGAGCTCATACCTCAACCCAATAGAGATGCTATGAACTGACTTGAAGAGGGCCATACACATGAGACGTCCAAAGAATATGACAGAGGAATTTTAGTCCATTCTTCCTGGCAGAATGGGCTAAAATTCCTCCTCAACGATGTGCAGGTCTGATCTACAGCTACAGGAAGCACCTTGTTGAGGTTATTGCTGCCAAGGGGGGGTTAACCAGTTATTAATTCTAAGGGTTTACCTACTTTTTCCACTGCCATTTTGAATGTTGTAAATTAAAGTGTGTTTAATAAAGACATGAAAGATAAGAATTTTGTTTGCGTAATTATTTTTAGACACATTATGTTTGTCAATATGTTTTTTTTATCTTTTACAGTAAACAACACAGTAGACTCTTAATACTGTTAAACTTGCATGTAACAAGAAGAGTCTAATTTAGTGTTGTTGCACGCTCATGAATGGGAAATACTTCTGCTTTTGTTTCAACAGCGGGCGTGTATCTTTTTAAATACATTGCATGAATAAGGGTCTATAAATATTGTGTACGATGATCAAAGTGAGTAAAAATAAACCCATTTTTGTATCTTCATTATGCACCGCAGCTGTGTTGTTGGGATATTTCTGTTGACTAGTTCCTTGGGATATTGTCGATGCTAATCAATCTCCATATCCCTTAACAGGTCTTCTCCAGGGAGCTCCCCATAATACAGTGCAGAAGGAGGGGTTCTGATGTATGACCTGTCTATCAAAGTCTGGGTATGTGTGTGCCATGGCATGTTGGCTTCCTGTCAGTGCCTGCCGTGGTCCCTTGCTCTTGAATGCTTATGTGCGAGACACCCGGTGCTGACAGGAGCAAAATGCTGTGGCCTTTTTGATGGATGCCCACTGTTAACATGACAGGCTGCAGACATCAATCTCCAGCAGCCTGATTAAAATACATGCAGTGATGGCTCAAATTTACGCACAGGCATCCAGGAAACCCCTTCATTTGACGCACAAAAACAAACAGGACTGAGAGGAGAGCTTTTTCTTTCCCACTTTGTTCTGATTTCTCTTTGATATTAAGTACTACGTGCCTAGGATTTTGATGTTTTGCCAGAAGTTTGTTTTGATGCGGTGCACTGAATGTTAACCTAACTTATTGATTTACAGGAGTAGTCCCTTAAGTACACTCAGCTTAACAAAAAGCAGAGACAGCCATGGCTATACAAGAGTAACGTTTGTCCATCCACTCAGATTCCATGGTTTGCGTAAACTGGGCTCCAAGTGATCAGTGACTTTGACTCACTGAATTTAGTCTTGACTCTAATTATTTATAAACACACTGTGAAAGTTCATTATTTAGAGCTTTATTAAGTATTTTAGTAGCTTTTAGAATATATAAATGCATACATATTTGCCATTATAGTTGTTCTCTTAAACATTTAGATTTTGATGTATGCCTAGTTTACTTGTATCAAGATTTCTGTTTATCATTCTCATCGCAATAAGTTCAGTCTGACAAAGTATTTAAGCAAATTCTGTAGATACGCACAACTGAACTTTTTATATGCATGTTAACATTGTTGTATAATTCCCACCTCTGTAACTAAGCGTGCACATTTTTGTTGTAAGGACATAAACAGTAATGACTCATTAGCTTGGACTTTTATCACTTTGTATTTTTAGGTCATTCTTAACAATTCATCCAAATTATCAGTCTAGACAACTTAATTGATGTATGTGGTATCAGTAATATTGTTTATTGTCATCTAATGGAGCCTGGCAGAGTGTTCTGAACTGAGATATATATTTATTTATATCCAAGATTATGATGTTTATTTCTTGTCCCAAAAACAAATTTACATACCGTACTATATTATTGTCCTCTACAAAACTCAACAAGAAAATAGTCACACTTTCAGTCATTTTTGTAGTTTCCTAAATAGCGAGCAATGAGGCAAACATAGCAAACACTTGAGGTCTGACGAAGCAAAAAGCAGAGTAATATTAATGTCCTTTTCACTTTTTGAAAAAGAATATTGAAATCTCTACAGAATATGTTTTGTTCTTGTCTGATGTGTATTTTTCATTACAGCTATTTCTGCACGACCAGATTTTGACGTCACTCGGAGAGTTGACTTGCTTCTGAGTCGGTTTTGGAAATACTATTTGAATTTCTCCTTTTGTGACATTCCTGTCAATGCTTCCTGTTAATGGAAACCCCTTTTATTGCAGCCTCACACAAGTCAAGGCTCCATCCACCTACTATATGCAACGTTTCACACACGTTCAACGGGATAAATGAAGTCATGCCACTTTATTTCTAAAAGGTCAAAGTTGAAGCACAAGGCAAAATGATAATGTTCTACAAAATCACCTCCCTGCCTGTTATTCCACACCATAACTCAGGACAGAAGGGACACAGAGGTCATATTTCACATTTGGTCCGATACTCGACAGTGTTATGCTGGGGATATAAGACTTACCAGTAATGGAAATTCAATGTCACTTCATAGAAGGATAGTTTGCAGAGAAGACTGGGTGAACAAACTACAGAAGCTGCTTAAGCAAGAGAAACATAACAGCTCCGCAAGTTGCTGCTTTAAAAGATGCCCTGCCGAGTTCATTGTCTTCCACTTTGTGTTTATGCAAGCACCTTTTGGATTGTATCTTGGAGGCATCTGGCAATTGCAGTGACACAGCAGGTCCTAAGCACAGACACAAATGTACATCCCATCATTTACGACTGCCCAATCAATACTAAGTAATATGACACAAGTCCAGTGCCGCAGAGTGGAAACAGATAGTAAGGATTCACAGCAGGTTGGCAGGCCTTTCCATCTGTCAGGGGTGATTCACTGACGTACATGCTGATGAAAGCATTATTTAAGGGAATTCTCTGGGCCACTCTTGTTTCTTGCTTTTTTGTGGTATTATGAAGAAGAAAATACAACACAATACAATTTTTGTCTTTTTTGTTTGAAAAATAATCCTCGTTGGTCTGGACTCGTGATTGTGGAATCTTGATAGTTCCAGAAAGAGAAGATAGATGGATTAACTGTCTGAGCTGATTGCTAATTCCAGACTTGAAAATAAATAGCTTCCCTGATCTGGACCATAGCTTACTGTGGATATCATACATCCAGAAAGCTAATGAGGACAAGACAAGAATGCTGTAATGGATGAGTTTACTGGCTCTCATAGCTATGGCTAGTGTAATATAAAAACAGCGCACTGGCAACATACAGGACAACTGGTGAGGGATAAGTCTTTAGCAATTGATATTTCATTAACATTATTTAACAAAATGGAGAGAAATTTTCTGAAAATGATTGAGCTGGCGACAGCATCTTCCACATACATCGATATAATGTCTAATTTCAGTGTAATAAACAGTGTACTGTTTCAGACTAATGGTGGCACCAGGGAACATTTAGGTTCCAAACCACTTGATACCATAGAGGACCCAAACATGCATTGATCTGGACCATGGCTCAGTATGGACACCAGGGATAAACTTATAGTCTTAATTCATAATTTGGCAATTAAAGCATACACTTAAGTCTTTTGCAGTGAACAATATGTGTACTGAGACTCAAGGAGGACATAAATGAAATAGAATGTAAGCTCTCCTAATCGATGTAGATATAGCTATTGTGGCTAATAGGTGATGCTAAGGTCTTAGACTGACAGGTTGGACAAAGGCTGTTCTAGTTGGCAAACTAGAACTGGTAAACTTATACCTGCAAGATTGACTACAGCAGATGTGGATTTGAATGTGGGTTGCTGCTGTTGAGAAATTGCTAATATTCCTTCGCCCAGATACTAAATGCATTGTGGAACTGAAACATGCTGTCTTGTGCTGCGTGCAGACAACAGAATAGAGCTGATCTGGCAAAGAGTCAGGTCGTCTTTAGTGTCACATCATCTGTCACTGAGCTGCACTGCAGGGCCTCCACCCCCAACACACATACACATGTTGCCAATCTCATGAATACCTGTCTTTATCCGTGCTCATGGCAACGTAAATTTTTCTCTCATTTCCGCAGCTCACCACCTCTCAGACTGCATTACACCATCATCAAATGCAGGATACAATGGAGGACCCTACCAATATTACAAGTTATCATTGTGGTTGCCTTTGAAACACGGAAAATATTTTTTGTTGACCATTTCACCAGTTTTTAAAAATGCACACAACATCAGAAAATAAAGTACTGTACAATAATCAGTCGTACTGGCAAGATATTAAATCATGATTTCAGTGGTAGTATTGGTAAACTATAACAAAAAGTAATCACTACACAATATTTAGTTATACCACAACAATGCACAAAAAAATCCCAAATATAGCGTAAATGACTGGTTTTGACACAATTTCATAATTTCATGCATTATATAGCAATGAATTTAACCCTTTTATTTACATATTTTCTGCAAAATGATCCTAAATTTGACCCAGTGAACATGCACGAAAAGTCATTTTTATTGGTCCCAGACTTCAAGCTCGGCAAAAAATTTATGTATTTGAAGTCCCCGGAAAAAAATTACAAAAAATGACTCAGTGGCGACCCCTAGAAAAGTCAAAATACATTGGGCCTATGGAAAGTGAAAGTAACTTTTTTCCAACGTAGTAAAATGTAACTTGGTATATCCATAGGACACCTCAGGGCAAACAGAAAAGTCTATGACAGCCACACCCTAAACTCAACAGGAAGTCCGCCATGTGTGGTGAAACGCGCGGCCACTAAAATCGCACCCCTTGCGCAGAAAGATGCAAATCATTGTGTTTTAATCTAAATGGCCCCAAATTTGGTGAGTATCATCTAGACACGTGTGCCAACCAAAGTTGTGACTTTGTTGTTGATATCTTATCGGGTGTGGGTGTGGCAAGCCTGTAAGGAGGTGGCCATTTTTGTGAAAATAAAACGTCTCTTAACTCTCAAACGCCTTCTCGGATCGAGTTGGACCCAAAAAGGCGTTTGTGCACATTCATGACCTGAACACAAAGATATGTAAATAAAAGGGTTATCTTTAGAAATGGCTCTCCAGCGCCCCCTACAAACTTATAATGGGACCCAAGAATTTAGTTTGTCATAGAGACATAAAATTTGGTACACACATCTCTTATGTCATGACGAGCATAAAAGCCAATGACAACCACCCCCTATCTATAAATGTGTTGCCATAGCAACGTCCCAAATATGTGGAAAAAGTCAATTGGAAGTGAAAATTTTAGTTTGTCGTAGGCAAATGAAACTTGGTACACACATCCAGTATGGGCTTATGAACAAAAAAGCCAAAGGGGACCACACCCTATCACACACGGGAAGGTGGCCATTTTGATACACCTCTCTTTTAAAAAACAACAGAAAATAGCTGCTTCATTCCACAGACACCAAACTTGGTCAAAATGAGCTAAACACATGTGTGTTAAATAGACAGGCGTTTTTGCTCGAGTTATATATTTTTTTTATTATAATTTGGTATATTTTTTTTATTATAATTTTTCTGCAAAATGATCCTCAATTTGACCCAGTAAACGTGCAACTTAAAGTCATTTTTATTGGTCCCAGACTTCAAGCCCGGCGAAAAATTTATGTATTTGAAGTCCCCGAAAAAAATATACGAAAAATGACTCAGTGGCGACCCCTAGAAAAGTCAAAATACATTGGGCCTATGGAAAATGAAAGTAAATTTTTCCAATGTAAAAATACAAAACTTGGTACATCCATAGGACACCTCAGGGCAAACAGAAAAGTTTATTACAACCATACCGTAAACTCAACAGGAAATCTACTATGTTGGGTGGAATGCGTGACCACCTAAATCGCACCCCTTGTGTCTAAAGGCTTTTCATCTAAACAGCTCCAAATTTGGTGAGTATCATCTAGACACGTGTGCCAAAAAAGTTATCAATTTGTTTTTTGATATATTTGTGGCTGTGGTCGTAATGAGTCTGTGAAGAGGCAGCCATTTCTTTGGGAAATAAATGCCATTTCCCAATTGCCAGGATCCTTCCTTTAGAGGAGGCCCCTCAAGAGCCACGGCTAGAGTCTTAGAAAACTCCTCAGAATCCTTTGGAACTTGTAACCTTGTACTTTTAGTCAAGTTATATTTACATTTTGCCTTTTTAAACAGGGGGGTGCAGCGATTCCTGAGTCATCTCAAATCTCCAGCCAATACTTTGATTTTCTCTTAGCCCAAGCATAATCTATTATTTTCAAAGGTTCAGATATCTCCCAGGAAAACCAGGGATTGTGGAGACCTTTAACTCTAAATTACAAGGTGGTGTACCAGGCCCCAGCAGTAGCACAGGCCCGAGGTGACGAAGCAGGCTCCAGTCAGAAGAAGATTCAAGCAGTAGCACAGGCCCGGTTATTTGACATTAACGTGAAGTTTGCGCTTTAAAGCACGAAATGCAATCCTCCGAGTACATGTGTCCCCGCGGTCTCAATGGAGGTGAGGGTCTTTATCGCCGCTTGCGGCTTTAATTATTATTATCCCTTTTTCCGTGGGGAAATTCAGTGTCTGCAGCCAGTGTCTGTTTTTTAGTATTATGGGATTTTATATTGATTCAAATCTGTAGGTAAACGGCAATGTTCTAGTAATATCTGATGCAAATGTGGGCAGTAAACTCAACCACCGCTAGGAGTATGTAGAGTTTCAGTAATTTTGCAAGCTTGCTGTATAGATTCTTGCATCACAGTTTTTACTGTAATACATTTTTTACCTCTGGTACTGCACCAAGATAAAACCTGACTTACTCTTTTCTGTTCACTTTTCTACATTACTGTCTTTTACTTTTTTATTTAACAGGATTTACCTGTAAATACAAACTATTCTATACTCTATTTGTCTTTTCTGGTGCTACCCTCTAGAAAAAATAGCTTTTGGTGGTACTACAGGCTTCAAATTTGGCCCACAGAGTTTATTACTTTGTAGAAACTTGGATTTTGATTTTGTTTTATTTTTCTTTCAGATTTGTCCATGTCCCAAGCTCCCAAACTGCATTGCAGCAAGCCTCTTTAGTTTGCTGCAAAATATTCTGTACAGAATCTTACACAAACCATCTGAAACAGATAATAACATATTATTCCTTTTTCATTAACACTGATGAGTGCATTTTTTTCCCATCCAAAGCTCCTTTATCAAATTATTGAGAGCAGTTAGATTGATCTTTGCTAGAGGTAAGAAATGAATCATACATCGGTCGGGATGTGGCTGATCAAATTTACTGACGGGGACTGGCGGTAATAAAGTAGGGTCAGCAGGCCAAGCGAGAAATGCTGAGACTTGGAAACGGAGCGATTCATGGGCCTATAACTCACCTGGGTGCCAAAGCACGAGGGGGAAGGGGGAAAGAAGGATTGCAACAGAGAGAAAGATGGGTGGGTGGCGGGTGGAGGGAGGGAGAGATGACGGGGTCAAGCCGGAGTGAGGAAAAGAAGAGGAGGGGGAGGAGGAACGAGAGGTAAGGTTCCATTATGTCGTCGCTGCTGGAGGAAAAAAATAAAATAAAAAATATAAAATTTGAGCCTGCAGCTAGCATGAGGCATCCCGCTGAGTCCAAACAATAAATGAGAAAAGGTCAGGTGTTGGCGCGGAAAAGTGGAAAAATATTCTATTATTACAGCTTGGTAAGTGCGTTGAGGAGGTATTAGGCCTTTAAGTGCTTTCATAGCTATTAACTGCTATTATTTCCATTCAGCGCTACTTAAAACTTAAGAGCAGCCATTTGCATTAGCATAAAATTAAAGGTCTGTGTAGTAGTAGTAGCCAATTTTTTTGTTGTTTTTATTTTGAATGAGGAAAAAAATTTGTTCAAGACTTTTAAAATGACAATTGATTTTGCTTTACAGGTGTCGGTAGAGTAGGTAAAATCTGTACCCAACTATTTGTACAATTATTAAAAAATTATATTTCTCAATATTAAGCACTAACTACTACTTATACTACAAATAAATGTGGTTGAAAAAAAAAGGTTCCATTTTAGACCTTTATGCTGCACATATTTTAAAAATATTATTTTTCCTCCAAAATGTACTCAAGTAAAAAATGTAAGTACATTTTAGAAAATGGACACACTTTCATTTTTAAACCCGACTAGTTTCACCTCCGGCACCTCAACCATCAATCACGATTATGGAGTCAGACCTCTTGAAAACATCCGTCTTAAGTCTTCTTCCTATTCCAAATTAAATCTAGAGATTGAAACGTGAACGCAACATGAATGTCCAAAAAATGGAATAGTCAAATAGACCAAAGACGCAACTGTATAATTAGGTTTGGTTTAGTTAAAAAATGAAGGTCAGGAACAATTACGTTGAGTCTGTAACCTCAGACTTTACATTCACAGTGCCATCTAGTGTCTCATTGTAGAAGCCACTGTCTCTTGTGCCATTTAGTCCAAATTTGGTTTGAACTAACCAAAAAATTCTATTTATTCTATTTTTTTTCACCTGTTATCATACCTTGTCCCATAATATCACTTATTCCCTTGAGAAAAGTCTTATGAAACAACAAATTTCACAATCTGTTATGCATTGGCTTGGTGCTGGAAGTATACATGTTTCATTTTGGCTTTGGTAATTTATGGCAGCATTAAATACAATCTCAGACTCTAGGTTTCAATAAAAGACGTGCTTCAAATGACATAATCAGAGTCAAAACGAAATAAAAAACTGATTTGTAGTTTTGTCGCAACTGTAGTTGCGACTACGTATGTTGTAACGGCTGCAATACTCTATTTCATTTTCATGAAGATCTTTGCGCCTGAATGAAATAACTTCGAGCTGCATGGTGTGGCTTGTAATCTTTGTGTGTCCATTTATGTATACTAAGTTGACGCATTTCAGAATTGGCATGTAATGTTTTCTCCTACCAAGTCAATCTTATTAAATAAATCTAAAAATCTCAAACAGCACATTTTAAATGCTATTGTATTATCCTCTCTGCTCATAACTGAACTCTTTCTCTGTAATGGCCCCACTCACACAGTAAAACAAAATGTTGCCTCTTTTAACGTGGTCATCTCTGAAACTGACAAAGACAGACAAACTGATATGTTCCCAAAGAGACACCAAAGCTCGTCCGGCTCCATTCTTCCGCTCGGCTCATTGTTGTTCCCTCCACAATGAAAGGACCAATGAGAGAGAGAACGATGGCTTTAGGAGCGGCTCAGGAAAAGCTCTCATCTCTCTCCATCACACACATTGTCGCACTCACTCTGACACTCCCTCTGTCGCTTTTGTCTCTGGCTTCAGTCAGTTACAGCCCAGAGAAAAGAAAAAGTGTCTGTCCAAATTGTCGGAGAAAACTTTTTTTTTTTTTCAGAATAATTCTCCAAATAAGTAATTGCAATTTGAGTTAAGCTTATTTTAAATATATTTTTTATTGTTGTTTCGGAACATGCCATTGTGTTCTTTGCGGTGCCCTTTTGACCTTGGTCACATGTCCACAAAGAAGGAAGTCTTGAGTTAGGGACACTTCCATTGGCTGTTGTCAACATTGAATCAACGGCATCAGAAATAGTGAACATTGCCAAAGTGTTGCTTTTGTGCATGGTGTCCTTGTCCCTTGGCTTTGAATGGAATTTTCCAATCTGGAAATCCTTACATTGTCATCCTTGTTTGAAATTTTACAGCTCACCATTTGAATTCTATTTTTACTCATGCAACAACTAGTGCTTTATAACATAACTGTTTGAGCCATTTCTTGTGATGCTCAGTGGCCAACAGTCACCTATTTGATGTAAAAGGCTCTTCAGTAGAAAAGCTCTTATCCACTAAAGACCTATTACTGTCAATTTAAAGGCAAATAGTGAAAAAGAGCAGCGCACTCGTGAGTGGTTGTTGTGTTAAATCTTTATCTGTGCTCAGTGGCCATAATGTGCGCTATAGCTCATTATGATAAATGCAGCGGAGTGCGGTGGGAGCGCCGTCCGGATGGCAGCACGAGGCAGAAGGCAGGGCCGGGCTGCCACACGAGCGCATCATTAGGAGGCTCTGAGACGAGAGTCGCTTCACGTTTGTTCCCCTTTGTGTCAAACTGCTCGTGAACACACCACCCACTGCGCCAATGTCAAATGACTCCCCGAGCACCAGTGTGTTCACCCCACATTAACATTATTCATGCTGACAGAGTCACGGCTCCTTGGGAGAGGAAAGTCCCCCCCGCCCTGCGTCTCCAGGTGGACTCGTGTCACATGGACGCCCACTCGCTCAGGGCTGGGCTTTAAACACTATAATCCTAATATAGAAATCAATTTTAGCTATGTCACAAAAAATATTTTATACCAAGGTTTTCAAGTCTTTGGACAATCGAGTCTTGACCGTAAACAATAAAATAGTGTAACAATTCAGAATATTCAGTTTCAGATTAACCAAGACATGATTGTGAACAGTCTTCTAAAGTAATTTACACACACAGAAAAAATTGTATTAATTTGCATACAGTTTTTGAGATTTTATTCAACTTTTGTACACTCTTGGTGTTTCCGTTCAAAAATGACAAGTCATTAGAATGAAGGGGGGAGACAGCAGAAGTGTAAAAAACTGAGCTCAGGTACATTCAAACCACTCTCATCAAACCCCTTATATGGTCCTCACGTATGGGTGCCACCTTACAGCAATATACCTCCGTCCACCAGAGGGCATGCTCCAAAAGCAGAAATATACACAGAAATTCATTGGCGACTTTACAAGTGTAAAAATCATGTTTACAGCCTGGTACAAAAGATGGCTCTGGTCTGTAGAGGTAGGTTTTTACTACATTACAACTCTGGGGGGACTACTGCAGTAGTCAGAAAAGCTTGGATGTAAATGCCTTTTTATTGCCCTGTGGTAAGGCAATATCTGTGACTGGGGGAGCAATGGGCACACCACATCCATTTATTTACAATCTGTGGGTACATCCTCATTTGTCAGATGGACACACACATGCACCACCACAGAATCCTTTGCCCACGGGAACAACACATGTGTTGGCAGTTCTCACAGACAGTTGCAACATTTTTTCAATAAAATTTAACATTTTCTCATAACTTTGGCTTTTTGAGGCCTAGCTCACAGTTTATCTTGTGGCAGCACCATGGTAAGTCGGTATACTGTGAGGGAGGCTCTAGATTACATATTTGATCACCACGCTATTTTATATGGTTCAATGCAAATTTTTTGGTAACTTTGACACAAAGTAGTCTGAGATAAACAGTCAAAAACAAATAAATGTTTGATAATTTCATTTAGTCAAAATAATCCAGAAATTATGCTTTTTAGAACTCGACCTCAAGAATGTATAAGCTCAGATCAATGAGGCAAAAAATAACAAATGAAAGTTCAAAACGTTCATGTTCACAAGAACTTAAGTTAATGAAAAAAAGAATCAACAAAAAACACAAGTAGTTAGGGCTGCACGATAACAAGAAAAATGATAATCTCGATTATTTTGCACAAAATTTTAATCACGATTAATAATCACGATTATTCTATTAGTTAAGAACTTTTTTTTAACTTAAGTATTTTTATAACAGCAATATATAAAATAAAAACAAACATTATAAACAGAACATAAATACTGCAAGTCACTGTATTTAAACTTCCCAAAGCGAGCGCGCTTGAAATCTAAACACCGTCACGTGAGACGTGACGCAGTTTATCATCCGTACACTCTCAACCCATAAGAAAAAATAATGATTTCTAACCCTACAATGTTTTGTTTTGTGCTTGGTATTTACATATTGATATTGCGACGATTATGGTTAATTAATCATGGGAGACAGATATCGTTATCACGATTAAATTACGATTAATCGTGCAGCCCTACAAGTAGTGATAATATATGTTATTACAATTTTTCTGAGGAGTCTTAATGGAACGGTCATTTTTGACCAGGAACATAAAATTGTTTAACATGAAATGAACACAACATAAGGATTAAGATATCATATACTATATTCATCTTAGAGAAGGCAAAGGCAGGCATTATAAAGGAGAGAAGAAAATATTATGAAGAGCAAATTTAACAAGGAGCTTTTGTAAAGGCTGCCACAAAATAGTAAACATTTAAGAACCAAGTAAACATACAGTTGTGCACATAAGTTACCCTGGCAGAATTTGTTTTTCAGAGAATATAAATAATAACACTCATAGTTAGTGGTTGGGTGAAGCCATTAATTGTCAAACAACTGTGTTTGCACTTTTTAAATCATAATGACAACAGAAACTCCCCAAATGACCCTGATCATACCCCAGTTCTTAATACTGTGTATTGTCACCTTTAACATCATTGACAGCTTGAAGTCTTCTGTGGTAGTTGTGGATGAGGCTCTTTATTTTCTCAGATGGTAAAGCTGCCCATTCTTCTTGGCAAAAAAACTCCAGTTTCTGTAAGTTCTTGGGCTGTCTTGCATGAACTGGACATTTGAAATCTCTTCAGAGTGGCTCAATGATATTGAGGTCAGGAGACTGAGATGGCCAGTCCAGAATCTTCACTTTATGCTGCTGTAGCTGTGACAGGTCGACTTGGCCTTATAGTTTGGATAGTTGTCATGTTGGAACGTCCAAGTACATCCCATGCGCAGCTTGGAGGAGTACATATTTTCAGCCAGTATTTTCTGATAACATGCTGCATTCCTCTTGCTATAAATTTTGACCAGGTTTCCGGTGCGTTTGTAGCTCACACATTCCCAAAACATCAGCAATCCACCTCCATGTTGCACACTAGGAATGGTGTACCTTTCATCATAGGCCTTGTTGACTCCTCTCCAAATGTAACATTTATGGTTGTGGCCAAAAGGTTCAATTTTGGTCTCATCACTCCAAATGACTTTCTTCCAGAAGTTTTGAGGCTTGTCTCTGTGCTGTTTGGCGTATTGCATGCAGGATGCTTTATGGCATTTGCGTAGTAATGGCTTTCTCAACCATGCAACCATTTTTTTTTCAAGTGCCTCCTTATTGTGCATCTTGAAACAGCCACACAACTTTTTTTTAGAAAGTCCTGTATTTCAGCTGAAGTTATTTGTGGGTTTTTCTTTGCATCCTGAACAATTTTCCATGCAGTTGTGGCTGACATTTTTGGTTCTTGGCTTGGTTTCAACAGAATCTCTCATTTTGAACACAGCTGATTGGCATTCTCAATTCCTTGGATATCTTTTTATATCTCTTTCCTGTTTTATACAGTTCAATTACCTTTTCCCACAGATCATGTGTCAGTTCTTTTGCTTTCCCCATTACTCAGAATACAGAAACATCAGTGCAGCACTGGATGAAACAGGGGTCTCTCAGGAGCCCAAAAACTCACTGACCTTTTATACACACACACTGATTACAAGTAAACACATCACAGGTGAGGATGGTTATCTTTAGTAGCCATTTAAACCTGTTTGTGTCAACTTGTGTGCATGTTATCAGGCCAAATGTCACCATGTAAACATTTGATCAGGGTCATTTGGGTAGTTTCTGTTGTCATGATTTAAAAAGAGTAAACACAATTGTTTTACAATTAATTACTTCACCCAACCACTAACTATGAGTGAATAAAAGGTTTTTGTGTTATTCATATTCTCTGAAAAATGGCAAGGTATGCAAACTTACACAACTGTACGTATATGTACAAAATTAATATTATTTTGCATGAATATTGGACATGTTGCATAGAGCACTCCATCTGCCTTTTAATTATATCCTGATGTGAAAATGATACTATCTGGACAAATTTTTAATGTTCACAAATAATTTTATTTAGTTCATGTATTTTATAGTTTGTTATTGCCAGTAAATTTCAAAAAAGCTATATGTGGTTTACTGAAGCAGTAGAACAAATAAGTAGTCCTTTGTGTAAGGAAATATAGGCAACAATACAAAATAAACATAAATTATTATCTTGGAATAAGAAAATTGTGTCTCCAATTAAGTTTGAACCAAATGTTAGCGTCCATAAGATAACTGGTCGAAATACTTGAAGGTAGAAGTCAAAGATGTGTAAATTGTATTAAAGTAACACTGTGTAACGTTTAGCTAGTGGCATCACAAAATTTTAAATTCCCAAAATATACAGGTCATTAACAACTAGATGACATCTTTGAAACACATCAACCATATGATCCAAGATGGCGCCGCTGTGTCCGGCCGCCGTCCAGGTCGCTCCGCTTAGATTGTGTTCTTATTTACTTTTTTACCTACTTTTGCTTTCTCTTTTTACACACATTACCTCTGCACTGATTTCATACGAAAAGGTAATACTTTTGGACATTGGACAACGCTTCACTGACCTGTTTCACGACACTTTATCCTCCAACTCGTCGTGGCCACCTGAGATTCTCCGGGGCGCCGGGATAAACAATGGTCACCTGAATAGCCACCCAAGGCATCGGAACAAGAAACACCGCGGGAGACGGGCTGGGATTCGCAACAGACTGAGGAAAAGAGCACACAGTCCTCCTCTACCGAGCATTTGGCTCGCCAATGTCCAGTCTCTGGAGAATAAGATGGATGATCTTAGAGCCAGGATAAACTTCCAACGGGACATCAGGGACTGTAACATCCTTTGTTTGTCTGAAACGTGGCTCACGCCCTGGGTCCCGGACGCT
Organism: Perccottus glenii; assembly: GCA_024416835.2. Lineage (NCBI taxonomy): Eukaryota > Metazoa > Chordata > Actinopteri > Gobiiformes > Odontobutidae > Perccottus > Perccottus glenii. The sequence goes on from CM044561.2 coordinate 9,360,170, forward strand.
GCTGTAACGCCGTCTGAAAACTTCTCTGTTTTACGGATGGACAGGACAGCCGAGGCCGGCAAATCCAAGGGTGGGGGAGTCTGTTTCATGATTAACAAGAAATGGTGTGACCCCAGGAATATCTCCACTCTGTCGCGCTCCTGCTCGCCTCATCTGGAACACCTATCCATTATTTGCCGCCCATCCTATCTGCCTCGGAGTTTTCATCGATCATCATAACTGCTGTTTACATCCCTCCACAAGCAGACACTGGCTTGGCTTTGTCTGAGCTTCACGATGCGCTCAGCGGCAACATCAACAAACATCCCGGCGCTGCTACTATCATCGCTGGGGACTTTAACAAAGCCAAACTCAGGAAAGTCATGCCTAATTTTTATCAACACGTATCCTGTCCATCCAGAGGACCAAATACACTGGATCATTGCTACACTCAGTTTAAGAATGCCTACAAAGCTCGCTCACTACCGGCTTTCGCAAATACCATGCCGCCATTTTCCTTACACCGAATATAAACAACGGCTCGTTCAAGAACCTCCGGTGCAGAGGGTGGTGACGCGTTGGTCCGCCCAATCAGAAGCAACGTTACGGCTCGGCTCGGCGTACGACTGGGTCATGTTTCGCGCAAGCTCATTGGACGCCAGCGAGTTCACGGATGTAGCGCTAAGCTTTGTAAACACGCTTCGAACAAGCTACGGACAAAATAACTATACGGTCTTTCTCTAATCAGAAACCGTGGGTGGACAGATCAATCCGTGCAGCAATAAACAAACGCACTGCTGCTTACAACGCCGCCTTCTGTCGGGAAACATGAGCGAGTACAAAGCATCGTGCTATGCTCTCCGACACGCAGTAAGTGCCGCAAAACACAGACACAGGGAACGCATTGAGTCACATTTCCAGCTAAATGACTCCCGCATGTGGCAAGGACTAAGGACCATCTGTGACTTTGGAAATAAATCCTCTACAGTGGTGAGAGCAGATCCGTCGCTGGCTGACGAGCTTAACACTTTCTACGGCCGCTTCGAAAGCAATCAAAGCAGTGCGAGTCTGCCGATCAGCGCGCCAGGGAGCAGCAGTCAGAGCAGCGATCATCATGTGATCACCGTGTCGGAGGACGAGGTTCGAAGGCACTAAAACGAGTGAATGTAAGGAAAGCAGCTGGACCTGACGGGATTTCTGGCCGTGTTCTGCGGTCCTGCGCTGATCAGCTCGCTGGTTTGTTTACATCCATCTTTAATGAGTCTCTTGCCACATCGGTGGTTCCCACCTCATTCAAAAATCGACCATCATCCCTGTGCCAAAAACAATAAACCCTCTTGTCTAAATGACTATCGTCCAGTTGCCCTCACATCAATAGTCATGAAGGTCTTTGAGGACTGGTTAAAAACGCGTCATCTGCTCCTCCATCCCGGATACTTTGGACCCCCTTCAGTTTGCTTATCGCCCAAACAGATCCACAGATGATGCCATCTCTCACATCCTGTACTCTTCTCTCACACACATTGACAGCAATAACAGGAACTATGTAAGACTGCTATTTATTGACTATAGCTCAGCTTTTAATACTATAGTCCCCACTAAGCTAGCTTCAAAACTCATAGACCTCGGACTGAATCCTTCACTTTGCAACTGGATCCTTGATTTCCTCACCGGCAGACCTCAAGTGGTGAAACTAGGCCAGTACACCTCCAGCTCCATCACACTGAACGTAGGAGCCCCACAGGGCTGTGTCCTGAGTCCCCTGCTCTACTCCTCTACACACACGACTGCGTGTCCTCGCACAGCTCCACATCCATTATCAAATTCGCTGATGATACTGTGGTTCTGGGCCTCATTCACAACAACAATGAGACCGCATACTTGGATGAAGTAGGGAAATTAACATCATGGTGCCAGGACAACTGCCTCTCTCTGAATGTGAGCAAAACAAAAGAACTGATTGTAGACTTCAGGAAGACGCAGCAGCAGCCCTACACTCCTCTTACAATAGGCGGGACCCCTGTGGAGAGGGTGAGTAGCTTCAAGTACCTCGGTGTAAACATCTCTGAGGACCTGACTTGGACTACTCACACTCAAACTCAGGTAAATAAGGCCAGGCAAAGACTGTACTATCTGCGACAGCTGAGGAAATTCAGGGTCTCACCAGCAATCCTGAAAACTTTCTATTCTGGAGCTATAGAAAGTATATTGACTCAATGTATCTCTGTGTGGTATGGGAACAGCTCCAGTCAAGACTGCAAAGCCCTGCAGAGAGTTGTGCGCTTAGCTGAGCGCATTTCAGGGTCTGCTCTCCTCTCTGCAGGACATCTACCACAAACGCTGCAGAAGCAGAGCTGCAAAAATCACCAAAGACTCCACCCACCCCAGTAATCATATTTTCACTCTGCTGCCATCTGGTAAGCGCTACCGCAGCCTGATGGCAAAAACTGAGAGACTTAGGAGGAGTTTTTTCCCACAGGCCATCAGGCTCTTGAACTCAAAACCAGCTACCTCACATTGACACACTGACAGTGTCACTCTGTTTTGCTACAAACTGTTTTGCACATTTGCTTCCTGCACCTTCATGTGATTCTTAATATTTAAGACCACAGCTAAATGCATATATGCACACTGTACATCCCTGTACATTTTTTAATATTTTAAGTCTACAGTTTACATTCATGTACATTATTTTGCGATCTAGATTTATTCCCACATTAAACACTTTTTATATTTTTTAGATTTTATTCTTATGTTTTTTATTGTTTACTTTTATCTCATTCTTACATAGCTACATTTATGTATATTTTCATCTGTGTGTTTTCCTAGTAATTGCGCTGTCCATGGAGCGGACCTGACTCACATTTCACTGCTGGTTATATATGCTGTATATAATTTAGTATGTGACGAATAAAAATCTTGAATCTTGAATCTTGAATCTCCTTGTATGACTGAAATCTTTAAGACATACTGTGGCCTATGATAAAAAAAAATCTATCTGGTTCATGAAGGATTTTGTTTTTGCAATACCCCAAATTTCAACCGCAGACATTTAGGGTGCTGTTATGTAACCAGCACTTTCTACATCACTGTATTAACCTTGTATTTATCAGTCTGTACTTGTCTCTTTAACACAGACGTACACTGTCAGCGCCACACCGGAGGCAGTGTTCCTTTATTTAGCCTGCTCCAAAATAAAGTGTGAAAGTCGAGGTGGTGGATGGACACGTCGGAAACAAAAGCTGACATCTGGCCACTGATCCACACACACTGTTTTACTGTAATGGCTGCTACCAAATGCATCCTTTTCTCTCTTGACGACTCATACTGGCGGTTGATGTTTTTAATCTTGAACATAATTATGGCTTACTCCAATCCGCAGCAAAGATAATCAAACCAATACTGTTTCTCTCAGCACTGATTAGTAAAGTGAACTCGATTGTGATAGCTAAGAATTTCTTGTGGGCTTTTATGACTGACAGCTCTCATCTTTATTAAGTCATTACCATAAATCATTCCTACTGCTAATTAGATAATTAGCTCATTCATCATCATCATTTGCCTTCAGTTGTCTCATTGGAACAACACAGCAGTGCTTCAGACTTTGTCAATTGTCTCTTTTGTCTGCTTTGAAAATAGGTTGTCTAATCATCATTACCGCAAACTATTCTCAATTATCATTTTACATTTAGTGCTAAAATGGATTCCCAAAGCCAATGTTTTGGATTGAATGTTCTGACCTTAATCCTGAACACTGGAGGAACAGACTGGAGGTTTGTGCCAAGAAACAAATCATCTCTCTTTTGTTCAGTTTGGAGTTCTGTTCATGTTTGTAAAGTAAATTTTCATTAAAAACTACCCAATTCATTCTGAAGACTTAATGCAAGTGCATGAAGAATTGTTAGAATTGGGAATCTGTCAGTTGTTTTGTGTTGTTTGCTGTGATTGGAATGTAAAGCATGAAGCAGTTTTTACCAGAGTTTTTATCAATTTTCTTGATTCTTTAAGAATCAAACCTATATGTCTATAGCCCTTTTTCCACATATTAATAGTATTTTTTTTGTTTGTTTTGTTTTTACATTCCTCAAAAGTGAAGATTTATATTTAAAAAAAATTGTGAATACATCAAATACGTGTATGGAAAAAGAGCTTTCAATATCCACATTGTTGATGCTATAGCTCAAAATTGTCCTCTGTAATTTCTGGCTTAGCAATTATTCCATATTGTCGCCTGAAGTACCAATCTTTAAAGAAAACAGTAGCATCTTATTTGTTCAAGTTATTCTAAACAATTTTTATTTTCACTGCATATTGGCTTGTTTACATTTTGTGTTAGGGTACGGGTATTCATGGAGACAAAGTTTGCTTTGTAATGTTTTTAGGTAGTTTAGTCCTTCCACTCCCATTTCTCGATCAATCTTGTGTAATTGGATTACGGTCCTTGTCTAGTTAAGGCTAAAAAATTACTGACATTTGTCTTTTCTATGTATTGCTCTAATGCATTGGTCACACTTGTCTTTTCACCCATTTCAATGCTTTTTTGATGACCTTTCATTTCTCCTTGTACATAACCATGTTAACCTTATATTTCTTTGTATACATCATGACACCAAGACAACTGATTAAGTTAGCCACTGGCATTTTAGCTCTAAGCAATTTGTCAACCATTCATGGAACATTTGCATGCACTTACTGTAGTCCAGCTCCAGTCTGACAGTGCCCTATACATGATGCGACAGTAGCGCAACTACAGACGTGACCAAGAGAACTTTAAATTAGTGCCTTTTTAGGCTCATTAGCAACATTAACAAACACTGTAAAAGTTTGTTTTTAAGGCTGTAATTTGTTTTACTCCCGTGTAAACGTCATAAGTGAGGGAATGAATAAGAGTCAGACACAGTTAACTGTGTCAACTCTGATTATTTTGTATATGACTGGTTGTAGTGTTAGGTTTACCAGATTAAAGCCTCATGTTGAACTGCTGTTCTTGGGAGGTCTGGTCTGCTTTTACAAGGGTGTATTTGTCCGTTCATAACCCTACATCTGGAAAGAGTTTGCATGGCTTGCATAAAAACAAGGACATGCATATAAATGATGTGATAAAACATGTTTATTATGACTTCTATGAGAGTAGGGGCTATCATGACAGTGGTTGTACAGATATGATCTTACCACACATCAGTTATTTTGTGCACATCCAACAAACGCTATAGGGTCCCATGCTTTATTACATACCCCTCCATGCATGGCACTGGCATGACTTCCACTGCTTTCTGGCATCAAGTCACATAGCAGATCAACTTACTCACTATAGACTCACTTTATGCTCTATTGTAATCAACTGTATTCTCTCTTCAGTTCAGTTTTTTTATAACCTTAATAAAATAGTTGGATTTTGATGTTTTTAGTTCCTCCTTTGGGCCCTAATGTGATGTCAGTCAATAATAGTTTTTCAAGTTTTTCAAGTGCAATATAATAACCAAAAAAAGTTTGGAGCAGATACAGTATTTGTTTTTAAAAGTAGAGCACCAGCACTAGCAGAAAGTAGTAAGTTGTTACCAAGAGAATAGGCTTCTTTTTAAATAACATCTAATTGTTACTTTCTGTGATACTGGTGGGAATTTTTCTTATCAATATGCAGACTCCGCCTTTGTGTGCCCCATTCATGCGCCACATGCGACATGGCAAAAAAGAAAATGAGCCACTGGTCAAACCCTGGTGTTCAGTTTTTACCCAAATATTACTGCATACATCTCGTCTTAATCCACCTAAATAAATGTCTAACAAATCTATATGGCTTTTTAGATCTAGGGGTACATACGTTATCCCACTTTTACTCTTTGTAAACGTTCAACAAAGATACTCAGAAACAACAGGACATGATCCAGGTTAGTTTCTGTCTTACCTGTTCATTGGAGTTGTCTAGCAGCTAACATGCATTAGAGTGGTCTATTAAGAGACGTCAATGAGAATAAGAGCAAATCTGAAAACAAGCTAATTCTAGTGAAGCTAAACCGCAACTAAAAACATAACAGAAGGTTGTTACAAGGAACTTAAATGCTGCAGGTTAAGCACAGTCTGTGTGGCCCTGCAGATGGTTATCTTCTTTTCATAATAGTGGGACACCCCAATTATTTCTGTTTCTGTTTGTATTTGTACAATATGTGTGGAAAGATCTGCTGGTAATATATTGTCATATAGTGTAAATTAATAAATACACAATGGATACTTATTCCATCCCCGATGACAACATTTCTGTTTGACGCAAATGTTTTGTAAATAAGTCCATAAGACAATTGGTCCAAGTACTTGAAGTAGAAGTCAAAGAAGGGTAAATGTTTATCTCAAATTACTGTCTTTTACATTTTTAATGTTGAGATGTGTTGACATAATGATATAATATAATTCTTACAGTCTATATTTGAGTTGTTGAGTCGGTTGATAAAAGTGATCATTTGAAATATTATTTCATGTTTGTCTTGTGTTCAAGAGGCTGTGGTTATGCTCTCAGGTAGTTAAATGATTAGACATCAGAGTGCTGTGATTAACAATTGTTTTGAAGTTATTGCTCATCTGTGCGCTCATTCTTCCTCCATTATGTTAATCAAATCCACTGTAAGCTCATTCTGTCAACCTTTAATGTCTTTGAAGGCGCACCCTTCCCATCGCCACGGTGACCCTTGACCAAGGGCGAGTTTGGCGGTGACATGGCGGTGACACGGCTGTGACTCAGTCGACTGCTGCTGTGGGGACAAACAGTAGCAGTGAGGACGCTGATGTCAGTCCAATACTGACATGCTGCGTCTTTATGACAGTCTCTGCATTCTGAAGTGGACCATGTCACACTTTATGGACTTGGTGAAAGGACAGCCTAATCATCAATCACTTTGCCCATCCTAGCAAACCCCACATAAAGTTTCTCATTGGTTTGAGGCTAAACCTTCACTACAGTTGTTTCTTGGGATCTCTTCCCTTCTTTCACATACTGGGTTAGAGCTTGTCTTGATCTTGAGACATTTTGATCACACTACTGCTCTACTTAATAAACAAAAGAGCTTTGCTGCCAAAAAACTCATTGATTCAGAAAACAGTGTTGCTACAGCCCAACACTGAAGAGTTTGTGCGCTATGCCTCCACAGTTTGTGTTGGTCATGTGACTGCAGGACTATGTCTGATTGGGGAAACATAGTCATGTGGTAGAGCCACTGGTGGCAAAAATCAAGCATAGAACGTGTCAAATAAATGGTAAAAAAAAGGTAACTTGTCGAGTGTAGAGTTACTGAGTGAGAGTTGCGTTACTTCTTCACAAATTTACTCAAGTAAATGTAACAGAGTAAATGTAACTTGTTACTACCCTCCTCTGCACTCTAGTTTCTGTCTTGATTTGGTCTTGGTCTCAAGTAGACTTTGTCTCAGTCCAAAAATATATTGTATTTCCAATTTAAAGTGTTTTTAGAATTGTTCGTAGAAATGAAACAAATCTTACACTTGGTTCAAGGATTAAAACTGCTGGACTTGATTTGAATACTTTGAATATTTGATTATGTCATGGTCTCCATTAATGTGCCCTGGACTTCAACCATATATGCTTTTGAAACACGTCACTTCTACATTTCCTTCTCGAAATGAGCAAAGCTTTTTCTTCCATATGCAAATTCTGCTCTATTTTTTTCTTCCAACAGAAGTGTGATTTATGTCCCTGCCTTTGTGCCGTATCTCCCGTGTGAAGACAGAGCGCTCTAGTTGAAGAGCTTATAGCGTTGTAGATCAATCTCGATCAAAGGCCATTTCCAACCTATCAGCGTCCTCTAATCTCTTCTTTTGTTTGTTCATCTCCTTCACTCCTCAACGCTGACCACTCTTTACTGTCACCAGGTTTGAAAGAAGAAGACTTTCCTGAGGGTTTTCTTCTTAACTAAACATTGGGGAATAAGCTTTTAATTTTGCTTTTCTTGGTTAAATTAATATAACAAAGTGGAATGTATAGCAAAGACTCTTGATTTAAAGCAGCGCAACAGAGAATGACATAGGAAGTCACGACAAACAATTTGGGGCTAATAAGTGCAAACAAATGGAAGATGACTCACTCAGAAGATGACGACATGGAAATAAAGCAGACCTCAGGGGATGCGGATAAAGACATACGGAATTTATTGGAGGCAATTCAAACTTTCTTTTAAAGCTGCAGTAAATAACCACTATCTCCAACAACTGTGTTCTGGGGTAGCATCCAGTTCGGCACACTTATGGGATAAAGGTAAAGATGTCCAGACATCCCATTATAAATGAAGCATGGTTTTGTTATAGTGGGCCACAAATCATGTTCCAGATCCAGGGACATGTTTGTGTGTAACACCACAATAGTTCATTTATAAAAACAATACTAACAGTAATTTAGGTTTGGTTTTTTGCCCTCCATTCACTGTCAATCTTTGTACTTTATACGTACGTGCCACTTACAGATTTGAGATTTATTTTAGGTAGCTGTTAGGTCTAAGAAACAGATTTGTAGTTTCTTAGCAAGATCTCTGTAAAGCCATCCCTCTTTGAGCGAGTACCTTGCCACAACAAAGCAATATGTGTGTGTCTTGCTGTGAATCTTGATGTTCCACAGACCGTAGAGAGACTAGTTTATCTGATCATCCCTCTGCTGTTGGATCACAGCAATCAGCCGCCTCAAGAAAATAGTCCCAGCCATTTGGCACGAGAGGAGTGAGAGAAGGAAGAGCAGCAGCAGGACAAAGGTTGATTACAGAGGACCTGAGCCGAGACAAGGATAGAAGCAGAAAATGGAGCAGCGAGCAGGGGAATTAGGCCTGGACCGACAAGGGGCGATGGTAGGGTCCCCCGCAGATAAGGCCAGTTTAAAGTGGATATATAGGTCAGCAGCAGGGTCAGCCAAGATGTTCATGGCACGCTGGGACATCTCCCTTGTCTCTGGGCTTTGGCTGCAAAACAATAAGGAATAGACTATAGTAAAATTGAAAAACTGCATCATTTAGAATTCATAAATCCACAATTTAGAATATAAAGCTTTGATACAAGTCAGTATTTTAAAGCCAGGCTTTTTCTTGTCTAAGCTGCCAACCAATTATGTTTTTGACGTCTCCCAATTCATTTACAAATACTGTTCATTCATTTATGTATATTACTCTATAGCACTGTCACCGTAGGCCCCTGATATAAACAGTGGGTCAGTGGTAGAGAGGTCGTCAGCTAAATGACTAAAATGTAAAAAAAAAATATTAGTCACCATTTTTATGTGAAATATTATTAGAGTTGCCATTGCACAATACATAACTTAATTCCAAGTATTGCATTGACCTTTTGACCCCTATTTTATAATGTTTTGGGTCTCAACAATGAGGTTACATTTCTCATTGCCAATTTGTTCAGGGATCAAGAGAATTTTGGTAATGACATGGTTGAGTAAAAACAAAAAAGATGACTCTACAGGGCATCTTCAGCATCAGTAGAGAACAAGCTAAGACACATATCATTGCTATATACTGTATAATGCAATAAATATCAGACATGGCTTAGTCAAATACTATATTTTTATGTGTTAATATACTGTAGAACACAATCAAAATCATTTCAGTGGAAATATGTGAAGTTGTTGTTTTCTTTTACAGCTTTGTAACAAGAAACAGACCTGAAAAATTTATTATTAAACAAAAGCACAGTATTTAACAGCATTTCACAGCTCCATAGTTTTATGCGGCGCATCAGGGCAGCGCTTCAACATCCAGCCTCACTGTCTGCTTTTAGCATTTGTTTAGGCTAGTTTAGTGCCAGCCTGTTCCGACTGTCAGACTGTGCACTGAGTGGCCATTCCTGTCAGCTCATTAAGGCTCTCTTTTCTGACGGTTGTTTAACTCGTTCGGGGTATTTGACCCCTGGCCTGACAGAGGAACATATACAAGCTGTGCTTATCTCGAGATAAAGAGGACAGTGGAAGCAATCAGAGGGAACCAGTTGGAATTGTTAGCTGGAATAGAAAGGAAAAAATCATTAATAAGAAAAACAGTGATTGGTAAAAGCTGTGACTGGACATTGTTTATTTTCCTGGTAGGTTCTAATTGGACACTTCCAATTAACAAAGTTGTAGTTGAAAACAGTGAGTGATATCCACAGATATATTTTTGTTAAGAAAACAAGAATTTATTTATGCAAACAGTGTTTTCTAGGGAATTTTTACAAAGCCTTTCAAACTAGGTCTGCACATCATCCCAGAGAGCTTTGAGTTATGTTTTTCCAGTCACTCTTTCAAAGTCAAAATTATTCATGAGATATCATATTGTGGCGCGATTAAATGAGAATGTCAGTTCCATATGTGGAAAATACAGACGTGCAAGTTAGTAAGAGTACAAGATGTACCAGATGTGGCATATTATACAAAACTAAAGTGGTCTTTCCAAAAAAAAAATACTTGTTACCAAATGGTAAAGGCTTTTATATATTTTTTATATATACAAATCAGGTTGATACTTGCCGCCGCTGCCTCTTGTTGATCACAGTTAAATTGTAGCTGACCAACTAGCAACATGTCTTTTGTTTTCAATCCTAGCCTACATAGCCTTGGCATATCTAATTACACAGTGTGATATGTGTTTGTCTAATAATCATATAAGACTGCAAAACATGCACAGTTTGATTTTGCAGTATACATGTGCTATGAGAAATAAAATATACTATTCTCACAGTACCAGTGTGTTCTAGGATGTAGGCAGGTTGTCAAACAGAAGATTCTTATACAATTCTCAATGAGGTATTTTTTTGGATAGTTCATTAAGCGGTAAATAGCATGGAAATACATTATATACAGTCTGTCAAAGGGCAGATTTCTCACACTGGGCTGCAAAACCTACTCTCATATGTGTGGTTACTGTCACGCCGCTGACCCCTGACCCCCTCGCCTGTATTTCTACCTTATCACATTGGTAACCCCTCCGCAACAGCTTTTGCCTGCCCTCTGATTTGTTGACCCTAACTCACGCTGACAGAGGAGGGGAGCGCACAACTTGATTTTGGCATGTCCTGGTGCAGCATTTGTAATTGTTTAGTATGGTTATAAAATGGAATGAAATAAACCGTTTGGAGTTTAGTTATTTGATCTTGCCTGGTTTGCTGTCTCCCACCCACTGCTCCGTTATTCAACTGCTTTCTCGCCTCCATCTCCTAATTTATTTCACATTCTTGCCAAGCTTTTGCTCAGCCCACATTGTTCATAAGCACAGCACTTTGAGCATTATTGATTAGTCTGTCTTTTTGTCTGTCTTTAATACGATTTCTCCATTCTCATCTTTGGGAAACACTCAAGAAAAAAATTGGCTAAATGGTAATTGTTCAGCGGCTTTTTCTACTTTGGATTTTTTTTTTCACTAAAATTCAACTCACAATAAAATAGAAATCCAAAATAATTCCCAAACTATAGCTGCACAATACAACAATGTGATGTGCAAAATTAAGCTAAGCTCACGCTAAACTAAATAAGTAGTAGCCCGTTTGTGAGAGTCTACGACTCGCTCAAGTACTGTCTGTTTCCATCAGATAATGGTCATTTTGAGGTGAGCTCTCACAGATCAGCGAGATATTCAGATGTTGGCGGCCGGGCGATGTGATCTTTTTAAATCAAAAATTTGCATTTTATCTCAATATTGTCAATTTAAGTTGAGTTTATGTTATAAATAAGCTTCACCTCTGTGCCTAAAAGACATGTACGATGTTGTAATGTAGTCGGCTGCTGCTAGACTTTTATGACTGGAACTTTTGAATTGGTGAACAAGAGCTGTAATGTAGCACACAAATGTTTCTATAAATCCTTAAGGCCACCAGATGAACAGGGTGATTGTACACATGCTTGTATTTATATTTAAAACACTGACTTGCCTTTAAGAAAAGTTTCAAAGAAGGCAAGTTCTAGACAGGAAAGAATCCTGGTCTACTCTCACCTGGATGAACCAGGTGGTTATGTTAGGGTTATGTTCTTTGATTTTTCAAGTGTATTCAACACCATCAGTTATTCTTAGTAAAAAACTTTGGAGTCTGGGGGTGGACTCATCCATTATCACTTGGATCACTGATTACCTGACAGGTAGATCACAGTATGTCAAGGTACTGTTCTTGCTCCATTCCCCCTCACATTACTACAGGTTTTAATTATAACTCTGAGTCCTGTCACATTCAGAAATACTCACGTATCAAAGATGGTCTGGAAGAACAATACAGGAGATTCATAGAAAGGCTTTCTAAATGGAGTCAAGAAAACTAATTCTGAACACCTCCAAAACTAAAGAGATGGTCATTGACTTTAGGCGTAATAAACCCTCAATTCAAACTGTGACCATAGTTTCCACGTATAAATATCTGGAAGTGCATATGAACAACAAGTTGGACTGGTCCATAAATACAAATGCACTTTAAAGGAAAGGCAAAATCCGGCTATATTTTCTAAGAAAGTTAAGGCCTTTAAATGTAAACAATAAAATGCTGCAGATGTTTTATCAGGCAGTAATGACTTAAAAGATCATAGGCGACTTAAAAAACAAATAGAAAGAGCTGGATTAACTACAGGTGTTAGTTTAGAGACTATTTGAGGTAGTGAGCCAACAGACACACAACAGGACAGATTCTATAGTGAACAACATGGACCATCCCCTGCATTCAGTTTTTGAACAACAGAACAGCCAGTGAGCTGCAGGACAAAACACCACAAGAACGCCTTCTTCCTGACTGTCAGAAGACTCTACAATTAATCTGTCTGTTGAAGATGAATACTTTTGACTACACTAAATCAACTCATTCCAAGAGAACAACCGAATTTCCCCTTGGGCTTTAGACTTGATGGTGAATAATGGTATCAGCTTTTGTCTAGACCTATAACAGCTAATTGGATTAATCGATTATAATTGATAATGAAAATAATTGTCAACTAATTTATTAATCAATTAATTACTATCTGGGCTATTCATATACTCTGAATCATGCCATGTGCTGAGAGAAGAGGGTGTATTACCAAGACATAGCAGTAAATCCACAGAAACAGTAAAAGAGATGTACATTTTGTTTTTAAAGAAAATACATCTTTATGTGTATATATACTCTATCCACAAGTCCTCTGGAATACTTGTAGCTTCGTCTGGTTCAGATATTGTAAATATTTGTTAGTCCACCAGGTCCTCACACACTTACATGCGTTTCAATATCCAATTATTAATCAAAAATGAATCAATTATAGAAATAATTGTTAGTTGCAGCCCTACTTTTGTCCAATCACAGTAGTTTCAGGCTAAACCCCTCCCTCTGTGGGATATACTGTATAACAGATCTATTATTAGTTGAACTCAGACCACACAAAGTTCTGATGAGGGATGAAAAGTGTTCACCTTCAAACCTACGTCCAGAAACCTTCTTTGAAACCTTTTTTTGAATATACAGTGACTGAGAACCTCCACAGATAATGGCTTGCCTTTTTTATCTGTGTTGCTAGTGGAACAAAAAAGTTTCAGGATTTCACACCAACATCTCACAAAGAAGCATAAAGGAGGCTGACTGATGCACTTACTTCAACATTTTCAATACAAATCTGACCCTATAGTGTTCTTTCGGCTGCAGTACATTATGACCCCAACTCCAGTGTGTTGAATGTTGGAAAGGAGAGTAGATTGGCACATCCAAATCTAGCTACTTTTAACTTGCAAATGTTAAACTGTTCATGAAGACTTCTTGTATGGTCATATAACATGTCACACCGCCCACAGCCTTGTTTAATCCTTTTAGCGCTAATGGTACACTCATCTAAAAGGTTTACCTAAAGGTGACCTGTTTCAGATGGAAATTCCATTGTATTTTTTTTTTCTAATATGAGCTCACTGGATCTCACCTCAAACGGCCTCTGCATTTCCATCCATCTTTTCTGGCTCGGGACCCGCTCGTCTCCTCTTAAGTGCTACTGAAAGATAGTCGCCGTAAAGCCAAGCGATGAGATTTTACTTCCTGGTGCTGAAGGAAAATCCATTTATTTTGGACGCCAAAGTGTTGTCTCCAGCTAAAAGGCCCTGGTGCATTGATTACATTCCAAGCGCTATAATACCCTAAGTGCTTAGATAGCATGGGGATGTCCCTCCCCTATGCAGACTTTAATGAAAATAGATCAGGTATGCATTTTAATCAGCCGAGGAAGGAAGGAGGGAGCAGGGATGAAGAGATTAAGTTGAAAGGAAATAGGTGGAACTAATTGGGATATTAGGACTTCCACCATAAATACAGACTTTTAGTGAAAAGCACTTTGTTGACTTCTCCAATGGCTGGATGTCCCATTATTCACTGTCAACTAATGGATCAGCGTTCTCAACTTATCTGTTCTCAACTTATCTGTTCTTACTTTATTAGATTAGAATTGGCTTACAACTTGCAATCATAGCAGAAAATAAGTGACATATTTTGGGATTGTTTAGTCCGTAGCAGTCTCAGAATCTATTTTCTGTTATCCCCCTCCCCTGATAGGTTTTGGTTTGGATTGGTTTAACTGGTTAATTGTGCTACCTACCATTTGTTAGATGTTACATCATACAAATATCCCATGACCTCAAGTTAACTGCCTTTTTGATTGGTTCCTATGTCACACAAACTTAGGACCATGATTGATCCTCATTGCTGTAAACACTGGATAAACAGTAGTGGTACAAAATGCTCACAAAAAGACTTCCACCATGTTTGCATTGCATTGCATTTATAGGCATAATACTTTTTTAATATTTGAGCACATCTTATGGAAGAAGACAGTGAGGATCAGTTTATGACTTGTGCTACAGCAACACAGTGGGCATTTAATATAAAATGTGTCAAGATTCATTGATATAATGTGTAGAAATACTTCTCTGAATACGAGTCTGCAGTGTGGATGTACCTTCAGATTTACCCCTTTTCTCTTTACAGCACTGTTTGGACATTATCGACAAGTGTCAAGATGAACAAGAGCCTTCAAAACAAGTCACTGAATAAAACATGAAAAAGCAACGTAGCACTGAAATTTGTGCATGGTTTATGATATTATAAAAGCAAGGAACTCATAATTATACTCGTTATCAGGACAATGCTATCAACAGTATTTGGTTATATTATTCCGTCATAATTTGATTAGGATAATGCAAAAATAGCTGACATAAAACTTGACTTACAATCTACTTCTGACTCAGCTAAGCATAAAAAAATCCGGGTTTATGAAGTTTCATGAAAAACAGGTCCTAAGCTACTTTGTCAGGTTTATTTATTTTTATCTTTTTACTACTGCTACTTTTTCTTTTTTGGGGTCATTTTCATTCTATGTAAACTTTACTGGAGTCCAGATTTTTGTTCCTTTAACCTACTCTCCATTTGTTCCAATATGCCTTCAGACAGGCCTTTCTGCTTCTCTTGCTTTGACTGATACACCCAGATATCCATTGATAGTGCGGTGGGCTGTGTGATGGAACTCCAAATTAACCCGGAAAGCTCTGCCGCTGGACTGTTTGCTTTTTCCCTCTATTGTTTTTTAGCCTGACACATTGTTGCGCACACAAACTGACAGCCCATGTCTTCCATCTTTGTTTGCCTCTCTCGCGCTGTCAGGCCCCTCTTTGAAGATAGGGTCCTGGCACAGCATCTCCCACATTGTTTTAATCTGCCGTGGGACTACAGGAGGTGAGCAGTGAGAAGTGAAGGCAAGGCGAGGTACAGCGGTGCTGGGAAGATTTAGTCGGAGCATTCATCTGGTTCCAATCACTCCACCTCGGCTGCCTCCCCGCTGTCAGACGCGCCTGAGTGTTGAACAGGAACTGCGATCAGTGTTCTGTAGAAGGGGCCATGTGTGTGTTGGAAGGCGCTTGGTGTCGGTTTGCCAATTGTTGTTTGTCTTGAGATGAGTGTGCAGGAAAGGGGGCTGGTGAGTGTTGGCAGTTGAATTTTCCAAAGTGGTACATGTCATTTGCTTAACTATATTCAGAATCAGAATTAATTTTATTCATCCCCAAGGGTAAATTCTTTTTGTTACAAACATGCAACCGACCAGTGCAAGAATAGAAGTTTATTTTTAAAGTAGATACAACTTAACTATAAACTATGATATCCCTTACAAACAATAAACAATAAACAGTCTATTTACATATTCCCATGATGTACAATTTACAAGTTTACAAGTGTACAAGTTTCCAAGTGGACTTAATATTGTACAGCAGGCAGAATATTGCACAGTGACTCTACAGAGGATTTACACTACAGAGTTCAGAAGTTTGATGGCAACTGGCAGGAATGATTTCATGTGTCTCTCGGTGGAGCAGCAGGGCAGTAACAGTCTATTGCTAAACGAGCTCTTGGAGCTGACCAGTACTTTGTGGAGCGGGTGGGAGAGAAAATCCAGAATAGTCCTGATTTTGGACAACATCCTCCTCTCCAACACAACAGTCAGAGAGTCCAGCTCCTCCCCTACAGCATGTTCGGCCTTCTTGATGATCTTATCGAGTCTATTAGTGTCCCTCACGCGCAGACTGCTGCCCCAGCAGACCACAGCGTACATGATGGCACTGGCCACCATAGACTCGTAGAACATCCTGAGTACAGTCCTACAGATGTCAAAGGACCTCAGAAAGTAGAGTCGGCTCTGGCCCTTCTTGTAGACAGTGTCTACGTTCTTGCCCCAGTCCAGTTTATTGTCCAAATACACACCCAAGTATTTGTACTCCTCCACCACGTCCACACTAACCCCCTGAATAGAGATGGGGGTCACAGCAGCTTTAGTCCTCCTCAGGTTCACCACCACTTCCTTAGTCTTTAGCACATTGCGCTGGAGGTGGTTCTTCTCGCTCCAGGTGACAAAGTTATCCACAACAGTCCTGTTCTCCTTCTCGTCATCACCGCTGATGCAACCAACCACTGCAGAGTCGTCAGAGAACGTCTGAAGGTGGCAGGACTCTGTGCAGTAGTTGAAGTCTGTGGTGTAGAGGGTGAAGAGGAAAGGAGAGAGGACTGTCTCCTGCGGCACCCCGGTGTTGCTGATGACAGTGTCAGACACACAGCTCTGCAGCCGCACATACTGTGGTCTGCCAGTGAGGTAATCCACAATCCAGGACACCAGGGGGGCATCTACCTGCATCACTTCCAGTTTTTCAGCCAGCGGCCCCAGCCTGATAGCGTCAAACGCACTGGAGAAGTCAAAGAACATGATTCTCACAGTGGTGGCCGGTTTGTCCAGGTGGGCGTAGACTCTGTGGAGCAGGTAGATAATGGCGTCGTCCACCCCGAGGTGGTGGTGATAGGCAAACTGGAGTGGGTCCTGTAGATGCTGCACCATGGGTCGCAGCTGCTCCAGGACGAGTCGCTCCAGAGTCTTCATGGCGTGGGAGGTCAGTGCCACGGGCCTGTAGTCCTTGGGGTCGCTGGGACGCTGCGTCTTCGGGACCGGAACAAGGCACGACGTCTTCCACACCAGGGGGACTCTCTGGAGACTCAGGCTCAGGTTGAAGATCTGATGCAGTGTGGAGGTGTCAGTAGGGGAAGGGGTGCAAGTGATCAGTGTGAAGGGGTCAGACGGGTTTGGGGACAAGGTGTGAGCGGGGCCATCTTGCAGATGAGTGGAGGGTGTTGGGGGGGAGATAGGAGTGGCTGCTTGCTGCTTCTCTGCTGTGGGGACAGGAGTGTGATCAGAGGCTTCTGGCTTGTATCCAGTGATGGTCTTCATGCCACTCCAGACTTCCCTCATGTTGTTCTGCTGGAGCTTCCACCCCAGCTTCCTCCCATGCTTCTTCCTGGCCAGCTTCATCTGCACTCTCAGGTCCCTCTGCGTAGCTCGCACCTCCTCCCTGTTGCCCGCACTGAACACCTTCTTCTTTTTGTTAAGTGTGATTTTAATGTCCTTTGTAATCCATCGCTTGTTGTTTGGGTAACCGCTCACGGTCCTGGCTGGGATAATGTTGTCCTCACAGAAGTTGATGTAGCTGGTGATGCACTCAGTAAGCCCATCTATGGCCTCTCCGTGGGGCACAGTGAGTACCTGCCAGTCTGTCAACTCAAAACAGTTCTGTAGTGTCTCCAGTGTCTCGTCAATCCATCTTTTCACTGTCCTTGTACTTGGGGGCTGACGTTTCACTAGAGGTACATAGGAGGTGGTGAGAAGCACCAGGTTGTGATCAGACCTGCCCAGCGGGGGAAGGGGGGCTGAGCTGTATGCATTCCCGAACATTTGCATAAAGCAGGTCTATTGTTCTTCCCTCTCTGGTGGGGCAATCCACAAACTGTTTGAAAGCAGTGAAGTGCTTCCTCTTCCTGCTGCGGTTTATAGAGGACAAACTGAGCACTGCTGGAGGAGAAGCAAATGCATTACCTTGCTAAACTCTCGCGAGATTTGTGATTGATCAAGAAAATGGGATTTCCCGCTGAACTGCTGTTGGTTTGAACCTGTACTGTCACCTTCAGGACGACAAAGCATCTGTTTCACTTATTTAAACAACATGCTGTTGCTCCTGGATACAATTACCTGATAATAGGTGGTTACTGACAGGTGGTTCATCCAATCAATGACCTGTTATTTATCTAAAGTGCCTGCCCTTTGCAAACAGGTTCCATCCAAATGTTAGCACATTCCTATGTCTTTTTAAACAAACAAACCTGAGTGTCTCCAGACTTGGATAAAGCCCCAGTCTCTGTAAATCCAGCGCTCTCTTTAGTGTTGGACATAAAAGGCATAAAAGGAATAAACTTAACTTTCCAGATGTAATTTTTAATAAAACAGAAATGATCTGAGTAGGCCTCAGTAATATGGACTGTTGGGCTCTGCTCCTGAAGCAGGACACACTTTCAGAAAGCTCCTTTAAATAACAAAGGTCCTGATCAAATTGCTGGTCTTTTCATTCATTTTAAATGTAAATCATTAGACATTATACTGTCTTTTTTAAGTATTAGATTTATTTAAGAACAGAAATCAATAATCCACAACAAGAGGGTCATCATATTAAAAGAGTCATGACGGTGGTCATAAACTATAATCTAGCAAATCCAAACTTAATCATTATAAACAGCACTTATTTGTGCTTCAAATGCAGTTATTAAAGAACTGGGGCAATTCCATGGTTTTGTATTTTTAAATTTACTCAGGGGCGGCAGTAGCTCAGTGGTAGAGCGGCCGTCCTTCAACCGGAAGGTAGTAGGATCGATTCCCGCTCGCCCCACAGTTCATACTGTCGTTGTGTCCTTGGGCAAGACACTTAACCCACCTTGCCTCCAGTGACTGTAACACTGGTAGTGTAATGTAAGTCGCTTTGGATAAAAGCGTCTGCTAAATGAATAAATGTAAATGTAAATGTAATATAGCAGCTAAAATCTTTCCTAGGGGAGGACCCCCAGACCCTCCCACTTCACAAACCCATCAGAGCTTCTATCTGACAATGTCTGCAAACCCTTATTAAATAGCTTTCAATTATTATTTATAAAAAACAACCAAATTACAATTTTATTTTGCTGGCTTAGGTTTGAAGTATTGCTGTATGATAATTGTGAAGGGGCTTCAGAATCAAGGCCTACTGTTACATTAAAGCAGACACGAGAAAGGGCCCCTTCTAAAACGTTTGCCCAGGGCCCCAAATTTGCACTGATAGTGAAATGTCATCTTGCCATCTAAAATTTTGCAAAAATCTACACACCCCACTAAAAAGAAACTGTGCTTGTAATTTTCAACTTGACTTAAAGTATTTGCATTTTCTTCTTTTAGTTATAATCCAAAAGATTACTTTTAATTTTCTTTACATTCTTTACAAACAACTTTTTATGGACCATTGTTACGATCCCTATTCATTTCCTGTTACAGCTTTTCTGCAAGTTTGAAGGCTAGGGCTACAAAATATAATTTTTTTCTTTCAAAAAGTTGTTGTTTCTCATGATAAAGATGGTTTGTTTCTAACTGCGTGCTTGTGTATCAACTGCATCAGTGCAATCCTTGTCACACCAGACCCCAAACCATTAGTATAATCTGATTTGTCTCATTGAAGTCATTAGGTTAGCTGAATGTGGCAGTAATTTTGGAATATTTTGCTCATGGAGCTGAGATGCGCAAAAGTTTGTAGAAAAAATAAAAACGGGTTTGGATTGCTGCGTAGTGACAAACAGTAATGTTCCTTTCATTGCTATTTATGAAATATATTTATTTTGCCGGCAGTCAAGTTTTGAGAGAGACAATGAGCGTGAGTAATTCTTGAAGTGACTAAACTCAAAACACATGGCAGTCTTCTGCTTCGAACAGATTGATGTGTGAATGCAAAATAATTTTCTCCAACTGAGGCAAGGCTGAACTAATCATCTTTGGACCACAGAAACAAAGAGAAAGTGTCAGCAGTTACCTCGAGTCTCTTTCTCTAAAATCTAAAAACCAGGTTAGGAATCTAGGGGTCATCATGGACTAAGTCTTGAATTTACACAGTCACATTAAGTCAATTACAGCAGCTGAAATTTAGAATGTATTGGTCATCATGAACACCGATAACCACAGACAGGACAACCATGCATTTTCAAAATTCTGCCATACAGTTACTAAAAGTTAGCCTGGGTAAAAATTCAGAATAACCTAATTACTATAAAGCTGCACAGGAGGTAAGTGTTATAGCACGGTGATAATAATATAGTTATAGTACTTTTAAACCACATCAATAACTTTCTGCTCCTTTTTCTTCCTTATTCCTCTATGTGTGTTTGATCTGTGTCCACACCTTCCTGTATTTGGTCTCAGAGTCTGAACTATTGCCAAATGTGCATGATCCAGATCTTGGCTTAGTGTGGTTTGGACCAACACCTCCTTTTGCCAGGTCAAAGACCAACTGTTTGATCTCGACAAAGGTCTGCTGAAGCCTTCACCCCTGCATATTATTTTTATTTTTTTAGTTTTGTTTTTTGCTCTGTACAGTTTCAGCTGAACATTGTGAAGAAGCACTGTACCAATATTGGAGCCAATTGAGAGAGCTAATCTGTTCTCTAACGGAACACCATACATGAACACTCTGGACTTTAGCCAACATGTCTTAAGGTGCTAGCACATTAGATAAGCTAATGGTTACCAACCTACTCGCAGCACCATATTGTCTCACTTCTCTGCGTTGTCTATCATTAATGCGTGCCAGTACGTTGTTTCATGCATAGCATGAGTTGACAGCCTCGGGGAAGACCTTTCGAAGCCCTGCTGAGTCTAGATCCTGTCCTGCTGTCTCTCTCTGTGTACGAGGGACAAGGTCCAGACCACTGGGGCCTAGTCCATCTGCTGAAATAAAGAGGCCAGAAGGGAACGTGCTGGTGTGTGTACCACTGAGGAAGTCTGTGTGAACGGGGGAGGGGCTGTGATATGTCATTTGGATAGCAGTTATTGAATTGTTAATTTTTATAACAAAACATGTTATATGTTAATATTAAATAGGGTGCAAATGTTCATCTGTGTGGCATATGATTTGTACCTTTAGTAGCTTGAGTCATTCATTTTAAATGCACTGGATTTATGATTTGATCAAATGCATCAAATATTTAGAGTTAGATGCAGACATGAGATTTCTAAATAAAACAAGACATTTATGCTACTACCACTTGGTCCAATTTTTCATGGACTCATTCAAATCAAATATACTTTATTGTCCCCAAAGGGAAATTTCTCAAGGGTGCAGTGCCACAGCAGCAGCAGAACATACAGTACACAGACCAACAACAAAAATGTACATACATAAATGTACAAAAATTGCAATTACAATTTACTATGGTATTTTAGTTTCTTATTTTTGGTTCCAAAAGAACTTTAATATATTTAACCAAAGCTTTAACTTAGAATTGCAGAGAACTCTGAATTACTGTTATATTTTTAGTTCTTCATACTTTTATCTCCAACCAACAGAAAGTTGTTCTAATTGATCAAAAAGATACCAAAGCTTTAAACATGCATGGTTTAGAATTACAATGTAATAGTTGGGTATACCGTTCAGCTCATGACTCCATCTAGAGGCAGAAAGTGATACAACAGATGTCTTTAGTGTCTTTGGCCGATATTTCTAAAACAATACTATTAGAAATGGAATATGTAAAAGAGAATAAAGAATACTTATAATCCCATAACTGTCTTGACCCGTAGTAAAAGTAATGAATCAAAGCGCTCCTTGTGGGCTCGGCTTTGCTTGACTTCAGTTCTGTGTTGCCCTAATTGCCAGTGTTTTACAGTCATGTACGGTCTACTTTATGGTTGTTCGAGGTGCTGTCCACAAGACTTCCCAATTAACCATAGTTTTGGACCAGACTGTCTGCAGCCTTTCGATCTGTTTTTACAAGCCTCACCATGAGTGCTTAAAGAATGTGTCTAATGCGGTGTGGAGCTGCCCTGGGGTTGTTGTTCTGGCCCTAATCAAAACCAAATGTGTTCTGTAGTGGCTCATAATTGGCAAACCTTTACATCAGCTTGGAGATTTATTGAATAGGGTTCATGTGGCAGAATAAAGTGTTTTGCATTGGGACATTGAGAAATTTCATTCCCCTTAAACTGTACAGTATATGAACATTGATTTGGTTTTGGATTCGTAGTCTGTTTTTTTTTTAAACAGTGTTCTCTGTGTTTTATTCAGCCTCAGTCTTTTTTTCTTCAAAACCCCATGAGCACACTGTGGCCTGACACGAGCAGTTAATAACTGATATTGTGTCACTCTGCATGACAAGCTGTGTTTTATTTAAAGCCCAAAAGGAAGTCAGTCTGACTGACCTCGTTTCTTTGCATATCACAGAGGAAATTGACATTTGATGTTCTGACAATGAGCCATTGTATCTGAATATCAGAGGAGCTACCACCTTTCAATTATCAAAATACATTTTATTGAGACTGTTGCATGCAACCCTGCCAGTCTCCCGAATCTAAATAACATTTGATTTAAATGTGTTTAAATGTTTGTTTGTTTTTTCAATTTAAAAGACACACATGAATGCCTTCTCAATTTTACTATTACAACTTTCTCAGTTTAATGCGCATAAACAGAAGTTTGAAAAAAAAGCACCTGGTGGCCACGGGACCCGGCCGGGCTCAGCCCAAAGAAGCGATGTGGGGCCGACCTCCCGTGGGCCCACCACCTGCAGGAGGAACCGTACGGGGTCTGTGCAATGTGGATTGGGTGGCAGTCGTAGGCGGGGGCCTCGGCGACCCAATCCCCGGACACAGAATCTGGCGCTAGAGACATGGAATGTCACCTCGCTGGCGGGGAAGGAGCCTGAGCTTGTGCGGGAGGTTGAGAGATACCGACTAGAGATAGTCGGGCTCACCTCCACGCACAGCTTGGGCTCTGGAACCAATAAATCGACGAGAGAGGCTGGACTCTCCACTACTCTGGAGTTGCCTGCAGCGGGCTGGTGTGGGCTTGCTGATAGCCCCCCAGCTCAGCCGCCGTGTGTTGGAGTTCACCCCGGTGCTCCGACCGGGGACTCCGTCGTTCTACTGGGGGACTTCACCGCTCATGTGGGCAGCGACAGTGACACCTGGAGGGGCGGGATTGGGAGGAACGGCCCCCCGGATCTGAACCCGAGCGGTGTTCTGTTATTGGACTTCTGTGCTAGTCACAGTTTGTCCATAACGAACACCACGTTCAAGCATAAGGGTGTCCACCAGTGCACGTGGCACCAGGACACCCTAGGCCGGAGATCGATGATCGACTTTGTAGTTGTTTCATCTGACCTCCGGCCATATGTCTTGGACACTCGGCTAAAGAGAGGGGCAGAGCTGTCAACTGATCACCACCTGGTGGTGAGTTGGATCCGATGGCGGGGGAGAAAGCTGGACAGACTCGGCAGACACAAAAGTACTGTGAGGGTCTGTTGGGAATGTTTGGCCGAGTCCCCTGTCAGAGAGATCTTCAACTCCCACCTCCGGCAGAGCTTCAACCAGATACCTAAGGGAGACTGGAGACATTGAGTCCGAGTGGACCATGTTCTCCACCTCCATTGTCGACGCGGCCACTCGGAGCTGTGGCCGCAAAGTCTCCGGTGCCTGCCGTGGCGGCAACCCCCGAACCCGGTGGTGGACACCGGAAGTAAGGGATGCCGTCAAGCTGAAGAAGAAGACCTATCAAGCCTGTTTGGCTTGTGAGACTCCTGAGGCAGCTGATAGATACCGGCAGGCCAAGCGGGCTGCAGCCCGGGTGGTTGTGGAGGCAAAAACTCGGAGGAGTAGACCCCGGGGAAGACCTAGGACACGCTGGAGGGACTTTGTCTTTCGGTTGGCCTGGGAACACCTCGGTTTCCCCCCGGAAGAGATGGAGGAAATGTCTGGGGTGAGGGAAGTCTGGGTGTCTCTGCTTAGACTGCTGGCCCTGCGCCCTGGATAAGTGGTAGAAGATGGATGGATGGATGGATGAAAAACAAGGAAAAATGAATGATGCAATCATTTAAGGCCTGATTTAAACATGTGCAAATATGTTGTAATGTAGACCACTTCCTAAAGGAAATGTATGGATAGAGAGAAGGCCATCATACAAAGTGAATGCACCCGAGTCAGGATTCAGTTTTTGACTGTTATGTTCTCCAGCAGATGAGCCACTGAGGAACCTCTGCTGGTTTGCTTTTGCCTGCAGTAGGATGTATCAAACCAGACAGTGATTGTGACAGAGTTGTGTGTATATTTATTGAAGCACACTTAAAAAGCAGGAGCTGTCCGTTTGCACACCTGTCTTCTCTGCTTAATTTGTGGAAATATGTTTGTAGAATTGTTTGACGGATTATCTAATGAGCAATAGTGAGAGCCTTTTTACTTATGAGGCTGCTTATGTTATAAACTATTGTCAAACTAAAGCCATCAAACGTATGTACAGTGTGCAGTACAACAATGGTCATCACCAGTTCAGTTTGCTTGGTGTAAAGTTTGCCCTCTTGCCTCAGTAGCAGTCCTTTCTTGGTGTTGGTGTGGAGTGACATAAAGTTGGAATTGACGCAGCCACCGCTGAGGATCCATGTTCCCTGAGCTGGATACTCCCACAGACCAGAGAGGACGTGGGCCGCAAAGCAATCCCCGTCGGGCCATGTAGGTGCAGGTTTCCTTCTCTTTGTAGCCTGCCTTGTCATTTTGGATAACAGCAACATACTGTAGCAGGCTGCTTTGTTAGAATGCTTTTTATAGCACAGCCTTTTAATACACATATTAGGAGCTTAATGTGCCATCTGTTCACAGAAGTTTGTGGACTGTTCTGCCTTTACACAACTTTGATGGCTTCATCCCAGTGATATTCTCCATAAAGAAACATTATTATTTTAACATTTTGCATATGAATCAGTTTTGCTCACATGTTGAGTATTTATGTAATAGCAATGAATGTGGTACCACAAAAAAACTATTAGTGGTTCCATGTTTACCTTACTATGCAGTTCTCTTAAGTTTGCATCCAAGAAATCCACTTGGAGATAATTGTTTTGCGCTTGTGGTGTTGCTGTTTTGGTTCACTTTTAATTGCTCTCCCAGCATGCAGCTTGTTCACCAAGACCATTAAACTCACTGTATAAGAGCCAATTGCCTTCCTGGGACAATCAGACATGGTTTGCAACTGGCCATTGAACAGACAACTTGTTTTTATAGCTCTCTATATCTCTCATTTATGTATACATTGGTGTTTGTGTCACAAGACATGCAAACAGACATTATAATTATTGTGTCAGTTTGCGACAGTTATCATTGTAACCTCTAAACCTTTGACTAAAAAATGTATGATGAATATTAAGAACTTGATAATGGTATAAAACCACAATTCAATAACACTTTGATTAAATAAATACATTTAATCTTCTGAATAACTTTAAACCACTCCTACTAAACAATTAAACACTGAGACCATGGTGTCTGCTCTGTCTTTGCCTACCACTGAAGAGGACAGCAAACTGACACTCGGACTCATATGTCCGACGTCTTAATGGAAAAGACAGACAATACCCTCTCTTCTTACCTGATTTGTTTGTCCGACAGCTACTGGAAGAGGTTGAACAAAGACCAGAAGTACCTAACAGGGAAGAGGACCAACCCGAAAGTCTTCAAACAAATTGTACTTGGAGGAGACTATTCAGAGAAAACTGTCCACCCAACGGCAAACCCGCTTCTTTGTGGAAAGGTTTGAAACTGGTTAGAAAAAAACGAATCCATCCTGTTTTCTGTGAACATCCAGTGGAGTCAAAAGCCAAGAATGAAGACCTGGATGTGTCATCATTCTTGGACAGAAAAAATATCACCCTAACTGGCATCCCGCCTTTTCCACAGAAGACTTCAATTCACAAGCCTTCAAATATCTCACAAAACATGGGCGACTCATACAGTAAAATGTCCAGCCCCCTTTCCCATAAGTTCATACATATTTGTATGCTTAAACTGTAATCTAGTTGCAAGGTCTATGTGTATGGGAAGGATGTAGCATTACAAATTGCAAAGGTGTACAGAAGGTTGTGTACAGAGAGGATTGGTTCATGTGATTGTGTGTGTGTAAATGTGGAACAGTGGAACTGAAATAGTAAATTTAGATAGGCCTGGGAGTGTAAGTGTTTACACTGTCAAACCTTTTTTAGTTTGACCATTTCAGTTCCACCCTTACTTCACTCAGTGACTTGGCCAAATCCTCTTATGTAGCTTACTGTTTGCAAAATGCATTCAACCCCACCCATCTCCAGCTAAGTGTCATTTTATTCATATCAATTCAAACCCTGCCTCAAAGCCTTGTCTCACCAACCCCCAAGCTGGGACTAACAAGGCATTGTTAGAGAGAAAAGGGACAGTGAGAGTAACAAGTAAGTAACAATAGCATTATGGCTGATTTGGGCTAATGTACAAAGCTTAGACAGACCAACTATAAACACATCTTGTCTGTTGATGACATTTGCCAAAACCATCTTGAAATATATGATTTGTGATCTGGCTAATGCTAACTCAGCTTTTGAACAATATGGTTTTCTTCATGTCTGACCTCAAGAGAATGTTCATTGACAATTTATATTCCAGCTTGTGACAGGACACACTTGCTCAAACATACAAAAACAGTCAGCACCGTTTCCCCAGTAATGGCAGACTTTTCAGTTCAGAAGTGTATTACAAATTGATTGGAGAAGGTCAGTGATATGGAATGAACCACTCCACCTCTTGAAGACAGCAGATAGGCCATATATGCAATGCACAGATAAAACGTCACAAGCACTAACTCAAGGCCTAATGCTCAGATTGATGACACTTTTTATTTAGTGCCCTGAATTTGGGAGAGCGTTTTAGAGAAATCGTCAATCATGGCATCAGTGTTTGCCAAATGGTGTAACTCTTCCACTAAGAAGCTCCTATTGATCATAACTGCGAGATCTCTTAGTCATTGTTGGCCAGACCAGAGTGCCCAGTCAGCAAAACAGATATAAAACTTTGTGCGGCATATTAGTGCTGACAAGGGCATCGGAACTTCTATTGGTGCTGCAGAAAAATGAAAGACATAAAACAGCAGCATAAAATCTAATGATCCCTCCGTTAAGAATGTGAATGACTCTCAACTTGTCCCGAACGCCACATATCAGAGGCTGTGGAGGGATGTGTGGAAGGGTATTAAAAGCACCAGTTCATGAGACAAGTGTTTGGGTGTAGCTATTAAATGGAAAGCACTTGTAATGATTTTTGCAGAAATTATGGGGGAATAATTTTAGGCATTTCAGTCTCTGTAGATGTGTGTATTTAAGCTGCGTATTTCTAGGGTTGGTAGGATTAAGTCACTAAGCTACAACATCCACACTTTGAAGATGATACGACTACTTCACTACTACCACTAGCACAGTTATTTGCACAAAAGATTCATTCATAAAAGCCTGTATGTCTCACATAAATTAAGTTGGTCAGTTTTTTCCCATTGCTATGATGAAAACATTGCACAGAATGTCAATGTTTCTCGTTAGTGTTTAATACGAAAATCTAGTGGAAGTTGCCAGTAATGTTGATAAATGTAAACATTTGTGTAGCATTGCTATAAGTCCAACAAGTTTACTGCAGACAACATATGCTGGTATCATTTAACTGCAAGTTTATCTTGAGCTGTATCAGTGGATGTTGTGAAGAAAGAAACTGCTAATATTCAGCTCAGCCTCTCTCCTCTGTCACGGCTTGCATTCACCAATTGTTGCTCACGCAGCTCTGGAGAAGTAAAAGATATGAGAGCGTCAGTTTCCTGGTTAGTTTCTAGAGTTTAATACAAAGTCTACAACTCTATCTAGCCTTTCTCTGGAAAAGAACTTTTCCCCAAAATTCTTGGGGGGGGGGCGAGGCTATATGTTGTGTTGTTGTATATAGGTTGCTGTGTTGTTAGCCTGCCATCGTCCGTGAAATGTTTCAGCACCCCGGTCAACAAGATCCCAAAAAGACAGACTTTGTGGTCTGGGGGAAATGCAAAACACAGAGATTACCAGAAATTCTAAATAAGTTCCTGGTAATAAAAGTTCCTGGAAATGTTGGCGTCAAAAGAAGCCGTCCTCACACACTCACAATTTTCTCGCAGCAGAGCTCACCCAGTAACAAACACAGGCCCAGGTCAATGCTTTATGCTATCATACAAACATAATTTACCATCACAAACCAACATCCCAATGTTATAATCTGTTTTAGATGGGGAAGATTAGTTTAAGGAAGGCCACCAAGGACAGGTCAATGCGTGAGAAACACTAGAAAGTCCTTTGTAGATTAGTTCATTGTATCCATTTGGTTTTGTAACATTTGCTTTTGCACCAACTTCAAATGTGCAGTTTAAAACTTTAAAATAGTTTATTTTTGTTATTTTAGTAAAAACAGTGAAAACCAGGACATTCAACTATCCCTTAATCATGTCAGGAAAAAATCCATCAGTTGACAGACATATAAAAATCTTTACACCCACAGGACCTTCATAGACCATTTCACTGAAAAACTTGCTCTGTCTTCCTTTATGCCGTCCAATTACTCTTCCACCTACACCACAAACCCACTGCAGAGTTATCTGCCTTTCAACTCCACTTCAACAACTACTTTTAAGATTTCCCTGCTGCTTTTTTCTTGTCCTTCTCCTGAGGTTATTTGAAAGTCACTTTGTAAGTAAAACTGAAATGGAGAAAGAGAGAGTTTTATTCACAAACGTCCGCTAGTGTGTCATGAAATGATGAGTCAGGGAGAGCTCAGCTTCCCATCAGGAGATAAAATTTTGAAGCATTTGAGGTATGTGCGTACAACTGCTGTGTGTCAGGCTTAGAAGGATTTGAAGACTTATTTTTTTTTAGGTACAGAGCTCAGCATTGATTAAAAACTAGGATTCAATGTCAACCTTTCGACAGAGACGGACAGCAGAATTCCCCAAAGAACTTCCATATCAGCAATGACTTTACAAGCATTTTATTCTGGTCTTTAGCATCCTGCAATCCCTAAATTACAAGGGATTATGGAGTTTCCCATTGTGATGCCGATAATGCACTGCGCTCTGAAGCCTTTCCAACGTCCGGACCCGTGCAATAGCAGTGGTGTCACATTAAAAGCCACATAAAGATGATTCATTCGGAACACTGCTTTTCTCCTGCTCCTCCTGGAGTGTCTCAAGGCTGCTGTCAAGTGACGCCGCGCTTCACGGAGCGGCTAATGCGCGCGGAAACAGGTACAGCAGCGGGGCGGAGAGACGTCACCAAACATAACGTGGAGCCGTAGATTGTTCCACCATGTGTCAGTTTGGCTAAGCCCATAAATATGCACATCAACGTAATTATTTTCTCTTTGCCTGTTTCTTTGGGAGGAAAACAGTTGTTAAGACTTTGGGTCATCTTTTTTCAGCTATAGGAGCCATCACTTCGTCTTTTTTTTTTTTTACAAATGTCATCTTTCAAGATCATTTAGGAGCTTATGGCTTCAAATTTATAGTGTCTGTCCTGGCAAGATTCTACAGAGAGTTGTAAGAGGATTTGGTTAAACTTCTTACAAATGACTTGTTTTATGCTTCTTTTCTGTTTCCAACTCAAAGAAAAGAGATGTATCTCAGTGTTTCCAGATATGTGTGAAAAGAAATATTCATTACCC
Organism: Perccottus glenii; assembly: GCA_024416835.2. Lineage (NCBI taxonomy): Eukaryota > Metazoa > Chordata > Actinopteri > Gobiiformes > Odontobutidae > Perccottus > Perccottus glenii. Next base: position 9,390,207 of record CM044561.2, read on the forward strand.
GTTACACAGGAACAACAGTGGTCAAAAAATGGCCACAGTGTAGTATGTGGTGCCTTTAGTCTTCAGCCATTTCAAGAATTGTCTGAACTTAATTAAGAGCTCCTATTCTGCTAAAAATATCTGTCTCCTAAAATAGGCTTATATGTGTAATATCAAACACATTCTTTTTCAAGTACACTTGCTTTTAAAAAAATGTAGTGCCTCTCACTTTAAGACCCCTTCCTTCCAGGCCTGGAGAGCTCTGATTAAACAGAGGAAATGGTTGGTCCACTGCAGAACTTCTGGCCCTACTCCCCCAAAGTACTTTGCTCTTATGGACTGAGAGCATTCCGACATGGACCAATGATGTTCATGTTTGGGCTGCAGTCATTTGTAATAGTCATACAATCTCACATCTCCAGGTGCAACATTTAGTAAGCCTTTTCAGGAGCTGAGGGAAAAACAGTTCTTTAAGGAGTTCCACCTGGCTGGGGCTTTGGGCCGTTGTAATTTGACCATTGTAAACTTATTTGTTAGTAACCAGACTAGGGCAGCAGATGAAACATAAAGCCTACTATTTTTTCATTTGTAGACCTCAGCTTGTGAACTAAATATGATTTACTCCTTAGGCCAGCAACGTCAAACTGACAATGATTGTGGTAAGTTTCTATAAAGGTAGCATACACTTAGAACCTAAATCTTAAATTATTTGACTGTGATATGTGTCAGTGAATGAGGCATCTGTCTGAATTCTAACATGTCCCAGAATAGCCAAAGGAATAAAGGAAAGGAAAGATTTAAATTCTGTTTGGGAAATGACATGTTTATTGTAATTTTGTAACCTAGCTTGAATTTATTTTTTTTTGTTCTATTATGTTTCCAGAAAAAATGTAGTAAACCTGATTCTTTTCCTCTTACATCCTGAGTTTTACTCCAAGCTGCTTTGCTTGCCTGTTCACTCAGCGTCTGAAGAGTGTGCGTTGTGGCTCATAAAGCATCGTGTCCCTCCCGGTCACAGTGCAGCGTGGTGCAGTGCTGTAGTGTTCCCACTCGGAGCTGCGAGGGCAGGATGCCAGATCTTGGCCGACAAAGATCAGCGCTGGCTCAGATGCTGCAGGCCTGCGTGGCCGTGGTGCAGTCCAGTTTACAGTGTGACGATGTTGGCAGCGTCTAATGAAAACATCCGCACTCTCTTCATTACATTCAGTAGGTTGTCCCTTGTTCACAGCTATACCTGCGGCCAATCGAAAGTCAGATATGAACTGTTTGTTCATATACTGTATGTGAGGCGCTACTCCTCGGTGTGTTGTAATGAAAAGACAAGATGAAAGCAATAAAGATGTGAGTCCTGTCAGTCCTAGTGGGTAGTTTAGGGACAGGAAACACATTAAAGCCAGGTTCACCGTTAGGCTACATTGATTGACCATCCTCAGTTAGAAGAGAAATAGAATTAAATAGACAATTGCATTAATGTGGAAAGGCAAACAAAGTTTGGGATGTCTTAATGCCACTTTTTCTACTGAAACTTCTTAAAATTTAGTACTTACCAATACCGATTGCAGTGTTCATAGCTTATAAATCTAGACAAATGCTTCCCTAGTTTGTCTAGATATCTTATAAATGACAAGGGATTTTCCAAAAACTCATTTATCCACTTAGCTCTTGGAAAAAAGGTCAATGGGGCAAATCTGCATTATAATTTCTAAACCCCCTAAAGCCAGTGCATCATGGGAATGTACCACAGTAATGCATGCCTCATAACTGGAGTCATTTTAATGCATGCTCTGCTCGAAGTGGAAGCCCAGATTAATGTCAAGGTTGCCAGCTATTAAGGGCAATTTTTTGGCAGGGTGTTGCAATGGTATTGTATTTCTGCTTTATTAGATTGCGGCACATGTGAAGTGACAGATAACAAGGCTGCGGATGGCAGGCGTCTATAAGGTCGTAAGCTCCATCAGAACCTGTGACGTCACCGACACGTGGCGGGGTAGACCGATCAAACCACCTCATGTTCTTATGGACTCTCATGCTCTAATGCTCCCTAGTGATGAGTCGTTCATGAACGATTCGTTCTTTTTGAACGAGTCTTTAATATGACTCGGGAACAACTAGTCATCTCAGAGAGCGAGTCGTTCATTTAGACCTGCGCATGCGCATTGCACCACATCTCATACAGGAAACAGAAAGGACTCATTCATCTCCCAAGTCGTTTGTTCGTTCGTTCACCAAGTCCCTTCCCCATAGAGAAAGAGTATGCAGTTACCGGAAACAGAAAGGAACTGTTCATCTCCCGAGTCTCTGAGTCGTTCATTCAAGTCCCCGTAGGCTGAATGCAGAAACAGAAGGATTCGTTCATTTCATGAGTCAGTCTTCTGGTCTGAGTCTGAGTCTGAGTCTGAACAACTGAGTCTGGTCTGAGTCTGAACGACTCAGAGACTCGGGAGATGAACAGTTCCTTTCTGTTTCCGGTAACTGCATACTCTTTGGGGCTGGGACTTGGTGAACGAACAAACGACTCGGAGATGAATGAGTCCTTTCTGTTTCCGACGACGGATGTATTAGCTACAGCTATCATGTAGCTGTAGCTAATACATCTGCTGTCACGGCCCAGACCAAACATGTTGACGGAATTAATGCTAAGCTAAATATGAAGTGACAAAGGAAAAAAACTATTTGGATTAAGAGGCGAGTTGAACTCTCTGCCTGAAGTAAGCTGCAATGAATTTATAATTTATTTTTCAAAGTTTGGCCATGAATGCATTAGCTTATAGTTATTATAGTTTTTATTCCAAAAGTACTAAATGTATTAAAAATTGTAATATGTAACATTTTAATTAGATTCTGCTGAAATGAACGAAATGAACGAAATGACTTGAAAAAAGATTCGTTCATTTTGCTGAACGAGACTTAAAGAACTGAGTCAGTAAAATGATCCGAACTTCCCATCACTAATGCTCCCACAATACTTGCTGATAGTGGAATTTTGACTGACATAGGGCACAGACAAAATATATTCCTCTAACAATACATAATCAACTAGTAGTTATGTTTGAGAAAAACAGGCACCAACAACAGACCCAACTAACTGAGCTAACAAACAATCAAATGCCTCTCTACCTGTGGCTAGTTTTCAAGGGGTGGGAATTAGGCTTGGGCGGTATTACGGTAATATCGTATACCACGGTATCTAAAGATAGCAACGGTATCAGTTTCAGTACCGTCATATTTAAGCGCCAAAGTCGCACGAGCAACTTAACAGGAAAAAACAGCCGCTACTTCCGGTTTATGTGCTAAATTATGCTTCCACTCCCTTCCACCAGAGGTCAGACACCCTGTACTTTGTTTCTAGTCCACCACTACCATGTGTAGAAGAAGACCTCAAAGACGCGTCTCAGTGGGAGTGACAGAACGGCTCAATGGAAGCCTCATTCTCTACACGCGAGCTGATAAACATGAAAATGACAAATAAAAATACACCTGTGATGAAGTTTTGGTATTAGTAATGGCTGACTCTGATTCTGAGGGAGAACATCTACCTTTAGAGTCTTTTCAGCCGAGTGAAAGTGAGAATGAGCGAGAGTGAGTGCGTGTGTAACTTGGACAGCGGCGCCGCTGCTCGTGCCTTTCTCAGCGTCTCTCATAAAGCACACGCTGTTTTTCCCACACTTTGCCAAACATCAGTGAAAGAAACGGGAAGAAAACTAGTCGCTCTGGCCGCGGTAGTAAAGGGGCGGTTGGGAAGGGAAGCCGTGAGCACGTAGCACCTGCAGCTTTGCCTTTAGCACAGTTGATAGAAGCCGGGGCGGGTGTACTGCCATGGCCGCGGTAGTGCCGGGGGTGTCGGGAATAATGCGGCTTCTATTGACAGCTGTTTGGGACAAATAAGTGTTGGTCATCCTGACACTTTACCCAGTAGAGGAGGGAGAGACAGGGGTAAACATAGTCAGCGCAAATGCGCTAATCAAAGCAGCGATCGTAATAAAAGTGATGGCTGTGTGCTGTGCTTCATGAGAGGTCCCACACTCTAAAAAACTACTAAACTGTTCTGGATGTTTATGTTCATTTAATTCTGTTTGACTCTTGTATTTGCACTTTTTATAAACTGCTATTTGTTGCTAATAAAAGTTGTTTATATTGTTGTGCATGTTATTTTGTTATTGTTTCAGTATTAGTGTTTGGTATTCAGTTTCTGAATAGTTTAGGCACAAGCCAACAGTTTGGTGACGCTGTCTGAGCCTTACGTCATATTTTTTTTAATTATTCACGGTAATACCGTATACCGAGGTAAAATAGGGAGGAGGTTTGACGGTATCAAAATTTGGATACCGCCCAAGCCTAGTGGGAATACCAATTTTATTTATTTACATTTGTTGTTAAGTAGTGGGAATGGAGCAGCCATGTCACTGACAGGCCAAAAGCTTCTATGATTGCATGTTAAATATGTGAAACTACATATTTTCTGTACTGAGTTGGGGTGGTGGATGGGTTAACAAAAAACAGAACTGTTTGTGACATTAATTTTTTACCGCTTAGTCCCGTGAGGACTTTGGACCAGCAGCTTTGGGCCTGAGGCGGGGTACACCCTGGACTATAGCCAGTTAGTCGCATGGCTAACATTTAGACAGATAGTGACAGTCAACCATGCACTCTCACATTCATAAAAAGGCATAATACACTAAAACATGACAAATTTTAATGTACATATACTTTTTTTTTTTTTTTAAACATTTTAGCTATTCACATCTGGAACAGGGTAAATCAGTTTAAAAAATCTAATAAAAACAATAAAGAGTTGGCAAATCCTTTTGTAAGAAACATTTCTTGATTTGACGTGCACTGTTGCCTCCAGCTGTTTTCCTCACATGTTTAAACTGATGTAATTACTTTTACAGTTTGGATTTTATTTATCAGTTATGACTCTTCACAGGACAGGGCTCTCAATATTTCCCTTCACGAAAAGTAAATTAAATTCATTTTCAAAGACTTTGCGGCAACTGTCATAGCTGCATTTCCCTAAAAGCTCGTTATTATCCAGTGCAAACAAACACACAGGCTTTTATTTAGAAGGACTAAATTGGGAGAGCGTATATACACATGCACAGATGTTTGGAGTGGATTTACGTTCTTGGTGGGCGACACTGGCCCTAATGAGACGTCGCTCCATAAACTCGGCAGCAAACACATTAAAATAGAGAAAGTCATCAGAGAAACTAAACACAATGGCAATAACTGGCTGTAAATCCTACAATCTGCAGCTTGCTGACAAACAAGCGCTGGCTGTCAACCGGGTTAAACTAATGGCTTCTAAATGTAGCACAGACAGATGTGGAGGGAAAGTGCCACAAAGTCTTTCAGGAGAGAGGTTGTGTTCGATAAACACTGGTCTAATTAAACGTTTGAACTGGGGTTTGAGCGCTGCTAACAACTGTCGACTGCTTGTTTCCTCGGGCCACAGGGAAACAGGCAATTGACAAGGAACTGACAATAAACCATTATGGATGTCATAATAAAGTGATTGTAATGGAGCCTAAAAGTGTGTCGAAAGGCTTATGCTTAAAAATGGTTTATTGTACTGACATAGTCTAAAGGTCTAGCACAATAGAGTGTCCCAGGCCACTTCTAAATCCATCCCTACATCTAACCTTTTTATTCACCCTTTGCATCGTCTAGCTGCATTAGATTCAATCTCTACTGTACTATAATGGCTTTTATGATTGAGGCCTCATACAGTATTAGAACTGATGTAAATGGGGTCTTTGTTTTGGGAGCACAAACAGGTTTCTGGAGTCTTGTCGTGAGAGCGACTCAAGCATTGTCGGAAAATGCAGACCCCCAACTTATGGAAAAGCTATGATTTTGGAAGATGAATCAATTATTAATTCTGAACTTGCACTTTTTTGTGTTGGTGGGAAAAAAGAGAAATCTACACTATGTGACCATTCCTTACCATTCACTTTGGTTTCCTCCACTTTACTGGAAAACATTACCCTTTGACTTCAGTATTTCAGATCTGCTCCTTAGAACCTTAAAATGGTTTACAAACGTGCCTGCGGCGAAGATAAAAGATCATAAACCCTTCTTTTAGAACAACAGCCAACCCCACTACTTTTATATTCTGTCCATTTCCCATAAATCTTCACAAGGTGCCGTCAAAAGAATGGATTCTTTCTCGAAGCTGTGCGTGGGAGCAATCAGCAACGGAGAGAACTATTAGTTTCTGCTGCACCACGACCCAAAAATTGTCAGAGCAATTTTTCACCTAAGACATTTTGTCATGTAGCTTTACCGCCCAGAAACTGACATGAAACACTGCTGATATTCCAAACCTCATGCAAGACCTAATCCATAAAAGTACATTACAATTTTTACTATCCATCATTAGCTTTTTGTTTAAGTCATCATATATTCGAGACTTCCAAGATTTCCATTGACTTCCTGCTCACAGACCCTTTTTTGGCTACATCAGCAATCTTTTATCCTGGTTTAAGCCGGAAAGCCGCCTGCAGATCCTTGGGCAAGAATCTGAGCAGCGTGCAGGTCCAGGTTAAACGCAAAGAACAATCATGTTTGCGGAGGAACAGGGAGGAATCTGAAACGTGCCGCGTGAGAATGTGTGTAGCTCGAACCTTTAAGCGTGAAAAATGTATCCCCCTCGGTTCTTTTATCCTCAGTTCAACACCGGCGTGGATCTAAACCTAAACCCGTACTAGACGGCTTAATTCACCTTGAAGTTAAGGGCTGTGGCAGATTGTGATTCTGCGGAAAGTATCAGATTTGAGTCGGATAATTTCAGGGTTTAAATTCAGAATTTAGTGAAGCAAAGTTAGAGAAAGTTTTAGTGAAATATAGTAATGTGTCGATCTATGTCTGTGTTCACATTGAGAGTGTATTGAGCTAAACAATTCTCAACATTTTAAAGCTTTTGGTATACATAGATATTTAGACTTAAGCCCAATCCTATTTCTAAAACTTTAGCCCACAGCTTTACCCCTTGGCTCTCTAAAGGGGCAATAATCCCCATAAGAAATGAGATACCTTACAGGTAAAGTTCTGTGGTTACCTACTGAGGCAAAGTTAGAAAAACAGCAATTTTTCACAACTTTAGTTAACAGATTATTACATATTAGTCATGGGACGTTATGAGATTCTGACTGTATGAAAGCCTTGAGAAAAGGTTGGCAAATGTTGGTGTTATTATAAGAGTCGAAACAAACAGATGATGCTAGAAAGGACTTTGAGCCAGTTTGAGTGACGTCATGCTTGGCCAGATTTTCAAGCAAAATGATAGATGGGCACCTAGAATAAAAGAGTGTGACTTACATTAGGTATTTAGTATAAAGTTAATAATAAAGAACAGCAAGGTCCAGAATGGTAAAATGTGCAGTATTCAAAAAAGTATAGTCCAGAAATGTGGCAATTGAACTTCAAAGAATAGAAATGAGTCCTATATGACATTTCAGATATATGATGACAAAAAAATACTTTTCAAAGGCAGCAGAATCTCACTGACAGCATTGTGTACTCAGAGTTTGACACGCCATGGCAGAGTTTACTTTGTGCCTTTGTGTACACTTGTGACTCGCAGGCTTCTTCACTCTCATCCTGTGTCATTGTTTAATTAGATCTCACACAGCTGCAGAGCCGTCAGCGGAGCGGGAAGAGAGTACAAGAAAAATGAGAGAACACCATGACCACAGTGGAGGATTTTGGTATAGAGCAATGCATCATGGTCCCAACGAGAGGATAAAAGAGGCGACAATTAGGAGATGTTGAAGTTTGCCCTGCTTTCCTTTTATAAGTTTCTATTCCAAGTGTTTCTTCCTGAGATCAGAGCGTAGCGTTGCAGGGGCCTCCGAGCATTGGCGATGTGCTGAGTCGTGTGTGAGCGAGGCAGAGGGAAGGAGCTCTGACTTTGGACAGTGTGCAGGGGAACGGAGCAGCGCCTACGTCCCGCTGGCTCCCAGTGCCACAATAATTGGTCAAGTGAGGAGTCCACTGGGACAAAAGGCAACAGGGGGGTTACTGGAGCAAAACTCACCCCAGGGACTCCTCCACACACAAACACCCCACCACCAGCAGCCAACACGCTGTGGTGATAATCCGGCACAGAGTCTGGAGCGCTCATTTTTACATTTACATTTAGTCATTTAGCAGACGCTTTTATCCAAAGCGACATGTGCGAGCAAAACAAAGACTGGCACATAGTCACACGTCAACACTAGTTCATATGCTTAGAATATGAAGCCAAGCAACAATTATTAAATATTATGCCAAATCTGGAAACAAATTTTATGCATCATAATTATTGCAGTTCCTTTTAATAAATTTCAAATTTAAATTAATTTCACTTCCATGAAAGAAAATATTAATACATACAATAAATATTTTCCAAATATGGCTTATGTCTGTGTCTTGAATTGGAATGCATAAACCAATCAGACTGCTGGTCGGCAGAAGTTGTTTCTTTCCAAACTTTGTCTGGAAAATACATATATGGTTTGCACATGCACTAGTCTATATTTACATGTCGATATGCTAGAAACAATTTAAAAGTAACTCTTTTTACAAATGCACAATATTTAGATATTATTTAGATGATATAGATTTGGTCATATGTCAAAAAGGTTAAACAATTTTTAGGATCAGGACTAAGATGTCCCCAAACCTTGGTAAATGTATCTAGTTGGGAGTAAAAGCCTCTCAAAGGAACACTTTTGCTGCTTTTTTTAGCGGTTTTAGTTGGCTAACTCCTTAAAATGAATGGGAAAGTCCGGTACTTTCGTCAACAAAATGTCTGCGCATGGTCAGAAATACAGAAAACATGGTAAACTATTACACTGGAAAGTAAATAGCTGACATTGACATTTTGCTTTTGGCTGTTGTTCATGTTTGTTTACAATTTCATGTAGATTCCACTTACATCTCAGCAAATAGCTTGAAGGTGGGACTTGTACACATGTATAGAGCAGCATTTTGAATGCACAAAAACCTTTTATATTATACTGTATATTCACACATATGAAACACCAGTCGTCAACATTATCAGTCAATTGCAGACACACATCTTCTGCCAGTTTGTGTCTGAAGCCTTCCCTACATACTTGTCTGCTCTATTTTCGCTCTCCAAACCAGGGCCACAAATATGGGCCGCCAGCAGGACACCACAGTGCGTACAGCTGACCAGTATCCAAGGAAGGATAAATAAATAAAAGAGGAAACAATTGAAGGCTTAGAGCTTTCATCCTGGGTCACTTGGTAATTCTAGCGCAGTCAGCAGTGCCAGTACCGCTCTGTGTCCTGCTGCGGTCGGTAAGGCGATACCCCCTCTGGAATGGGCCCATTGTACCATGTATCCTCTTTGTTTTAGGAGTATTATTAGTGTAACCTGTGTCGGTGAATGCTGCTGCGCTGGTGTGTGTGTGTGTGTGTGTGTGTAAAGATGGGGAGGTATTTTGGATAGAAGTTGATCTGTGATGGGCTGGGTTTAATGCAGCTGTGGAAGTTTGTCCTTGGAGAAGAACAGCTCCTCTTTGTTTCTATGGAATAACCTCAATGTCTTTTGCTCTTTATTGGAGAAAATAAAATTGTTAAGCCTACTTAAATGAATTGTTTCAGTGTTAATTTGGAATCCGGTACTTTTATTCATATACGTAAAAGTTGGTCTGTAGATAGTTGCAATACTTTGTCCTACAAATTTCCAGTCATAGTAAGCTTTATGTCCCCTTTATGATAATTTACCAAGGCAGCAAAAAGGTGAGCAACTTAGATCTTTTTATAGTAATATTCATTAAACAAAAGCATGCTGAGCTGCCACCGACCCAACCCAAGTCTCGGGTCATGTTCACGTTAATGCAAGAGTGACAAATTGCTTTACTGTAATTCAAAATACACATAGCGACCTCCTGCTGTATGATGAGCTTATAATCTCACTAAGATCAAACCAAAACGACATACACTTTATTTCATCATCAGTCATTGTGAAGTCAGCAAAAACTCATTGAAAACCTTTCAAGGAAGAGAAAACGTAAGTTCGACTGAGAGAGCTTGTTCTCGAATCAATCTTGGCCAAGCTTTTACAAAATGGTTTTAAAACCAATTCTGATGTGGCTTTTGTGTTGTTAAACTTGTAAGATACTTTGCCCTAACAACTTTAGATTCTTTCTATTTCCATTAGATCTATTGTTATTTTATGTCCTTTGAGATATAACTACTGTTATGTGACATTTATTTAGCTTACGGCTCGCAGCGATGCAAGCATGCTATGTTACTACACGGTGAGGAGTGTTTGTTTCATTTACAGGCTTTATGTGAGACAACAGAAGTTCAAACGATAGTTTCAATATTATACTAATAGCCCCGAATATTGTTTACATAGTGTCAGCTTAGCGACTGGCTTCACTTTTAGACCCAATGCAATCACAAGACCAAGGCTGCTCAATTGTTATGACAATAAATTAGACGCCAAAATAATAACGTAAGAGAAAATAATATTTCAGAAATTATTTTTTACATATAACATTTTGGTTGACAAGGAATAAAACAATCAGACAATGTATATATTATGACTTTATAAGACAATTTCTACAATTCCCCACCTCCATCAAGCTTTTAATTTCTTGTACTCGATTTGCCATTTCTTTTTGCAAAACTAGTGTGCTGGTGAGCGTTGTTGTCCAGAGCTGCTCTAGGAGTATTTAAGACAGTGTGATTCACTGAAGGAAGCTGTAGGGGGAGCTTACTTAGTTCGGCTTTAAACGCTGCTTCACCAGGTTTAGTTCTAAATCTGGGTACGAGCCGAGTCTGAGAAGGTTTATAAGTAATTAGCGTATCAGAAATATATTCTGCTGCTAAACAATTAAGAGACTTCTAAGTCTATTTTACGTTTGTTTATATTTTATATACACAAGCCACACAGACAGGAAACAGATAATGCAGAAAAAGCACTATGTGAAACCTAAACCTTTAATGTGCTTTATACATAATTAATTTTCAAAACGCAGACTTGACCCTTTTATATTCTTGCCATCTCTTACTGAATATTCTGTGTTACAACCTTTTGTTAAATAAAAGTGGAACAACTTCACGTCATCCCTAAACATTACCTTTGGTGAAGGTGGAATCTGAAAATAATAAAATATCCAGAAGCAAAAAATGGCGACAGACTGGTAACCATCTTTATAAATGCAGTGTTTTGGCCTTGAGATATTAGTATGTAAAAAAGCACAATAGCACGTTTTAACAGAAGCTCAGTGTCACATCTATTCTAGCCACACAACAGCATTATCAGGAAAATTGTTGTTCTCAAAAATGCATAAACAAAGGTTATTTGAAAAACTGATGTTGCCTAAACCCACAGCTACAGCTTGATTATAAAATATGCTATACTGCTGAAAATAAACATTAGCACTTCTTTTGATTATTGTCAACTATAGTTTCTGCAGTGTTTAAAACCATTTATTATTTTAGCTACATTCCTAGATAATAATCATAATATACACTGAGAGGCACACATCCTGAATGTGTGTGTTTACAATGCCCCATATGACTCACACGTCCAATAAACCAACATAAAAACACTGCTTTCCTCTACAGTAGGTTTTAAAATGTGTTTGTTAAAATGTGAATCATTCAAGTTGGATTTTGAATCTTACTTCATATATTGTAGTATGTTCTGGAATCAGTTTTGCTTCTTGTGCAGATTACATGAGGGAGGGGCAAACATATGGAAGCTTTCCTTCCTTATGACAGCAACAGGACCAAGTCTCACACATAAAATACACAGACATGGACTTTTATCAGCCATGTCGAATTCAACCCAGAACTGAGATGCTCTGTGTAGTGTATATATAGTTGTAGTGCAGTACAATGTACTTATGACTGTGTATTGTTTGTTTGCAGTGCTGCTGGGGGTGCTGGTGGCCGGCGCTCAGACAGAGATGAAGAGGGTTGTTGGAGACAATGCCACGCTGCCCTGTCACCATCAGTTCTGGGTGGGAGACGACCCAACGCTGGACATCGAATGGCTGCTGCTCAAGCCCAACAACAAGCACAGAGTGGTGAGTTTACAGCCATGTACATTAGGGGACTTATCTTCCTATAGTGACTGCAAGGCTTTATTGATGATGTTCCAGGTTACTGTTTAATTATAGGGTGTTACAAAATGGTTAAACTAAAATACAGGTTCCAGTGTCTTTTCAAAAGTTTGGTCCAAAATGTCTGGCTGTGTTTCAAAGTGATTCAAAATCTAAAGAAGTTTAGTGTATTGGGTTTAGTCTAGTTTATTGGCTGCTGATTGTAAAGACAATGCAAACCGACAGCAAAGTATGAGCCCTTTCACACATGCCCTCTGGAGAATGTTTGGAGGCCATTCTCCAGACGTGTGCATTCATACATTTACATTTACATTTATTCATTTAGCAGACGCTTTTATCCAAAGCGACTTACATTACATTACCAGTGTTACAGTCACTGGAGGCAAGGTGGGTTAAGTGTCTTGCCCAAGGACACGACGACAGTATGAACTGTGGGGAGGGCGGGAATCGAACCACCTACCTTCCGGTTGAAAGACGACCGCTCTACCCACTGAGCTACTGCCGCCCGTGGCAGGCACCAAAATGCCTGGATTTGTATTCATATTTATATGTAAGACCCATGGCAAGTTTGTTAAACCTAGCAGCAGTAACTGCAGAGGACAGGACCATGGGTGGGGCTCAAACAACTACTGTATGATTAATGGAGGATTGTTAATCTCTGATCTTTGGTCTTTCTATCCAGATTATCACCTACTTCGCTGGACGAGTGTACGACCACAATGACGACGGACGTGTGGCCTTCGCTGGAGAGTACTTAAAGGGTGACGCCTCTCTGCTCATCAGCGACCTGTCTCTGACTGACTCCGGGGAGTACAGCTGTAAAGTAAAGACCGGGGCGCAGTACCACTGGAGCACCATAAGCCTCATAGTGCTGGGTAAGTGGCACACACCCACTGTCCACTGAGATGGCAGTGGAAACCCAGAGCTGTTAGCATAAGCACTGTCTTTAAACAAGTAAAATACTGCAGTGTTTGGAGAGACCACAACAGGCCTCTAAGGGTTCACTGCAGTCAGCTTTTCTTTAAAAGGTGAATGCACTTGTTCCAAGCGGATATAATTTGAAGGTTTTCTTTGGACAAAGCTGCAAATAATATTATTTTGTTTTATTTTTAGCCACATTTGCCTTACTATTAAGTAGGGATGCACCGATACCACTTTTTTGGAAAACGAGTACGAGTACGAGTACTTGCATTTCAGTACTCGCCGATACCGATACCGAGTACTTAATAAAAAACATGATTTAAATTTACAGGTAACAGCTTTAGTCATATAATTTAACAAAAAAACAAGGCACGGGGCAAACACTGCTTGTCCAAATATCCGTGGTGAAACTAAACGAAGAGGAGGCTTGCAGTAGGCTGTGGGTTGAGGCAGCTCGTCAGCGGCGAGACATCATAACATGGAGGAGACGCATGAATCTCACATTTCCTACCTCAAAGTTGCTGGTCACTCAATGCAATGTACTGATGATTGCCTGTGTCATTTTCACAGCACGTGGATTGTCTCTGGACATTTTCTCTCGTCTTGCAAGAGTTTCGCTGCAGTGTGGGTTGTGTTGGTTTAGAAGCGTGGGTAAACTCTTTATACTCGTTGTCGTGTTGGGATTTTAGGTGCTTGATTAAATTACTTGTGTTAAATGCGCTACCTTTTGAGCCTCCTCTGGACAATTTAGCTGAGCACAATTTGCAGTCCGCCTTTGTTTTGTTTTGTCTTCCTTCACTTTGAAATAGTTCCACACGGCTGACATGTCTCGTCTTTCCTTCGTTCTCCCCGCTCTGAGCTGCAGCCTGCAGCCGGGGCCTGGGGGCGGGCACTCGGCGCCTGTGATTAACCCCTTACACGCCGCTCAAACATAGACATTTCTCCGACCGTGGTATCGGCCCCGGTATCGGGGGACTTTTAACGAGTACGAGTACTTTCGAAAATGTGGTATCGAGGCCGATACCCGATACCAGTATCGGTATCGGTGCATCCCTACTATTAAGCTTAAATTAACAATCAGTAGTTTTTATTTATGTTTTGTAACATTTTGTTTATAATCAGTAGTTTTTGTTTATGTTTTGTAACATTTTGTCAGATTTTGTTTATCTAAAGTTACATTTGTGTTTTGTCAACTCTTTATTTTTAATGGTGTTGTTTAATAAGCAAGCATTCATAACAGATCTAAAACAAAAAAACACTATTACTACCACTGACCTAGATAAAATATTTCTCAGCTTTAACTAAAAACTAGTAAATCTTTATCTTTCTTTTGACTTTTAATGTTTTTGAGCAGAATATTAGAACACAAACTAATACGTGTGGGCTCATCTGTTAGTGAGCCTGCCTTTTGCAGTCTCTGATATTAAAAGTATAAAGTCTTGCAGTCCATCTATAATGCATGGGGCTCCATAAGAAGAGCAAACACCTCTTTACTATCCACTACAGCGGCATAAACAAACCCGTGTGGTTTTTAGTACCCCGTTTTCATTATTTATGGCTTCCTCTTCCAGTCTGCTGGAAATACCAAGCTCCCACAGGCAGCCGGACTTCACTCTAACACTCCTCCTCACAGCCCCGGAGTTCCACACTAATCCAGGCTCGTATATAACCGGGGATATCAAGCGTTCTGGAAAAAGATGGAATTTATAGTAGTGGGCCAGGTTTGTCGTCATAGGGAAGCAAAATATCCTGGAAATATTGGATACAAGTTTTACCAAAGTGAGTATTGCAGTTAAATAGGTGTTGTTTGATTCTTACATCTGGGGGTTTTTGTTTCTTTTGAATGATGTTTTTATTTTGAGTCTGTTTTTAGCTACATTTCAGTGACACTGTTTTGTTCACTTGAGGATTTTTGTTTTTCCTTTTATTTTTAATTTTGTACTGTTTTTGGTTCGTTATATTGCATTTTTTTGGTCCTTTTTACTATTGTTGTTTATTTTTAGTTACAGCCATTTTGTTTTACTTTACATGTTTAGATGCATTTGCTGGTTGAGATTTTTTTGTTTTCCTAATCTTTAGTTTTCAAAATTACATTTTCTTGTAGTTCTTTTTGGTCCATTTAGCCTAGCCTTGTTCACTTTGACTTACCTTCTAACTAAAGGTTTGTTCAGTAATATTTAGTTTTAGCAGCATTTTGTGTGGGTTTTCCATGTTGCTCTGCAATGTTTGGATTATTTTGGCAAACATTTGTTCTTTTTTTTTTTTTTTTTTTCATTGTAAACCTTTTTACCCTTAATTTAGAACCTGTTGTGTTGGTTATTTCTTTTTATGGTATAATATAATCTACCTTTCTGGCCTAACATTTATTTATATATACTTTGTTGTTTTGTTCTATTATAAATGAAACATCACTATTTGGCACTGTATTTGTTCACTTTTTAAAATGTTTTTTAGAACCTGTTGTGTTGGTTATTTCTTTGTAGAAAGATAAAATACTACTACCTTCTGGCACTCAGGTCCACATTTAAACTCTGAGCAGATATACTCTTTGTTGTTTTGCTAATCCACTGGTAGAATAAGGAAAGTTCTTTCCCTGAATTTAGCGTATGCTGCTCACTTTTTGGAACAATGTTTGTCATTATTGGTTGCAGCCCTGTTTTGGTTCATTTTGTCAGGGTACATCATCAGTGATATATGTTGTAGAAAGACCGCTGGAAAATGGGATTTGTTCTACTCGTACCCAGACTCATGGCAGTCAGGTACATTGAAACTCTGAGCAGATATCAAGCTTTGCCTTACAGCTCAGCTCCTTCATCACCACAACAGACCGGTACATCGACCGCATCACTGCAGAAGCTGCACCGATCCGTCTGTCAATCTCACGTTCCCTCCTTCCCTCACTTGTGAACAAGACCCCAAGATACTTGAACTCCTCCACTTGAGGCAGGATCTCTCCACCAACCTGAAGGGGACACGCCACCCTTTTCCGACTGAGAACCATGGTCTCAGACTTGGAGGTGCTGATCCTCATCCCAGCCGCTTCACACTCGGCTGCAAACCGTCCCAGTGCACACTGAAGGTCCTGGCTTGATGGAGCCAACAGGACAACATCATCTGCAAAAAGCAGAGATGAGATCCTGTGGTCCCCAAACCAGACTCCCTTCGGCCCCTGGCTGCGCCTAGAAATCCTGTCCGTAAAGATAATGAACAGGACCGGTGACAAAGGGCAGCCCTGCCGGAGTCCAACATGCACTGGGAACAGATCTGACTTACTGCCGGCAATGCGAACCAAGCTCCTGCTCCGGTCGTACAGGGACCGGACAGCCCTTAGCAAAGGGCCCCAGACCCCATACTCCCAGAGCACCCCCCACAGGGCGCCACGAGGGACACAGTCAAATGCCTTCTCCAGATCCACAAAACACATGTGGACTGGTTTGGCAAACTCCCATAAACCCTCCAGCACCCTGGAGAGGGTATAGAGCTGGTTCAGTGTTCCACGGCCGGGACGAAAACCGCATTGTTCCTCCTGAATCCGAGGTTCAACTATCGGATTATAGGATATTGGATATAGTCTATAGGTCTCCTTCAGCTTGACGGCATCCCTTACTTCCGGTGTCCACCACCGTGTTCGGGGGTTGCCGCCACGACAGGCACCGGAGACTTTGCATCGACAATGGAGGTGGAGAACATGGTCCACTCGGACTCAATGTCTCCAACCTCCCTCGGGATCTGGTTGAAGTTCTGCCGGAGGTGAGAGTTAAAGATCTTTCTGACAGGGGGCTCTGCCAAACGTTCCCAACAGACCCTTACAGTACATTTGGGCCTGCCGAGTTGTCATACCAGCTTTCTCCCCCGCCATCGGATTCAACTCACCACCAGGTGATGATCAGTTGACAGCTCCGCCCCTCTCTTCACCCGAGTGTCCAAGACATACGGCTGGAGGTCAGATGAAACAACTACAAAGTCGATCATCGATCTCCGGCCCAGGGTGTCCTGGTGCCACGTGCACTGATGGACACCCTTATGCTTGAACATGGTGTTTGTTATGGACAAACTGTTGCTAGCACAGAAGTCCAATAACAGAACACCGCTCGGGTTCAGATCCGGGGGTCCGTTCCTCCCAATCACGCCCCTCCAGGTGTCACTGTCGCTGCCCATGTGAGCGTTGAAGTCCCCAGTAGAGCAGACGGAGTCCCCGGTCGGAGCACTTTCCAGCACCCCTCCCAGAGACTCCAAGAAGGCCGGGTACTCTGCACTGCCATTTGGCCCGTAAACACAAACAACAGTGAGAGACCTATCCCCGACCCGAAGGCGCAGAGAAGCAACCCTCTCATTCAAAGGGGTGAACTCCAACACATCGCGGCTGAGCTGCGAGAGCTGGCTATGAGCAAGCCCACACCAGCCCGCCGCCTCTCACCGCAGGCAACTCCAGAGTAGTGGAGAATCCAACCTCTTTCGAGGATTTGGGTTCCAGAGCCCAAGCTGTGCGTGGAGGTGAGCCCGACTATCTCTAGTCGGTATCGCTCCACCTCCCGCACAAGCTCAGGCTCCTTCCAAACCAGTGAGGTGACATTCCATGTCCCTAGCGCCAGATTCCGTGTCCGGGGATTGGGTCGTCAAGGCCTCCGCCTTCGACTGCCACCCAATCCACTTTGCACCGGCCCCTTACGGTTCCTCCCGCAGGTGGTGGGCCCACGGATTAAGAAAAACAGAGAATATTGAAGCAGCCTGCCACAACCCCTTTTAAACCTGAAAATCTCTGAATTAAAAATGACACACAGTTCAAATTGTGCACATATGAGTAGTCTGAATGAGAAAATTTAAGCAAATCCAAAAGGCAAGTGATTTTCTGAAATTTGTTGATTTTACACGGTCTTTAAACAAAGGTATTCAATGTAATCAGCTGTTTCTCAAATCTCTTTAAATTGAAGTGTTTGATATTTGAGGCAAATTTAAAGGTGACATTCATACCAGCCCGCTTGGTCCACTTTGATGAAAATGTAGTTTGCTGTCTCCACATAGTTCACTTTGTTCAGTGTGAATGTGCAATCATACCGTCCAGTTCGATTGAGAGAATGCAAAGCATACCAAAGAACAAACCAAAGGCAGGAATCAAAGCAGAGAAAAGGATAAAAATGTTGTTTGTGAACACTTATCAAAAATAACAAAGATTTCAATCATCATCTTTGTCATTGACAATAAATACTCTGGTAATACTTTTTTTGAAAATCTGTACATGGTTATGTTGCTTTAGAACTGTCACAGCTTCAAAGAGAATAACTGGAACCACTTCAAAGGTTTTTCCAGGATGAACCGTTGGCTTTTTTTAATCACATCTGACAGTTTACAGTTCATTTTGATTTAGTTGATTTGCTCATAGATTTAGTCCATTTCTACTCCATCTGTATTATGTGCAATGGTTGACAGTTGATCTCAGCGCTAGTTTTTGGCCAGCTCCGTGTCAGAATTATCCAGAGGCTAGTCTCATCTGTCAGGCCTCTTTGTGCTCCTCGGCTCTCAAAGAGGAGTGGACAGCTGACTACAGAAGTATCTCGTAGCTACTCTTCGCCCCAGGCAAAATTGGATAAAGCCGAATAAGCCAGAGCAATGTGTGAGCAGTGTTTTGGTGGCAGCCGCTGAAATCACAGTGTGTGCTCCACGGCAGAGGAGATCTTCTATTCCCCCTGAGTTGGAGGGCGTCTGCTGAGTTCAAAAGACTTGACACAGAGTTGAGGACTTGAATGTTGCAGCTGTCTCAAAGAATGGCAGTTCACTGCTCGGAGGATAAACGAGATCAGACTTCACAGGAACAAGGACAAGATCAAAGTTCGACACCAACAACAATACGGTTCTTCCAATAAACTACAGACTCCAAAGTACAACAACAATTCAGGTACTGGAGTACTGTAATAAAGAACTACTGGGCCTAGACCTAATTACAATACACAACTGAAACTTAGAAGATCGGCTCCACTATATTGTTTTTTAAATGTCTAGTACACTTTTCTGTTTGAATGTGGTTTTGTGCAGTGAAGCCATCGAAGCCCCGCTGCTGGATGGAGGGTAAACTGTTGGAAGGTGGTGACGTGAAGATGAGCTGTAAGTCTTCAGACGGCTCCGATCCCATCCACTATAAATGGGAGAGAGTTCTGGACAAGGGCAAATATGTTGGCAAGTTACCTCCCCTGGCTCTCATAGGTAAGACATGCACTTCCTCATGTTGGGGAAATGTTTAGCCTGGTCTACCCTAAATGTAGACAACACCATTATCTTCAGTCCAGTGTTGTCACTATTGTTTCCCTGTTTTTTTGTTTAATAACCATCAGAATGAATATAATACTATTGTTGTATTCATTTTCAGGCTCCATATTTTGAGGTAAAAAGTTACTTAGTGTTGCTTTAAGCACTGTAAGAATAACAAAAATTAGAAGTAACAAAACTGAAATAGTAAATCAATTTAAGCAAACAATATAAGGCTTTATGAGTTGTTAAAAATCCTAAATGAAAAAGTATATGAACCATGATGCTAAATATAATTTGATTAATATTATGGACAAATAATTTAGATTTTTCTGGCGTCTTTGTAGGCTTTAAAATTTATTTGGCATCATTGCAAGTTACCCTTAGATAGCCCCAGACCTCAGGGCAGTGATGATCCTATGATTTATGGTCTGGTCGTTTCTTTCTGAAGCCTGTGCTCTTCAGTGTTTTAGCCCCGGGCCTCAGCGGTGTGCTGATCAGGTGAACAGGGACCAGGTTAAAATACTGCTGGACTGCCGCTTGTCATTTTTCAACTCTGTAATATATATATTCTTTTTTTTTTTTTTTTTACTTTTATTGCTTTTTGTGCTGACTTGTGCAGTTTGTTGTCACACACAAGAGAGGGCTCTGTCTCTTTGAATTCATCATCCTCTTTTTCTCTTTTTCCACATATATACTCTATCTACAGTCATGTTAAAATCCAACATTTTTTTTTTTTTGACTCAATTGTGGATTGTTTCATGTTTTTCAGATTTAAAAAACCCTGAGATTGTGACATTGAGGAACTTAACCAAGGAAAGTGCTGGGGTGTATAAATGCACAGCGAGCAATGATGTGGGGGAGGAGAGCTGCACCGTGGAGGTCAAGATGCACTGTGAGTGGCCTTTGACACTAAAAACTGTACACGCACACATTCTGCAGCTTTTAGAGAAGATTATTTTCACTGTACAGAAATATATGGTAAAGCAATTCAGGTGCATTTTTAAAAACAGCTTCGAACTTACAAACATTACACTGTTATCCAACTCACACAGGTATTTTTAACCATACACACAATGCCAATGTATGCATTTGGAATACAATAAGTCAAATTGTAAGTATAGTCAGGTTTCAGACAACGTTTTCTGGTTAATATTACTTTAAATCTTGTTTCTAGCACCTTGCACTAGTAAATTAAGTTTTCTTTAGGATAAAGACAGATCACATTTTCTGTATACTAAACTATATGTATTGCTGTATGCCAAAACAATATTCAATTTAAAGGGCTAAATAAGCACAAAGTCATTTTTGCACATAGACAAAAACCTGTAATTGACATAGAACACATGATCATAAATGACGTAGTCCCCTCTAGTCCAGCACAAATGCATCAAACATAGTCAAGTCAAACTGACTGAAACTTTATCTTTATTTTTGTGGTAAACAAAATAATAAGTTTGCAGTTTAAACATGACACGGCGCAGTACTCTAAAGGCCCGTACACACCGGGACGAATATCGGTTTTTGTGTTCACACCCAATCGATTTTCGCTGACGATGACCTGAGTGAACATGCAAATTCATTCCCTGACATTACATGGCGCTTAATGTAAAACAGAAATACCCCGGTACACAAGATTTTTGTTATCGCTGTTGCGTTTGTCATATAGTTCTTTGTGTTCCGACACCAACGAGACCAGCAGCTCTACATTCATCTTGCCTTGCATCTTCTTCGTCTTATTTCTTCCCGGCAGTGTAGAAGCTACTTGGCGTATATCTTCTTCGCCGTTACGTATGTGTGTATGTAGTTTTTGACGCGGCGGGTCAAACCAAAAAAACAAACCCGAGGCGTTTTTTTTTTTAATTACGCTTTTACGCGTTCCGTTTTTCGCGTCGGTGTGCACACTCACATTGGTGCCCTTTGTTTAGTCACGAGGCGTTAAACGTTGGCGAATATCGCGCGCGAAATTCGTCCCGGTGTGAACAGGCCTTAAAGCAAAGAAACTTAGTAAAAATGTTAACCTTTGTGGAAGACCAAATCAGGACTATTACATTCAAAATAGTCTTTGGAAGGAGTAAAAATTGCACAAATAAACTTTTATTAACCTCTGACCTCACACAGTTTCTAAGCAAATAATGCAAATGCACTTAATTTGCTTTTTGCTGTTTGTGACATTGTAAAATGCCGCATCAAAGTTAATTTTCTTTTTTCTGGAAACGTGGCTTGTGTATTATCATTGAAGCTGCTGCAAAGTCATCCTAAAATATTAATGTAACAAAATAAGTCTTTTGACTGTTTTTGTTGTTTTTGTTGCTCTTTTAATGTATAACAGAATTAATCAAGTTGTTAATCATATATTCATGACATGTATGCTGACCATGATATGGCTTTAAACATGTACAGTATTAATAATTTACTTGAAGGTTTATTGTTTACATTAAAACCCCTAGGCTGTCCAAATCCTTCCATGGTCAGTTATAAACAATTTCCAGTAATGGTCTGATAACATTAGGATTTCACCTGTGGACAGCTCCACAGCAGGAGCAGGAGCCACACATCAAGCTGTGTCACTGCTGTGTATCATTATCAAACAGCTCCTCGATCACTCACTGGCTTCCTACAGGCCACAAAGGACTTGGGTCGTGACATTTGTGTTAAGCCTGGCAAAATAATACAAAATAAAGTTTGTTTAATTTGATTATGCTGATTGAGGCAAATAATTGCTTGAAAAAAACCTTTAGTTAAGTGGCCTTGAATAAAAAACATTTTTACAAAATTGCAAAATTCTATAGTTAGAAATAAAATCCATTCTGAAAACATGTATCAAAGTTTAATAAGCTGTACCTGACTCTTTTCTTGTGCAGACGTCCGGGGAATGGGTGTCGTCGCCGGTGCTGTGGTGGGCGTGTCCTTCGGCGTCCTCCTGATCATACTCATAATTTGGCTGGTGTTCCGCAAAAAGGAGATGAAAAAGTATGAAGAGGAGGAGACTCCAAATGAAATCAGGTATTGACCAGACTCTTCAACACAACTGACACAATAACGTGGAACGCAAACTTATTGGCATGTTCCGTGTTGAACAACTACATCCTATATTTCATATATTTGAGTACAGTTATAAAAAAATTAAAAAATCTATGCTTGACTGAGATGTTGGTTTCAGGGAGGACGCAGAGGCTCCGAAGGCCAAACTGGTGAAGCCCAACTCTCTGTCCTCGTCCCGCTCCGGTAGCTCTCGCTCGGGGACCTCCTCCACTCAGTCCATGGTCCACAACATGCCCCCCAGGCCCCAGCGGGCCTGCGTCCCAGCGGTGGCCGCCCTCAAGGAGAACTGCCACCACCCTCCCGGCTTCTCCCAGTCCCCCCCCGGATACAGCCAGACGGTCCCCAAGACGCCCGAGCCCCGCACGACTTCCACCTCCTCGTCTACCTCCAACTCCAAGCCCAGCCCTCCGCCCAAACTCAGTCCCGGGAACCTGGTGCGCATGGGGGCCACTCCAGTCATGATCCCGGCTCAGAGCAAGGCTTTCCAGACTGTTTAGACCAGACCAACGACAGACGGACCCCACAAGCCTCAGGACACGGCAACCAGCTCAACTTCGACTCATTATTAACAGTTCAACTTTTGGACAATCTTCTTCACTCTAATAATCTTGGTATTATAGCATATTAATTTTTTTCACAAATTGATAAACAGTTGTTAAGAAGGCAGAATGAAGGATGTATTATTATTGCAGCCGTTTATGGACTGCTTTATATAAGACCAAGGAAAGGTGAGCACGATGGAAATGGACCTTCTTTTTTTTTTCAGTCTGCCCAACTACGTTTTGGACAAAATAGAAAATGTCAATAGTCTGACTTCAATGGGATGAGTGGCACTGATTGTACAAACTGACTGAGTTCTTTTTAGCCACTTTAATGAGTTACTCTGCTTTCTCCACAACATACATATTTTCATCTGTACATTTGCACATCTTACAAATTTATGAGACATAATAGCCATTCTATGGATATAATAAGGAAGCACTCACTTTCAATTACATTTCTTGTTAAGTGGATTAAAAAAGCATCAGTTCTTAAAATGTGTTTTCTTTCAGAAGGTAAGGATGGTTGGTTAGCTAACAAGAAGGCATGCCCCTTTGAATCAACCCAACATGCACCTTGTCTATTTGATCCTGTTTGAACTCAATCAGAGTTACAGACATTACTTTACATTACACTACTTTTTTACAATATTTAGAATTAAAAATATTCACTCCCAAGTGACCAGCATTTCTATGTTGTTTGGAAGGGCCATGACTTAGCCTTAGCCCTACTCTTTTTTTTTTTTTGACAGGATCTGAAGATTGTTGCAGGCTTTAGTGAAAGCCCTTTCAAGAAAGTGCCACATTGTGAAGGTTTACACTTTTCCATCCTTATTTAATCAGAGAGTGGACTGTATGAATGTGAAGCAAAATAAGAAATATGTACAGTATTTTATTTCATTGCAATAATTTGACCCGGTCCACACAAAATGTTGAGTTTTAGAGTTTAATCTTATCAGCTGCAGCACTCTGGATACAGTGGAACATAAATAATGAGCCCTATGGAGTGCCTTTGGTTGTAAACATGCCAACAGTAATGCTCTCACATGAACAGGACAAAAGTATAGTTATGGGTTTTCATAAGGAACATGACACTAATCAGACTTAATGTAGGTTCAGAGGCTGAGCGCCATTTATATCTGACCTGCCACATACCAGCCATGGCTGACAGATAGACGATCGGACACTGGACAGACCAAGCACTGCCCTTGTACCTCATCCTTCATTGAACCAAGCCGAGTCCTCAATCTTCAATCACATTCCTTTCCTTCAAAACATAATCTGCCTCTTATCCCTTTTCCTCTTTCAACTCCACCACCACCTCGCCTCTGTCCCAGGGCACCGATCTTGAATCCTGCATGTTGCATTGTTCTGCTGATCGGGGGACCTTGATCCAAGGACGAAGGGTTTTCATTGTGGTGTTCAACGTTACTTCTAACTTAGACAAGCATATGTTTCACATATCCCTGTTGGCAGACAATAGTGAAGCACCTCTGTCGTACCAACAAACAGAAGAAGAATAGTGGACTGTGGAATTTGCTGCTGACCAATATTTTTACAGAGTTTGCCCTGACTAAGAAATAAAGAGAAATTGCAAGCCAATCATCTGTAAAACATTACCCCATTTGAAGTACCACTGACTAGTGTCACATCCATATACAGCTGGAATAGGTCTTCTACCTGTAAATACCCACTTAAGACCACTTAAAGCAACATTAAATCACTTTTTACTTAAAAATATATTTAATCAACCCCTCTTTAAACAGTAAACACTGGGTTGGCCGCTAAGAAACTGCACTACGTAAGTTGAGATGAGCGACTTGCAGACACAATGCCTACAATGAACAATTCTGTCTTTCTTCTCTTCAAGTTAACGTTCCCTTACAAACTCATCAAACTTTAGCTTGTAGTAAATGTTTCTTTTAAAGTTTAGATTTAATGGCTGTTAGCAATAGGGCCAAGACAAAATTTATCCAAAATTATATTCCTTCATGTGATACACATTCATACGTTTATTTTCAGCACAAACTTTGTCAGTAAACTATGAGGTCTAAATGTCAATTTATTAATTATGGTGATATTACACAGCCCTTACTACAACACAACCTATGATAGCAGCTACCTTTACGGCCAACACGCCTTTCTTCTTGCTTTTAAAACTACCACACTGTCAGTTTTTACAGTGATAGCACATTTTATTTGTCCACTATTCCTCTACCTGCGGCTGTGGTGCAGAATGTGACCAATACTCTCAAGCTAACAGCTAGCTTACCTACTCAAACCCAGTATCCACTTTAATAGGTTTTGTGGATACCTGCCAGTGCTACATTCCACAAGGCTGCTCCACTAAGGCAAGATTTTACATACTCATTTGATTAAGGGCAGTGCGATCAATATGGAGGAGCATAAACAGGCCTCTCGTCTCCAGCCAATAAAAGCCTGGAGCTGTTCCATAGGCAGTAAATTGATATGGTGATTGCATGACTTGAATAAACAGAAGTAAACCTGGGCAGGTCGGCGGCAGACAAGGTGCCCTTATCCCCAAACAACCTACAGGCACAATGCTGATTAAACAGAAGGTTTGGGTTTTGTCTCCAAAACTGTGCAAACGGGCCCACTAGCCATGTGAGATTATTCATCTTTTAGCATTAGCGTCTTAGCATGAAGTACGCCTCAAGTACTTTATACAGTTTGAGTGCTGTTAAATGTTTAATCTGCATGGATAAATTAACAGACTGAGAGGGCTCTAAGTTTGAGAGTTCTTACTCCTTTTGTTGCTGGGGGTTTGATAAATACATTAAAATGGCACTGTTTCCATTCTGAACCTAGCATGGGTTCGCTTAGACTGCTACTGAAAAGAAATATTGGAAATAAAATTCGCCAAAGTTTGTGATATAAATTAAATTTCTAGTCAAAGTCAAAGTCAAATTTATTTCTATAGCACATTTACAGATGGCTGAGCCACACCAAAGTTCTTCACAAAAAAGTGCTATGTGCAATAAACAAAGGAAAACAAAGAAGAAATAATAATTATAATATATAAATCAGATTAAAATAAAATGAAAAGGGCAACAATACAAATAACTGCAGGAGTTAAAATGATGTAAAAGAACATTTGAATAATAGCCAGGGGTCACTATATACTGGCACTTAAAAAAAGAGACACTAATCAAAGGCTAGAGAAAAGAGGTGAGTCTTCAAAAGAGACTTAAAAATGTTTAGAGACTGGGCTGCACGGATGTGAAGGGGGAGGCAGTTCCAGAGTCTGGGGGCTGCTACTGCAAAGGCTCTGTCCCCCTTGGTTTTTAGCCTGGACCTGGGCACTTCCAACAGCAGTAGGTCAGCTGAAAGTAGTGCTGAGGGGATGTGGTGGTGGAGAAGATCAGATAGGTATGTGGGGGCCACACCATGGAAGGGATTTATAGACTGTCGGTAGCAGTTTAAAATCAACGCGGTAGCGGATGGGAAGCCAGTGTAGCGATGCGAGGACCGGGGTGATATGTATCGCTTTTTTGTACAAGTGAGGAGTTGAGCGGCTGAGTTCTGAACCGACTGCAGGCGGCGGAGCTGTGAAAGGTCAATGCCAGTGTATAGAGCGTTGCAATAAAACAATTGTTGAGAATGTCACATGATGTAGAAACAGACCCAGAAGGCCATAATTTGTGTTGTATGCATCAATAGAGTAGCAATGTCTATTGAAAATCAACGATGGCCATGACTGACGTGGGATCCAGGTTTATCATACATCCATGACAGCTAAAGCTGCTATGCTAAAATATACCTGACCATTTGTTATCATTTGACTCAAATTAATATTTAACGCTTCTACAAGGATTTACGAAATTACCCACTGTATTAAAATTTTTTCTTAGTACTGTAACAAAACTACCTTCAAACTGTCTTAAAAGGTAGCAAACCCCCAAAAGGTATACATATACACAGTGCATTGTGTTTTTAAAGACCACATACTCCTTGTCAGTTATTGAATCGATTTCATTTCATGTATCACTCACATCTGTCCCATTAACCAGGCCATCCTTGGAGACGCTGACTTCCCATCGCCACACACGTAGCTCCAAATTGGATCAAACTGAGAGCAGTAAGGATTAGATGTGTCATCACAGCTCGACAGAATCTCACAGTTATCACTCAAACTTGTTCCAAATTAGGTTTGCACAGCAGATTTTTGGGATTACATCGATACATGAAATACTGTGTTATTGCTGGAGTCATGGGCCATTAGCGTTGTGGCGTGATAAAGCAGCCAATTTGAGTGGTGGATGTCCTCTGTGGGGTTTTAGCTTACATTCGAGCAGTCTTATTCTGCCTTCAGACCTGGGAGCAGACAGATAGGATGACAGCACCTGAGGGAGAGCTCCTGATTACCAAAAACAACCCCTGTATTTCCCATAATGCCCCTTAAATCCAGTCGAGCGAGGCCAGGTAGATGATTGAGGGGGCTTTTACAGCCAGTTGATGTAAAACGCAGCCTTTGATTGATTTGCTTTTCATCCTCATGGCTCCATTAAATTCACGACAAAACCAGCCAAACTTGTGCCTGAGTTGTTTATCACTTGCTTAACAAAATATTTGTCTTCTTCCCTGGAACATATTTGACAAATACATAGAATTGCCACAGTTATGACTGAACTAAATGGGTACATTTTAGAAACTTGATTGTCTTTACTTCTTGGTACAGAAAGCTCATTTCTCCATTCATATCATCTGTGACAGGTCAGAAGTGATCAAGAGAATGGCAGTGGAGTTTGTACCATGCATACAGTGTAAAGTTTAAAGAAATCTATTGGAAAAGTTAATCAATAAAACTGTGGAATGATGGTTATATGCATGTTACAGAAACTAAACTAAAGGAAGAGCTTTTTTTGTCAAAGCTTATATAATATAGAACTACATATTTCTTTTTCAAAGCTTATACAATATAGAAATACTACTCCTATAGATGAAATGTAATGGTCATATAAATCACTCTGTAAATTCATAAATATATATTTTTGGTTTGACCCTGCTTTTGTTTCTTGTATGTGTTGTACTCATTTGACTTGTGCAAATACAGACTCCTGCAGTAGAAGACTGTGATGTATGGCAGCAAATCAGTGCCAAAGGGACTTTCTGTTTACTGTCTTCTCACACCTTCTCATGTAAAACTCTTTGTTTGATGCTGGCTCAACCAAAAAGGCCATGTACATAGTCTTTGCTCGGTAAGAAATGTACAGTTGTACAGCAGCAGTCCAGTACTGTTTTCTCTTTCTTTTTTAAAAATAAAACTTTAAACTGGGATGCACAGAGACCTCCTGTTGTCATTACTGCTAGAATCTGCCTGGAGTGATTGGATAAGGTGAGATTAGTGGCACATTTTCACATTTTATGGCATGCATGCATGCATTTTATGGCTTTTTCCCAACATAAGCGCCCTGTACTATTACACTATCGGCACCAGTGCATGGGACCTGGGACTAAAGCCCTGTCACAGTGATTTTTGGCTATAGTATAAGAAGGAGATGCACCGATATGAAAAATTTCTAGTGATACCGATAACTAATAATCAAGTGCTTCTCATGGCCGATACAATTCCAATTCTTTTAGTCTAGGGCACAAATTTTGCACCAAACGTAAAAGGCAATGATACATTGAATAGATGTGGGTATAGCGCTCTAAATGGATGGTCAGATGTCCATATGTCAGGGGTAAAACTAGTGTTTATGTTGGCTTTGTTGATCAAATTGTGAATGTCTGTGGCAACCTTATTATACAGGACAAGAAAGACTGAGAGGTAGTCACGGCTTAGTATGTTACTAACTTTTTAAAACAAGGGTCTTCCTTGTCATGGTCCAGTCTAGTTTTGTTTTTCTCCTGTGTCTGTCTGTTTCCCTCCTCCTGTTTGTCTCTGTCTGTGAAGTGCCTGGGTGTGGTTCCTGCTCATGGCTGGCTAACACACATGTTACCGATCACCTCCTTTCTGCTGCTGTTCAAGAGCCTGGTCCTTTCCCCACTTCGCTGCCAGATTGTCAGTCATCCTCAGTGGTGCTTTTGCTCAGAATATTTTGCTCTTTGCTCCAGCTCTCCGTGCCAGCCAGCCTACCTCCAGTCCTCAATCACCAGCTCCCAGCCTCTGCCAGGCCTCTGTACCTGCTTATACACTAACCGGCCCACTTTATTAGGTACACCTTGTTAGTATTGGCCTTCAGAACTGCTTTAATTCTTTGTGGCATAAATTCAACAAGGTGTTGGTAACATTCCTCAGAGATTTTGGTCCATATTGACAGGATAGCATCAGGATTTGTCGGCTGCACATCCATGATGCCAATCCCCCGTTCCACCACAAAGGTGCTCTATGGATTTAAATCTGGTGACTCAGGCCATTTGAGTAAAGTAAACTCATTGTCATTATCAGAAACCAGTCTAAGATGAGTTGAGCTTTGTGACATGGTGCATTATCCTGCTGGAAGTAGCCTTCAGAAGATGGGCTTCAACGTGAGCCACTTCATCTTCATATTCTTTACAGCAGTGATGAAGTTTTAAGTGACTTATAATATTTGTGTTAAACACTGCTGTCTTTCTTCTGGCTTTTGAAACCCTTACTGAACATGTTGTGACAAATGAGCACACAGGCAAAAACTTCTAGCTCTTCTTGCTAGTTTCTACATAAAGAATGACAGATTAGACTCAGCAGAGATCTATGCGACGTCGGTGAATTATTTATAAAAATAACATACTTTTTCCGATTATTGGCTTAAAACTATGACTCAACTTTGTGGTCAACTAGTTGCACGACAACCAGATCTCTTGTGTGAACCCTGCCTAACTGTGTCAAGTACCATCACCGATTTTAAAGCCAATAATCAATAGTTTTTCCACTAACATTTTCCAGTGTGAGCCACAACAGGAAGTGCAGAGCCACCATACTGACCAGTTGTCTCATTGGTTCCTGTTTTGATTCAATTAGCAACCACTGTCAATCACAAAAAACATAAATAAATACAAAATAAGTAAGCTTTATATTAGTTAAAATGGTTTTAGCATTTAGTAAAGAGAAAATAATGAGGCCACATCCATGATACCATTTATGGATGGTCTGTTTCACTAAACCATCGGGGAAGGCTCCTGTTGAAAGTGTTTGCAAAAGGGAGGCGCCTTCTGTCGGAAACATGTAAGGTGATTAGACGAAGCACTTGTCAAATAAAAACCCCGCCTCTTCCTGTTTGTGCTGCAACATCATTTGATGCAAGCGGTTGGTTTGGCGTGATACAAGATGGATTAACCTGAGTTTGAACACTTCCAAATCTCGCAAGAATCCAGCGGCAGCGTAACGTTACTGGAATGATGTTATGCTAGGAATAATCAAATAAACACTTAAATATAACACAGTATAGTAAAAGAAAAAGTAAAAATAACTACAAACCAATAAAATTGCTTGAACTAGGGGAGCGCCCGGGTAGCCTGTCTGTCTACTGGCTACTCTAATCAAATCAAATAAAGGCAAAAGGGATAAAAAATAATTTTGAAAAAAAAATAAAATAAAATAAAAAATTGCTTGTGCAGACCAGGAAATTGGGTTACAACTTTTGGGTCTTATTCTACATGGTTCCTTTAAAAAAAAACATTTGGGAATCAGTGGTCTTAAATTTTGCAGTGTTTTGGTCTGACTAATCCAAAGTGAAGTGCTCTGACCTCAGCATCTTCTCCTCCACATGACAGCAGACTCCAGTTCCCTGATGAAGGCTTGTTTTAATGACCCGTCTTTAGTGGAGTGGAAGTGATCACGCTCAGGTCTCACAGAATCACTCAGGGCTTTATCAAACGCAAACAGGCATCCAGCTCCACACCCAGTCTCTGTTGTGACTGCGCTGCACCAACTACTCGCCAACAACTCTGATCCTCCGCAAGTGTTTTACTCACAGATGTAAACTAACCACGGCAGAAGTCAATACTTATCCACTTAAAAACATACTTTTTTTTCCCCTAGATGAGACAATTTTGCTGGTTTGTTTTTTGAGAAATTAGTTTGAATATTGAAAACTAAATGTCTACAGTAAAAATGGTGCTAATCATACTGTTTTTATGCTTTGACATTTTTTTGTCCTTTCCTGTCTAAACAAAAACAAACATTTCAGCCATTTTTCATCAACCTATTATATGGAAATAAATAACTATACTTTCAATTAAACATCGAAGGTTAAATAATGTTTTTTTACTGGCCACATTTACAGAGAGTGTACTGATACCTGTCAACTGTAGGGAATAAATTAGCCCCAAAAGTATCAAACAGAACAACATGTTATCCCTTTAAAACATATAAAATGGTGAATTTGTGTCTAACAGTTACAGTTACTATTTTTAGAAGCACAGTAAGGCAGGCTGCATGCATTTGATTATTTATTTTTTTATGACAAAAGAAACATTAGGGACCCAGCATATAAAAGTGGATTTTCTGTCAGTGCTGGAGTGTAAACCCCCGGGGAGGCTCTGGGTCAAAGGTCAGTGACAGTGACAATCCATTGATTAGTGTAGAGGGGCCGAAGTGTGGAGCGTCGTGTCCGAGACTTAATCTTCATACAGCTTCCTCCAACATTTACTGTTAGTTTGTTTTTTAATGCTGCTAAATAACTTTCACTCACCAGACTTGAAACAACAGGGAGTCCATTGTGTAGCCTACAGAGCTCTCTAGTGGTGGCATGCGATTACTGCAACTTCCTGTATATTAACAGACAGTGGAACTGTTTAGTGACATCACATTTCACCAAACATCAGGGCACATCTCCTGTGTTACTTTTTGTGTAAATTTGTTCAGTGCTCTTAGAGTGTAAGGGTTTAGTATGAAAATACCAGACCCCTGTTTCAATAAAATATTACATGTTAACATGAAAAATTAGCATTAGCATATACATTATAAGAGTCAGAAGGAGGAAGTAATTATCTTTGACTTTACTCTGTTGTGCTTTCAGTTTGGAAAGTTGCAAAGTGACTGTTCAAGGAAGAGCTGTTGTTTGTGGGACAACTACGGTGGTAAAGTGGAGCTACTGTATATAATATGTTATTGAATTTAAAAAATACAGTTGTTTGAAGCTTTTTGTCAAACAGAATAATTACATTCCACAGACTGATAGATATTAGTCTTAAGACAGTCAGGAAGTAGGAGATCTTGTGGCGTTCTCTCCGGCAGCTTATTGATCTCAGACGTCCACTGGCTGCTCTGTTGTTCAAAAGCTGAATGCAGGGGATAGTTTATGTTGTTTAGTATAGCTTTCGTCCTGTTGTGTGTCCGTTGCTCCGCTACCTCAACCAGAGTCTCCAAACGAATTCCTAACTGAAGAGGTGTATGGTGTATGTACTGGTTGATGATGAAAGTGCAGGTATTGACAGAGGAGCTGGTAAGGAGGTGCATTAGCTTAATCACAATTTCAAAAAAAAAATCCTTAATTTTACAACTTGAACTTTACTAACCACAAAGACCAGAAACGCTAATGTGAGGTAGAATTCGAGACTCTAAACAAATTTTATTGGATTCATAGTACAGAGGATTGTTCCCACTTAACAGGAGAACAGGCCTAGTATTTTGTGGCATTGGAATGATTATTCTGTCTCTAACTAAACTGCATCACTGCAAACACCCTGCCACAAACAGATGGAGAGGCCTTGTCGGCTGAAATGATCATGTGCTCAGAGAATATAAAATGCCTCATAAAGGTTAATTACTCAAAGGTCAGCGTGTCTACAGTGGATTCAAATTCCAGTCACTTGCTGACATTTCCAAGTGGACTTCACCAGGGACTGTCTGATGCTTTTGCTCTCATTGCTCAATAAAATTGGAAGCAGCTCCACGTCTGCGGACAGGGACAGCATCAGCGGCGAATGAATGTGTTGCAGAGGCAGTAGGCAGCGTTTGTAAATCACCGCATCAGGACGGGACGGTGGCTGTTGGTGCTCTGATAAAGGTATCAGTGGCTGTTAAAGAGCGGGACGTGTGATTACAGGGCGGGAGAGTGCTCATTATGACAAGCATTAAGACGCTGTTTTACTGTTTTAATGGCTAATGACAGCATCTGACTGGAGCATAGAGAAAATAATACTACGACTAAACCAAAACTAAATTCACTGCGCCAGAACTAAAAAAACCAGCTATGAGTGAAGGACAAAACCAAAAATAAATCAGGGCTAAACAACATTTAAACTCAAGATTATACAGGAGTGAATTGACACACCTATGGCCAAACTCAAAATGTCCAAATTAGTTTTAAACCAGGATTAAACCTTGACTAAACAGGAAGAAAGTGTATTTTGTCACTTTAGCTAAACATAACCTGTCAGTTATAATCTTTTTTTATGCCTTCATAATGTCGACACACTTAAGATTACTGTGGTCCGCCATGTTTGCTCACAAAAGATTTGATGAGATTTCAGAGTTTAGTGTCAGGACTGGCATTTGTCTGTGGTGTCAAATCACTGTACAGCAATTATTGTAGTGATTTGAAACCATATACTTTAATTGCTGTGGTCTATAATATTTTTGAAAATAGGTTAAGATTTATAATTCTTTATGTTTATGACACACTATACTTTATGTCACAACATGCTTTATACATTTTCATATAATCTCTGTGCGTCTGGGTCATGCTCGAAACGTTTCATAAAAATGTGGTACTATTTCAGCTCACAATAACACACCACTATCACTGTGTGGACTTACTGCAAATGGAATGTCACCAGTGATTATTTTTGAGGTGAGCAAACACAGATAATGAAAATATTTGAAAAATTCTTCTAATGCTTCCACACTCTGTCAACATGATTTATACCATAGTAATGTGAATTCAAATATTAATTTTAAGATCGCAGATATTCTACCCTATATATTTTGACCATTTTAGCTTGTTTTTAGATGGAAAGGGTGTTTTAAGGTGCAGAAATATTCTAAAATGATAAAAAATAAAAAGACAGCCATCATCTATTGGAAAAAAAATTCAACTATGTTTACAATATTGTTTTTTACATTGGACATACTTTATATAGATAGAAATACATTTAAAAAAATCACAGCTGACCAGCATTGTTTTGGACAGCTATTTTGAAACAATGGTCAGGTTTACAATAAATAATGTTGCTCATTTAAAAGTAAGAATCACAAAAAATCAGGTGACAACCCAGTTTAAAGGAAAATCTTACTTCTCTTTAGTGTAAAATGTGTCAATATGGACATTCATATCTTGTTTTTGCACTAATTTGTGATCGTTGCTTGAGACACAGCAAATGTGACAGAGCGCAACAAGTATTAAGATGTTTAAATGAAAGCAGGAATCTTACTAGAGCATAAAGATATATAGCGATGCAAGTTTTGTGAAGGGCAAAAACTCAACCAGGCAAAATTTACTAGATAGTGGCAAAATGAACGGTATGAGATTCTAATTCAAATTTCAAAATGCTGTAACCAGACGTCCACTGGCTGCTTTCTGTTGTTTAAAAGCTGAATGCAGGGGATGGTACATGTTGTTCAGTATAGCATCCGTCCTGTTGTGTACCTCAAATAGGTAGTAATAGAGTCTGTTAAAATAATTATTAGGTTTGGATCACAACGAAACGACGGAGACCGTACATGGTAAATTTAGGAATGGAAGACCGGTTTAATTCTTGCAAGAATGAAACAAATCAGACACATGTACAAGTACATGGTGATTTGCTTCACATGTTTACAACACATGTAGTTTTTATAAGTGCTGGGATTTTTTGAATATATTTCTATCTATTTCTGAATTGTTTATGCACCCGGGACCTCCAATTAATGTTGCAAAAAGGATTTTGAGACTGTGTTTATTTCAAGGGTGCACACACACACACACACACACACACACACACACACACACACACACACACACACACACACACACACACACACACACCTGGTGCAACACACACACACACCTGGGAACAAACAAAAGCAAACATCTCCCATGTTTACTTCCAAATAAGAACTTATGAGCTTGGCTTCACAAAGACATAAATCAGAGTCAGGCTTTTGCAAAGATTTGAATATGGTTTCCATCTCCTTCCAAGTCCATTTACAACACGTGACTTCCTCAAGTTATAGATAGGTTCAACTCCGTCTAATGTCTGATACCTTTAGGGAAACACATTACTGCAGAGCTACTTTACTTTATAGCTGTTACATTATAATACTGTAAAAATGTACTTATTACCATATCCTTTTCATTTATTTTTTATTTAACCAGGTAGGACCAATTCTCATTTACAATGACAACCTGGTGTGTGTGGTGTCTTTTTACCTAGAAGCCAATCGTCTGCTCAACTCTGAGCCTTAAACTGGACTTCTATTAACTTACTGTACTGTTTAAGCACCTTATGTCTTATAAACCTATAATTTACATTTTATATATTTATATTTTACAGACACAGCAACTTGCCATTACATCATTTCAAATTATTCCAACATCTAGAGAGAGTTGTAAACATTCTCTCCTTCTCAAACTCAGTCTACAGTTAAACCACTTTTGTTGTGGCCAGCTCTCAGTCACCTGTGCCCCATTGCATTTATTCATCAGCAGACAGCCCTTACGCTCTGCTCCGGTGGAAGCCTTAATGATTTATGACTATGCAAATGTGTTTACGTCTGCTGTTGTGTGGTTCAGAATGTTCTGTACTTAAATTAGGTAAGTGATATACATCTCTGCGAGTAGTGCATTAGAGGGATGTCTTTACATAAACTCAGTTAGAAGGTCTAAGTCTAGGTTAAAGTATGTTGTTATTTATTATTTAAGTATCTTGAAGACAGTCTTTGTATACTGCAGAAGCTTATGAAGAACCACTGACACAATAAAGAGCCAGATTACGTACAAATATGACGGTATTGGTAATTCTGCTAATAATAAAATAACAATATTGGAGATGGGTCACAAAGTACCCTTTAGCATTAAATTATTTATGTAAGCAATGCACAATACATCAAATTTACTGTTACTGCATTATCAACAATAGCAATATCGACATAAACCCTCTTACTTTTAGCAAACAACATGAGCTGTGTACACATTTTGGCAAATGACTGACTATGTGTGTGTGCTGTCAGTGAGTGGGTAGAACATGCAAGATATTTGGCTTATCTAAAAACAAGCATTTAGTCTACTCTCTCAACACTACTCGCTAATCGCTGCACTGATGGTTTTAGGACCTGTGCTTCCTCCTCAAAGGTCTATTAAACTGAGATTAGCATTCACATAATTTGCATACATTTAGCAAAAGTTTATGAACATATTTATTATTTTAATTTATATTACGTGAAGTAACACAAGGGCTGTGCAGAAATACATTAAGACTGTAGTTTCTATGCATTGTTGCTTCATCTTTGTAGGGTTAATAACATAGCAGCCAACATAGTGGTAGAGTTGAAGCAAGGTAACTTTAAGGTTAACGTGGGGTTTCAGTTTTACAAAAAGTAGAGATTTCACAATTGGTTCACTGGCTGGTGGTTATATTTTACTTGTTGCGTTCATTCAGTCTATGGTGATATTTATTTTTTGCACACTTTAATGTGGTTTTGTTTGTGAGTCAGTCTTTAGTCAGTCTGTTAACTCCATGTTGCTGGGACTGGTTGTTTACTGTGACTCTGCCTGTTTCGCATGAATGTG
Source organism: Perccottus glenii (assembly GCA_024416835.2). NCBI lineage: Eukaryota > Metazoa > Chordata > Actinopteri > Gobiiformes > Odontobutidae > Perccottus > Perccottus glenii. The sequence continues at coordinate 9,426,678 of CM044561.2, forward strand.
CACAAGGCTCCACAGAGAAACCCAAGGTTAACTCAACAAGCTGCTAACCCGCTTTATCCAGACCAAGACTGTAAGGGTAGGGATAGCGTCGTAGCTCCGACCATGAATAGAATATTGAGCACAATAAACACAAAGAAAATGAAAGAAAGTTTTTGCCACATAAGTGTACAACTATTTGCTTAGCACTCTTTATTTCTACCAGTTTTTACCATGAGGTTTGTTTTTTCAAGAGCTTAAAATAGGGGGAACCTAATTCCTAGTAGTGGCACAAAATGTAACATTTTATTGCACCACAATGTGGATTTAATTTGTGATTGGCCAAATGCAAAGTAAGCATATCTGGCTTGTGGAGGACAACAGTTTTATTGCAGTTTAAGCAGTCTGTGCGATATAGATATTGTGCATGTTGACATTGGCAATAAAAATAAATTTGCCATATATTCTTCAGCCCTTGTTGCCAGAAGGTGCCAGGCAGAAACCCAAATTCACATAGAGGTGTATAGAATAGAAGAAGAGAGGATATTCTCCCTCAGTCAAGGAACTCAAAAATATTTAAAACTATTATTTGATGAATTCCTAATGCTGCATTGCACCATTCCTTCATACATCCATTCCACACAACACTGTTAGCTTTGCCACTGGGCTGTGTTCACTGGGATGTATTCAATATGCTTAGATTGTTTGCATACGGACGTCTTATGTGTGCGCGCTGGAGTTGTATGCACATGCAAAGCGCACACAGTATAGCGCATAGGCTTAGAGACAGCTCATGAGTAATGTGGTGCAGGGATGTGCTGTATCCCAGAGGGCTGCACGATGACGCCACAACTCCGTACCTGCAATAGAAAGTGCAGGTGTGCAGCGCGCCTAAAGAAATGGGTCAGTAACAAAGAGTAGAAGCAGCGGAGGAGGGGCGAGGGCCGTCGGAGGTAAGTGTGGGGACATGCAAACAAAGGCAAATGACTGTGGAGAAGCTAGAACCGGGACTGGTCTAAAGAAGAGGGAGAAGATGAAGAGCTTTGATGGCCCACAGGTCGACTGTAGCCCTTTGGCTTTAGCTCTGAGTGGTTTTGTGACAGCAGGAAGGTGCTGAATGAATGGGTCGCCATGGTGGTCCAGAGTGGCGTGGGCATCAAGCAGGGCTGTCATCTGCGGGTGTCTTCTCTCAGGAAGAGGCTGGCCTTCCACAGGGTCAAGTGAGTGTCAGCTCCTCTTCACTTTGCTTTGGTAACACCTCACTGGGGTTAATTAGCTCAGTTAGCCACAGCATCTGTTAGTGCTTGCTCTATTATTATTCTCTACTTTGGCTGCATGATTAAAGAGTCTTATATGCATAACCTTTTGTGGACAAGAATGGTCCAGGTATTGAGTTTATGTTTGAGTACTTTAAATACTCTACTTTAAATAAATATGGTAATGTAGACCAATGGAATGTAGACCAAAAATAATAGCTATTTCTGTAGCAGTTTGATACAAATGAATATCTACTTTGACTTTACACTGCAATAATACACTTCTTACATTGTTTTGATCCATCATTGCATAATTTCTGCCAATAGCCATTTCTGTGGTGTCCTTTTGTTATTATTATTATTATGGAGTGGTTAGCACTCCTGCCTCTCAGCAAGAAGGTTGTGAGTTCAAAACCCGGCCGACTCAAACATTCTCGGCCGACTCCGGTCTTTCTGTGAGGAGTCTGCATGTCCTCCACGTGCTACCGTGGGTTCTCTCCGGGTACTCCGGCTTCCTCCCACCGTCCAAAGAGATGCATGTACAGGTTAATCGGCAAATCTAAAGTGTTCCTACTGAATGAACGTGAGAGTGAATTGTTGTCTGTCACTGTCTATGTCTAAATGTCAGCCCTGCGACTAACTGGCAACTGTCCAGGGTGTACACCGCCTCAGGCCCAAAGCTGCTGGGGTAGGCTCCAGTCACCCGCGACCCCTAACGGGACTAAGCGGTAGAAAATGAATGAATGAATATTATTATTATTATATAATTAGGGCTGTACAATTTTTGTATATGTTTTATACAATCTAGGGATGTCCCAATAAAACATTTTCATTTGCTAAAACTGAGTACAGATACAAATATTAAATATTTAATTATACCCAAATTTCACAGCCATTTTGATTTTCATTGATTTTGTTGATTTTTGAGCCTATTGCCACTTTAATATAGCATTATTAGTTGTTTGCTCTACTCATCTTCATTTACAAACATTGACGAACAGTGCTATTTGAAGAAACAAAACAAACTTTTCATGGTGGTATCGGAGGATATTAAATTAGTACAAGTACAAGCGGCTCTGATATTGCTCTGTACAAAGTGGACAACCCTTTTACATGCAACTTTTCCCCTAGAATAATTGGTATATTCTCATTTTGTCAAAGCACAAAGTAATTTAATCGTGCTATTATTTAAAAACAAATTGATATTTATGATGATATTTATATACTTTATAGTTTTCAGTGGATGTATAGCAATGTTCTTTTCCTGCAAAGTGTTGCTTTAGTTAAATGTAAGAATCCATAATCCCTACATCATAGAACTCCATAACAAGCAGTTTTTGAAATATCTATATTGTTAATGTGATGTATTGTGCAGCCCTAGTTTTGACCTGTGCTATGTCCTTCCCTTCTCCAGGTCTGACGGTGGGACAACAAGGCCGAGGTGAGTTTTGCTGCTGACCTGGCATTATGTTTCCTGTGTCAGGCTGTTTGTGTTTCTAATGACACTAAAAGGCACTGGTTTAGTTTTCCTTTCTCTCAACTCTCCTTATTCTTCATACAGCTGCTATCTGCTTTTGTTGAGTTGGTCGTTTTGGGTGTTTTGTTCGGGGCAGGTGCGGTTTCACCTCTGGCAAACTGAGCCTCAGCACTAATTGAACTGAGACGTGACTGAGAGGGAAAGTGTCTCTTTACAACACACATGGTGAAGTCACTGTGAGAGGATTTCTGTTTTCTGCCTTTCATAATACTATATTGAGCATTTATTTCATATTTCATTCATCTTATATTGAAAATCCACAACCATATGAGGTCAATATCTAGTACCAGACTCTTCAAAAAAAGTTAATCAGTTTAGAAACTTAAAAAGCAATTTAGGGTGCAGTTTTATTGTATATAGGCTTGCAGCAGAAGGATCTCTATATGTCTTACCTCTTATGTCTCTCTTTTTTGTATACTAAACAATATATTGGTGTAGTATAAAGTACTTACAGTACATGGGAAAATCATTGTCTGATGTTCAAACCTCTAGTGCCCTCTGCTGGTGATCATACACATTAGGGAAAAAAGATTTAATGTTGCTCTAATGTGTTGTGGACATTAGATTTTGCTTCTGGACTTTTTGTGACATGCTGTTACAGTGATACCTGTGAGGTGCAGATGTCTATCTGATTGATAAAACTTGAATTTTCCTGAGCATACCATCCACACTCCAGTGTCAAGTCCGAGTCTTCCACAGCCTCCAAACGTTTTTTTTCCCAGAGTTGGCAGCATTCCCCCAGAGGTGTGAAAACAGTCCTGTACAAACGAAATAGAGTTTAACGTCATTGCTTTATCACAAGCTTTATCACAAGCCAAAATGTACGTTACAGAGGGGGGGCAGTATTTTACTGGACAATTTATTATTGATTTCTGCTGGTGGGTTGTTAGTCCATACCGTATTTAAAACATTTCACTACACTGATATTAGTTCATAATACTCTAAAAAAAGGCCCTCTAAAAAGCCATAGTAAAACCCCTACAATGAAAGGATACTATAGCATAGAATATTAGAAACCAGACGTACATACAATGGCCCAGATTTGTTTCATAAAGGTGTTTTTTTCAGATGACGATCACATGACAGCAGTGGAGTATGTCAAACCATATAGAGGTAAACTTTGTCTAAACACATATTCTTTATCCTTTTATTGTCCCTGTGGGAATATTCCTAGTTGTCAGCCACACCAGGCGGTGCCCAGCATGTTTTTGATGTTTTTGGGGGAAACTGTAGTACACAGAGGAGAACCACCGGAGCACGGGGTATTTTGCTGTAGACATTTTTAGAAACATCAAGAAGCCTTGTCCCTCGAGAAAGTCAAATTGTTAAATTATCACAACATGTGAAGCTCAAACTCTACAGTGGTATAATAATATATGATACAGCTGACTTTAAAGTCTGTTTGTGGAATGTGACATACACTTTAGTTAACTTAAAAAAAACACATGCCTTTGCAATTAGAATATTGTGTTTTATCAATATGCTGGTGAATCTAAATTGCCCATAGTGAATGAATGTGAGAGTGAATGTCAATTTGTGTTAGCCCTTAGGCCTATTGGTCATGGTCCAGGTTGTACCTCACTTTAGGCCTAAAGCAACTTTGATAGGTTCAAGCCAGGATAAGCAGACAGAGGATAAGGGTAAGCGGTATATACAATATAGTTATAGTACTATACTAATATAGATATAGTTTTGAAATGCTCTTATTCTGTCAAAATTTTGTTAATATTTGTTAATTACTGTCTCTGTTTATATTAGCTTTGAACATGTTGGCAGAGAAGAGCGGGATATTTCTCGGTTTGAAAAGATTGTGAAGCACACTGTGAGACAAGTACAAAAATGTGTTTTTTCACTATGGATTAAGTGCATTCTTCTGTAGTTTAATAGCCTTCATTTATTTATCCTTATTTGCAAAGTCATTACAACATGTGTGTGTAGTTGCCCTAAATTGACTTAATATTCAGCAAATTCAGCCTTTTTCCAAAACTTCTTTAACTATTTCACCTGAAGTAAACCTTATAGTGTCCACTCAGAACAATACTGCTTGTAGTAGCAGACTCCGTCCCATTGTTTATGTGACCTAGTATTGTTGGGATTTTCTTTATTAATTTATGGGAACACATTACAGGGCACTGTAAAAATTTAGCAAGGCAAGGGAAAAATGGCATGCCAGTCCCCTTTAGTCACTAGTTTGCTCTGCATCTGCTACCTGTGATCCAGCTGCTTACCTTCAGTGAAGAATGCTCTGACACACTTTCTCTGGCAACTACATCCCTCTCTGCACCGGGTTTTTCTTTGAGCCGCTGCTTTAGGTCTTTAGTGCCTCCACGGCTGCTCCTGTGAGACCAGATCATAGACAAAGATGGAGATAAAGCCAAGAATATCCATAGCCAAGATTATTAAGTATTTTTGTATTCCTGGATATCTGTAATACAAGATTTTTTCTACATTATATATACTATTATATAAAAAAAAACTTGATATAATTTGATATAACTTGAAATTCAGGCAACAGTTTCTCTCAGTTATTTATATTTGTTAAAATAACAAATACTTAACTCATAGGTGTTTAACAGACCAGTCAATATTCTACCGTAAACTTCAGTTCTACGTCAGTAGGTTGACTGCTGATGAAACAAGAATGCTAAGAAGCTATAGACATCTTACATTTCTGCAAAGTGCTCAAGAAGAATGCGTGTCTTACTTTAGCTGATATGGTAAATAAATGGAGTGCATTTTCATAGCGCTTTTCTGTACCCTTCTCGGGTACCCAAAGCGCTTTACATCATGCTTACATTCACCCCAGTCACACCTGGGATAGACAGATATCTATTCAATTAATGTCTGTATCTGTGAAAGCATAGGTTTTGTGACTTTACCGACATGTATGCTAATCCTGTCAAGCAGTTTAACTGTCTTTGGAGGAGGAACAAAGGGTACTGTCAGAGTTAAACTCTGGATCATTCATAACCTGTTATTTGGCTTTAAGTCAGTGTTGTAGTCGAGTCACCAGATTTTGAGTCCAAGTCACTTTCAAGTCCTCAGTGTTCAAGTCAGAGTCTAGTCCAAGTCACCAAAGACAAGTCCGAGTCGAGTCTCAGTTGAGTCTTTATCACCTAAAGTACAAGTCAGAGTCCAAGTTATCACAAAAATTTCAAGTCGAGTCTGAGTCAAGTCATCTTTAGTGGAATTGCAAGTCCGAGTCACTAAAGAAAGGTCCAAGTCAAACCCAAGTCACCAAAGTGGGTTTTGTTGTTGGATATCAATGGGATATCAATTAAGGCTGTAGCCTATAAAGGCCTATATTTTTGAAATGTATTTATTATTTATTTAATTTAGGCTCAACTTCTAGGTCACATTTAGGGGCTGGGAGTTAAATTGAGCAGCTTGTCCCGCTCTGAACACATTCAACAGGCAGAGGTTGTGTGGTGTTGTCGCTGAGCGTGACCTGCGAGTCCTTTGTTCTCAAGCCCGGGTCTAAGTCCGAGTCATCAGTTCTCAAGTCTGAGTCCAGTCACGAGTCTTCGTCTCTGAGAATAAATGAGTCCAAGTTGGAGTCTGAGCCATAAAAAGACAAGTCTGAGTCATTTAGGCTTACCCTCACGTCACGAGTCACAAAACCGAGCCTGATGACTTTACTTGAGTCCGAGTCCAGGACTCGAGTACTCCATCTCTGCTTTCAGTAAGAGCAACATAACATAGTCGTAACTATCCAGTAACTTAAAGCATGTAGCTTTTAGTTGCTGTAGCCTTTTACTGTAGCCTAAACTAAAAAGCTCAGCATAGATATTTTGGAATAATACAACTATTCAAATCATGTGGCTCATATGAGCTTTCTAGATTGGCCATAGTAGATTTAGGAACATATTTCTGACTTGGCTTGATTATGTTTTGAGACATGGTGTAATGGTGCAGGACACTGTAAAAAGCTTTTACTGAGTGTGTTTTTCCTCTGAGTCAGGATCTCGCAGTGACGTAAGCTCTCCGGGGCACTGCAGCAGGATACACTGGTTAAGATCCTCAGCTACAATTACACTGATCAAACACCTCTCTGAGGTATTGTGATACCAGTCACCTTGCCACATGACTCTGCAGCCATTTCCACCAGAAAGAGACCTGTGCGAGATCGATGTGGGGCTGCAATGGTGCAATGCAACACAGTTTCCTTTTTCAAACCTGGGAGAACAGTGTGGTTAATCTCAATATCTCTCAGGAAATAGGAACGCCTGTATTGATCTCAGCGCTGGGGTCAGTATTAGAGCGGTGTTTTCTGCAGTGATACACACAGCCATTAGTCTCTGATGTTTTTCCACAACTAATACTGTTCAGCCAGATGGGCAACTCTATCTGCCACAGGCCTGCTCTGTGTCCAACTGCTGGGTTATATCTCAACTTTCAAGACTATTCTATAACTATTCATTACAACTCTAATATAAGCTCACAAGATAGTACAGCATACCTTTTCTATAGCAAATAAATAAAAATATTGTTAATTGTATGTTAAATGACAAAAATAAATCAGTAAGAATATTGTGCATGGTAAGCAGATACAGTTTATAAGTGCATAGTAATGATGACAACCTTGTTAATACCGCTCTATCTATTCGTGCTAATCACTTCATTGATTCCTAAATTAGGGAAACAGTAAAGTAGTTTGTCCAGAGAAGTTGTAGCATTTGTAGACTGACGCACTTGTGACCCACAAATACTGACACTTTCTGAAAATTGTATCATCTGCTCTCTGCTGAACACTGCACTATAGTATCAGCATATCAGCCAAACAAAATGGGTGAGGGGTGACGGTCCTCTGACTTCTGACTACCAGGGGGCTCCTGACTTCTGGCTACCAGAAGCTCTAGGGGGGAGAGGGGCATACTTTAGCGGGCCCCCTGTTTATGAGGGCCCCTGGCTTCTGGCTACCAGACTGGTGAGTCTTTGAAATTCACCAGTCTACAGTTATCTAAACAATCTACAAATGGAGAAGCCACTGCTTACTAAAAGAACATTGCTGCATGCCTGAAGTTTGTAAAAGAGCACATTGACACTTCACAGTGGTATTGGCAAAATGTTTTGTGAAATGATGAAATTAACATTGAACTATTTGGAAAAAACACACAGCGCTACAACATGAAAACATGATCCCAACTGTAGAGTATAGTGGAGGAAACATCATGATTGCTGCATCCGGGACTGGCCAGCTTGCAATCATTGCAATCATCTCTGCATTCAACACCATCCTCCCTGCTCTGCTCCAGGACAAACTCTCCCAGCTCAACGTACCTGACTCCACCTGCAGGTGGATCACTGACTTCCTGACAGACCGGAGGCAGTGCATGCGGCTGGGGAAGAATGTCTCGGACACTCTCACCATTAGCACAGGAGCTCCACAGGGCTGTGTAGTTTCTCCTCTACTTTTCTCTTCTGTACACCAACTGCTGCACCTCCAGCCACAATTCCGTCAAACTGATTATGTCATCGGGCTCATCTCGTTAAAATCTAATATAATATTTAGATATGAAACCCCCTGCCAGTATCAAAACTCCTCACATCATTCAGAGAGCTTAGCTTGAAAACTTGCTCTGTAAGTCTTCTAGACTCACAAGCTCAACAGTCAACAGCCTTTTTAAAGGTTCATTGTCCTTTATATTATATTATTTTATAATATGTTATATATTGCATATTATGATTCCTATTTTTTATTACCGGAAATATATAAGATTTAAAACCCTTTTTGAAGGCATTTTTTCACCCTGTGGTGAGGACATTTTCAGGTGAATGGGGAGCAATGGGCTCACAACGTCCATAATTATATACAATCTATGCACTGAACACATTGATTGTGCTTTAGTTGTCACCCTGGGGAAGCTGTATGCTGCATTCACATGTTCTGCATGTCACTAGCTATACTGTCTGTGGTGTTTAAGCCAACGTGCGAGAATAAACATGCACTTTTGTTCGAGACTGACGCTCATTGGTTGTTACGTGCTCAGAACACCCCCAACTTTAGCGGTGTCCAAACTTCTTGAAAAGCGGGCCGCATCTGATGAAAGGAAAATTTCCAAGGGCTGACTTTTGATTCTTTTTTCACAAGTGCAGGTTTTAGTTGGATTTGAACAGGTTTTAGTTGGATTTGAATGGATTTTAGTTGGATTTGAACAGGTTTTTGTTGGATTTGAATGGGTTTTGTATAAAGCTGCTGCTGTTGGGGCCATAAACAGTACAGTAAACAGTTTTATCTCTAAAGCTGAGGGCCACATGAAATCTTACCTAGTGCCATAATTGGGCATGTCTGCCCTACTTTGTCCCAGTTGGTCAAATTATGTGTCATTCAGACGCTGAGAGCTGTGGCGGACATATTTGACTCCGTGTCACTTTCCAAAATAAATACCGGCTGTTATTGCTGTCAAAATAAAAATAAAATTAGATGCCAAACTCAAGTTTGAGAAATGCAGCTGCAGTCTTTGAGTCTGTGTGCCTTTGCAAACGCTTTGCCCACATGACCCTTAATCTGTTCTTGGTCTCAGAGCAGAAAGAGCAGCTTTGTACTCAATACATAAATAAATAAATACTAGAAGCAGTTTAAATGTAGTCAAAACTCATTACAAAATAAGCCTCAGTCCATATTAGATTATTCCCCATCTATTTATCATTCATTTATTTATTTTAGCTGATGCTTTTATCCAAAGCGACTTCACATTATGCTTCAATTCGCCAGTATTACACCTGGAACAACACAGGTTAAGTGTCTTGCCCAAGGACACAATGACAGTATGAACTGTGGGGAGAGCAGGAATCGAACCACCAACCTTCCGGTTGAGGGACAACCGCTCTACCACTTAGCCACTGCACCCCAATTTCTTCAGTGATAAAGTGTATAGCCTACTGTGCGTTTATGCATTGTTTATGCATTATAGGGGCATGGCCAGGTGAACTCAAAGGGGAACTTCATAGCCGTTGTGGCCGCCACTCACAAATTAATGCAGCGTTAACACTGTGCAGCAATATATTGCGGCTCAAATTACTTTAGATTGCCCCATGTTCAGTTTGTGAGTTTTAAGTGTGCTGTGTCTGTTGCTGACACATGATACAGCACAAGACAAAAACATAGAATTATAATGAAGTTGATTAACATATGTTGTGTGTGTATTAGTATCAGAATGGTGCATTCCTATTCTGAAACAAAGTAGAGTTGCTACTGCGTGAAAATACAACAGATATGCATCCATTTGTCATGGTTACATGTGTTCAATGCTGTGTAATGTGGTAACTGAGAAAAAAAAAAGCTTTATACAAAGAAACAAGTGACCTCATCGTTAATCTTGTGAGAGGCTTGTTACTTTAAAAAGAGGCCTATTTTTAAGTCTTTTCCACATTGTGTCCCTGGCTTTTACTAGGTTTCCATGGCGACAAATGAGTGGCTGTGAGTGGCCTCTCTAAACGCAGTGCATTGTGGGTTGTGTGACTCAGTAAAATTTGGGAAAAGAGGAGGGGGGACTGCCACAAACTGTGAGGCAGCACCCTCTTTGCTCCACTGTGTGGCTCCACTCCAACCTCAGACTTGGCTGTTCCACTTGATTACACCTCCATATGCACTTTCTGTACACTCTGCTCATGCTCTGTGTCAGTCAAATACGCTGAATAGACACACATATCAGGAGATTAGGGGGACAGCTGTTGTGACCGGCAGATAAAACACACAGTAATCCTCCCAGAGCCGGGGAATGCCCTCGACACAGGCAGAGGCTGTGTCCCAAATCACTCATTCACTTTCTCTCTAGCCTCTAGTTCTAATGTAGCGGACTCATCCTTTGCTTTGCTGAATGTTTTACATACTGTACCGGTACTAACTTATTCCATCACCCAACTACAGCATTGCTACTTTTTTTGATTTCTTTATTATAAAAAAGTAAAACTGGACCAACTCACCACTACAAAATACTACAACATTACATCAAATTAAAGTTTGGGGCTTACTCTTAACCAATCACCTTGTTTACCATCTTGTTAATACATTTAGACACTTTTTCTGTGTCACTGGTAGCCATTACTCGCTTGTTGACAAATTTTGGAGACCAATAGGAGCCCTCCTTTTTTAAGAGCGAGCACGTGATTGGCCAAAGACCAGCCATGTGCTAAACATAATCATTTATTAAAACCCTTGATAATAAAGCCTAGATAACATCTTAGGTCTAATTTTTTTCTCAAATGATTCCTATTTTAATTAACTGTTAAGTAATTAAACGTTTTTATTTTCTCACATACACTAAATAATCTCTTTAGTACTATTCAAATAAAATGAAAGGAGTTAAACTTATGCCAGCATAAATATGCAAACTTGTAAAACAATTCTTAGTCCTATGTCATCTTGACTATTGTCCAGTTGTTTTGTCTGGTGCTGCAAGAAAAGACCAGCCGAAACTTTAGGTGACACAAAACAGGGCTGCTAGATTAGCACTAGGCTGTTCATTAATGCATCAAATGCTGTCATGGATGAAGGTCAATGACAGTCTGGCATGTAGCCTGGTCCTGTCTTTACAGAAAATCTTAAGTCAAGCCTTAAGTCTGAGCTTTAGGCGTCTACCCAGAAGCAATGCATTTAAAAGAACAGCAATGTACTGATCCATTTCACACTGGAATGAACTTCCCCCAACATTAACTCTTTCACTTTTCTTTTTTGGTTTTAAACCAAAATACTTTTTAAAAAGAAACTGAAGCAAGCAATAATTCAAAATGAAATTTTATTAAATCTTTCCTGATACTGAGATTCTAGAAAACAAAAACTGTCGACAGTTTAACGCTAAAAGACTGTAAGAACTGTATCCAGTTGTAGGTTTAAACTATTATTATTGTAAAAGTGTACAAGTTATGTTCAACTGTCATACTTTTAATGTTTATGTGATATATGTTGTGTAAATTTGGACCCCAGGAAGAATAGTCTGTGATAAAAACTAATGGGGATCCTTAAATAAACAAATAAACTTATTAGTTGAGTAAGAGTAAGAAAATATTCTGTGATATTCTTGATTGAGCAAAATTGAAGCAAAAATGACTTGAGTCCAGCTCTAGGCAGACAACAAACAAAGCCTCTACTTAGACAATTAGGGTTAGTACAAAAAAAAGAAAGAAATGCATTTCAACTTGAAATATCGTATCAACATTGCACTAGATATTACTTATGATAATATTGCTATTATGATATACTGTGAGAGAAGAAGCACACAAGCAGACTGGCAGTAAGACATGTTAGATTTGGAGAACAGCTGAACGGATGAGGGAGACACACTTGCCCGTCTGCTCAGCAAATATCAGCAGAGAGACTCACTGCTGCATATGCGCATGCACTCTTGCTCACACCAGCTCACCTATAGCACAGACATGCGCACATAGCTCACTCACTCTCAGCTGAGACTGGGAGCAGCACGACGAGGAAACAGTGCAATCAAGTGGCAGCCAGACTGAGGTTTATCTCTCACGTTTGTCCTCATCAATGGAGACTGCTGCTACTCTGCCAGCCTCAGGATTTAGAGCCCTTCTCTCTCTGCCATCACTAGCAACCTGCAATGACAATGATAAGAGCGGGCAAGACAAGACTGACAGGCTGAGGGGGCAGAACGTGCGATGGCTACTGGACAGTGCTGTGTGTCCTGATGAAGGGCTTCAAGATTAGCTGGTAAGAGCCAACAACTTTACTTAGCAACTTAGCAGCCCGGGTTAGGATTTTAGTGTAAACTGTCCGATGAGCTGACTGTACAGCAGCCCACGTGCTTTGAGCTCACACTTTCTCTTATCTCTGCCTTAAATGCCATCAGCTCAGTGTCACACCCCATGACCTTTCAGCAGTGTGGCCCCTTTCATTGCCATAGCTTTTATTTGCTGTTTGAATTTGTAACCAGCTGATTTAACTATGTAGATATCTTTCATTTGTTCATTCCTTTTCTATCACTCATCCTCGACTCTGATCATTTAAAAGTGCATGAAAAGATATGGATGTAGTTGCACAGCAGTTAGTGACTCCCAGAATCAGATTTGTGCTATTTAACACATGAAATAAAAATTATTTGGTATAATTCAGATTAATTGACAGTGTTTTGATTGGTCTAAACTTTCTGATTAAAACATAATTTGAGATTTAAAATGGTTAAAAAATAGGTCAATCAGAAAAATGTATTATGTGGTTTACTGAAAAACAACCTTTCACTCCCACATTCATTCATCTAGATTCTAGATTTACCAATTCACATATTAAAACAACCCAGGGATCAAAGCATGACCTCCTCACTGTAAGTCAGTGCTAACCTTTTTGCCACAGTGGACCCCAACAAGCAACATCTGATAACTTCATTGTAATAACATATAAAGAGGTACAACTCTTGTGTACACCATGAGGTTGTACACCTGCTTTTGCATTACAGAAGACCTGAGTAACCCCATAGGAGCAAGTACTGCCAACAGCTGCAGTTGAACCACTAACACTACCCTGTGTGTGTGTGTGTGTGTGTGTGTGTGTGTGTGTGTGTGTGTGTGTGTGTGTGTGTGTGTGTGTGTGTCAGAGAGGGTACTTGGGAATAAAATGGCTGCATTCCCCTTTTGTCTAATTAGGATCTCTTCTGGGACAGCTGCTCATCATTATATCTCTGCCACTTATTAACACCACGCAAAAGTGGAGCGGTCTTACCTAAGAATTTGAGCATATTTAGAGCCTTATCCACTGGGGGTAGGACATGTTCGATCTAAAAAGACAAGAGAGTGACAGGGTTAGGCTGCATAAAATTACTTTAGTAGACTATGATAAGTTATGCTGCTGTAAAGTCATATCTGTCCACACAATAACACTAGAGAATTTATATATATATTAGGGCTGGGCAAGTTAACGCGTTTTTATCGCGTTAACGCATTAATGAATTAACGCCGACAATTATTTTATCGCGCGTTAACGTCGGCCGATTAGTATAGTGAAAGATGTCGGTCTGAAGAACATTCTTAGGATCGCAACGAATGACTGCACGTATGAGCCGCCCTCATCCAGTGCTTTAAGTGGGCCGGTACGCACCTGTACTCAGTACCGCCACTTCTCCGTGCGCCCAGAACGTGCTTTTAGCGTACTGGTACGCTCATTTCGACATCTGTTTTAATAGAGGTTTTAATCCTTTGCCTGCTCTGCCGCTTTCCAGAGCGCCCTTCACAATGCACGCTTCCTAATTCGTCCCACCAAGAGCAGAGACTACATTACCCATACACCCTTGAGTTTGGCAATGAAAGGGAGAGGTGTGTGAAACGCAGGAACTGCATTCACATGCTCTGACTGTAATGAAAACACAAGAGAGACATTTATATTGTTTATATTGTTATAATGTTATGATTGAAGCTCTGGACATAACTTGTTTTTCTATAACAAACTAAACAAAAATTTAATGCCCTGGCAGTGGCAAATATTTTTGGTTTTAATATTTAATTTGATTACATTAATGTTTAAGTTCAGATTTACAAGAAATGTTTTAACTGCTGTAAAAAGCACATTATTTGTTTAAAGTGTTGTTTAAAGTGCAAACCAAATGTTATTGCACTTTTGTTCATATAGCAGTTCTTTAAAAATGTATGCAGTACACTAATTTTGAATTCATTATTAAATTTTTTGTATAATGCAATTAATCGCGATTAATCACAGAACATTGTGCGATTAATCGCGATTAAACATTTTAATCGTTGCCCAGCCCTAATATATATATTTATTTTTTATTGCCTGAATAAAAACTAAGGCTTTAAAAGTGGATGTCTTTGTCTGGAATTCCAGTTATTCCAATTTCAGGTAAAACTTAATGCTATTCATAGCTAAGGTACTTTGTGTTACAACAAACTTGCTTATTGGTGCATTATGCCAAAAAGCTGATTTTAACTTATATACTGTATGTGGGAGATAAAAAAGTTAGAACTTTTCTGCTTTACCAAGAGGTTCATGCTAAAACTGCAATTTTAAACTATAGTAAATAGTGTATTTGAATGAAATATCTTACTTTGCCAGAGGCGGTGAGGAAGGCAAATCAGGCAACTGCCCAGTGCTCCAAGTAGTCAGGGCCCCCCTAATACTTAAACTATGACTTACCGTTGAAGATTTCTTTGTATAATGAAACATTTTTAATATGGCTTTTATGCCTCAGGTACTTTCTGTGTGGGGCCTCAAAATCTCTAGAAATGCCTCTGTATTTGTTCTAAGTGTTGTATTGAGACCAGAATAATTAAACAAAAAATGCTTCTTTGCAAATTCTTTTTATACAAACAATATGTCAGTGTCGGTCCCTAAGTGTCAGCCCTGTGACTAGCTGGCCCGGCCATTGTCCAGGGTGTACACCTTCTAAGTTGCTGGGGTATATAGTTCTATATATATAGTTTACATTTGAATAGTCTTTGTTAGTGTTAAGGGTGCTTAAAACCTAACCATTCATTTTAAATTCTATAGTCTCCATCGTCTCCTCATTAATCTGAAACGGCTAAATTCTTATAACAGTTAGGTTGTCTATGATAATGATATAATGTTCCATTATATGACAGGTTTTAAGTCTGAAAGAAAAGCATTTGATTAAGGATTTGTATAAAATTTATATAAGGTGTAATCATGTAAGTGATGTAGGTAAACTATATTGTGCAGTGTTACAGTATATTACAAAACTAAATTGAGGTTGTGTAACTGTTATTTCTAGGGGCCAAAGGTCTATTAGATCAAGAGACATTTTTAAGGCATTTTTACACATAAAAGTCTGCACCAAGGTCCGCAATAGGAACTCACAAATTGTTACGTAGAGATTTCTGTCGTGACAGCAGTGGGCGTGCCAATCAATATCTGTTTTCTCCATTTACTTCCACTGTTCAATCTTCTTCGTGTCTTTAATTGGTCGAGACTTTCTGCATTTGGCCATCGTTCACTGCAATTCAAGTCATTCTTTGCGATACAGATATTGTAATCGATAAAACTGCCATAACGATAAATTTGTAACATATACAGCCCAACTAGATATTTAATTACAATGGGAAAAGATAGATCCCTTGATAAAAAAAGGTTTGGGAAACACTAATCTACTGTATGCATTTTTTTAACTTTTAAATTAAATTTACATTTAATTGTTGAAGGTACTTCTAGCCCTTTTGCAGCATCTGTGGGCAAACAGTTTCTTTCGGCACCTACAGTATCCCTGCAGGGACATGCAATTGTATGTGAAAATACAAAGGTAGTAGCTCAGTGGGTAGATCAGTGGTTCGATCCCCGCTCGTAACATCCCAAAACAGCTGATTAAAAAAATTTTTTTAATTAATTTAAAAAAAATGTACTTCTCGTCTGTTCAGTTTGATTTCTCAATGCAGCTGTAAGAACAGAAATAAAATAAAAAAATGTCACTGCGTTTTATGGAGCTTTTTCAAGACAGACAAATGCAAAGAAGAGTGTTATATTGTTGCTAGTACACACTACTGATTACACTGTGTTCTAATTTGTTGAATGGCATACAAACAAATTCTGCATTCTGCAATCTACACTATCTATTCACATCCATACTGTATATAGTCTATTTTTTTAGCATAGCTTTATATATAGAAGCATAGCTTCCACTTATGTATAGTCTACTTTTAGTTTACTTTGTTCTAGTATAGTTCTCCACATATGTAAAGTCTATTTTAGTTTATTTTGTTTTAGCATAGTTTAAGTTATACTATGTATAGTCTGTTTTAGATTATCTTGTTGTAGAATAGATTTTAATTATATTTTTGTTCTGGCCAGGTTGGCATTTTTTTTAACTTGTGTGATATTTTGCTGCTGCAAAATGCAATTTCCCCATTGTGGAACTAATAAAGGTTTTCTTATCTTATCTTAAAATCCAGCACAATGCACCTTAAATCACTGTTTCCACCAATATAAGCAATTTATTTTGTAAATTGTAAAGCCCTCATTTATATCTTCTTTATACACTTCCCTAATTCTGCTCATCGTTGATCGTTGATAACAGATGCATGCTCACCTCTTTGTGGCATTTTTAGCTCTTGCCTCCATCTAATAATATTCCCTTACCCTCTCATCAGTTTCACTTGTTCTGTCCTCCATTGGTTGCATCTTGGTCAATTCGTCAGCGAGGCTCTCTGTGATTGGCTGACGTGCAGGATGGGGGTTGGGCAGAGTGTCACAATTGGCTGCTGCAATCTCAGGCCATATTATAGGGATCTGTCCCGGGGGAGACAAGGGAAATCTGGGTTAGTCGACAGAATGAGATCGACCGTGCGCAAGGGATGGAGCAGGGGTGAAAATGAGAAAATCATTAAGAGACTGGAGGAATGTTTTATCACAGGATGCATCTCTAAATCTTTACAACAAAGCATATAGAGCTGGATTAGTTTCTATTGAGAGATAGCCTTAACAAGGACATGATAGAAATAGAAATATATGACACAAACTTGCATTAAAGGTGTTTGTTGGCGGTTCTATAGACAACATTGCAACTAAACATTAAAAAATTATAAATCCTATAGAGTCAGCAGCATAGGGTTGTACTGAGGGTTTTAATGGGTTATGTGTTTATGATAGTTTAGTGTGGTCACTGGCCGCTGGAGTATTCCTGACACAAAGCTAAAACTGATTTGAGGTCAAAGTTCAGGTGAAAGTCAGCAGCAGCACCTTTGGCTGGCGCTGTAAAGGCATAAAAAGCAAGCACATAAATAAAGGTGCATTATTGGATACTGGTAAAATAGTAATTTTTAAATACTTGATCTAATTTAGTCAAAACATGTAATGCTAATTGTGAACTGGGCAGATTTTCATCATTATAAAAAGTCAGCTGCCTGATCTTTGAAAGTGCAATGCTGCAACCTCACATGTTAAATGTCATTATCTATTTTATGTCCAACAGATGCAAGATTTTGTTCTCATAAGATGGTAACGTGCCTCATCACTAAGATTTGCGGTAGTATACAGAATAACCATCCGGGCAACCTGTACCTGTAGGGTGATTCTTCCCTTTTAATATTGAGAACCCTGTTTAAAAGATAATAACATGGTGTATTTTTTGTTAAAACAAAAGGTGTTACATTTAAAAAATAAGTTATAAAAAAATGTAAAATGTGGTAAAAAATATTGTTACGCTATTATATATATATAATAGCGTAACAATATTTTTTACATTTTACACGTAAACAATATGGCATTGCTCTGATTATATTAAAGTAGTTAAACTTGAAGTTACAGACGAACAGATCTAACGACTGACCAGATTTTCACCTTTAGTACTTTTAGTGTGGAAACCCTTCCAGGTGGTTCTATGATGGTGCTGGTGAGTCATGTTACATTAGCTATAAGGTTTTTAAGTGCATAAGAGACACTAGTCAGTCCAATTTGAACAAAACTGAGCAAAAGGCATTCTTTTCCAAAACTAAGAACTGATGTGATCTTGGAAAATGTGAGATTGAGCTATTTTTCAGAAAACGTGTCCTTCTTGACTCCCAGTTCCTTTCTTAGTGAAGACAAGTTAGGGTGGAACCCTTCCCATTTACAGTGGGAGGGAGGGATTACATATTATTACATTAATTCATTTTAATTAATAGTCTAGTTTAAATATCATGCTTATACGGTATATTACAGTAATAATTAACTGGTTAAATTGTATGCAGCAAGCCTTGTGAAAATGCAAAATTCTCACTTAAATACTATTTTAGCAAAGACATGGATGATAGAAATTTGATGTTTGGGACAAAGCCAAATTATGTCTATAATAACTTGTTGTATGATGCTTTCAAACTTTTTATGGCTGGGGTTGGCTAAAGTCTGCTGTTTTTTCCAAATAGGGACAACAATTATTTTGCATTTAGCTATTATTTTTCTATGCATCCTGTTCTATGATGTATTTTTTTTTATTAATTTCTCCCTGTCAGTATGATTGCTGACATGCACATAACTCATCTAAATACGTCAGCAATTTACCTTCTATCACAGCTTGCATTAAGATGGAAAAGTCGAACAAAATTCAATAAGAATGCACTTAAGGTGGAAAACAATTTTTCCATCCTATCTTTTGTTGTGAGATATAGAAAAATAAGGCAATGTGTTTTTTTCTGTGATCAAGATGTTTGATTGAAAGAATGATGGTGTGGTTGCAGCATTAGCCTGTGTATTACGGTGTGTGTGCGCGGTCTGTTTAACGGGGAGGGGTCTGCTGTGTGGTGTGACAGTTAGGGTTAACGCACGGCAGCGCCTTTCATTCATGACGCTCATGAATTAGTGAGCAGCGGGAGGAGCTTTGCGCCTACGATGCAGGAAAGGCAGCAGGACTAGTCACTTGCACTCCAATCCGACATCCAATCACAGCCGGGTGGATTTCAGAAGGGGGGTGGATGGAAGGGAATGAGGGGGCTTTGCAGTAGCAGTCGCGGTGGTTGTTTCTGAAGGAAAAAGAGAGGGGGAAATAACCAGAAGGAGAGGCATAAACTAGCTTCTTTGACAATGCATTTGTAAGCTAGCGATCCGTTTGGTTTGTTTACCACCGACCCCTCTCACATGCGTGGAATCTGCAGCTGGGATTACACAGGCTGTCCCATCTTCTTCTTCCTCCTCCTCCTCTTCTGCTTCCTTGTCTCCTCCTCTTCTGCTCTTGAATGAACGGTTGAATGAAGCAGGTACAGGCTGATGCTGTGGGCTGAGGTTGTCGATGGCTGCCAGGTTGGTCAGTGTCTCTTTTTAATACTTGCCTCTCTCTCTGTGTCCCCCGTCTCTTTGTCACTGTTGCTGCGTACTTGGTATGGTGTTTTTGGATGTGTCATCTTGCACCATTTTATATTCCACTGTATATAACTGCTGCATCACTGAGTTTAGTTGAGTAAAAGTAAGTGTTTGAATCCGCAAAAAGACTATGACAATGACTGACATATTATTGCAGATCTCTGATACATCTATTGATAAATGCACAAAGTGGGGCATATAAGTAAGTGGTCAATATAGTAATCTGATTAGTATAGAGGGATTATGCATTACAAAGAGCGAGCAGCTGTAATTCATCAATACTGGGATCACAACATGTCCACAGTGACAATACAAGAGCTATTGATGCTAAATGCAGTCCCTATTGACATAATAATGGCTGGTTGGCAGGATGGGTTGACCTCTGTAGGCTGCTTCAGTTTTGGTTTGACCTTTGACTCAGTAGAGCACAACAGATGTCATTTCTGATACACCAACAAAAAACACAGTACACATAACACAGTTAAAGGAAGGTGGCAAGGTGACCCAGTGGTTAGCATTGTCACCTCACTGCAAGATGGTCCAGAGTTTGACTCGTGCGCCGAACGAGACCTTTCTGAGTCGAGTGCTTGGGTGGGTTTCCTCCGGGTACTCCAGTTTCCCCCACCAACCTCAAAAACATGCTGGTGGCGGCTGCTGTCAAAGAGTTTCCCCAAGGGGATAATAAAATTTAAAAAATCTAGTTTAGTTCCAGTCTCTGAATTGGGTTGGGGTTAGGTGCTGGTTTAGTGGTTGTTTTGGGAGTTGACCTGGTTTAACCCTGTTTAGTACTGATTTATTACTGGTTATAGACTATTATTTGGTCTTGTTGAGGCTTTAGTTTTGGTTCTGAGATTAATTCCATGATTTGGTCCTGTTTCAGTCCTAAAGAAGTAAACTACAAGTTTAAACACATCCTTACTTGTCTAGTCTAGTCTGGTTTAGTGTTGGTTTTGTCTTGCTTTAGTACTTTGTTTAGTTCAAGTTTAATTGTGGCTTTAATCCAAGTTTAGTTATGCTGGGATTTTTAGGCTTTTTCTTCGATTGGTTTAGTCATATGATCCGGGTTTTTAATTCTGGCTTTCTCCTGAGCCTAGTCTTGGTATAGAAAATGAGTGGTATACTGTATATTGAAAAACTGCAATCTCTGCTTGGTAAAGACAATTATGGATGGAAAACAATACGTTGGGCGGGTTTAGCTTTATGGAGGCAGGTATTTTTCTATTAAGACAATTGTTAAAATAAAGACTATAAACATGAGAAAATATTATATTTCTTTTCCTTTCAGCTGAGCTTATACTATGCCTGTGCAGAGTTTTCAACTAAATAAATGCTGTTTCTAACCACCAGTAAAATTAGCCAAGTGGTATTTTCAGAGGGAATGATTGCAAAGTTCTGGCTGAAGAATAATAATTGCAGAGTTTAATGGTTCTTGTGGACATTGGAAATGGTGTAAGGCTCTTAACTATTTCTTGATATTTATATTGGGTGACTGATCTCATGTTATACTGTTTCACAAAACAATTCCATTTGCTGCCTCTCCATAAAGAACGTACAGCTTTAATCCCATGGAGCTTAATTCCATACTCATTTGTCCACTTGTGTGATAATCAGTAGAAAGAAAGAGAAGAGAAATTGTGTAACAACTTACTTAAAGACTATTCTTACTACTATATTTATTGTATTGCTATATTGATGTAATATGCTAATCTATATGCTACAGTACTAGGGTTAGTTTTGTTGGATTCCCTCTATGCTGGACATTTGTATTCATAATCTGTCATTGTCTATATTGCTATTTGTCTACAGCAATGTCAAAAGAGTTATAAAAGTTGCTAAAACTTAAAAATGTACTAAAAACTAAATGTATTTGGTTAGTCTTAGTGTGGTTTTGGGATTTTTAACTGAGGTGGTGTGTGATGGTTGGATTATTACCTTAAGTAGATGACTTTGTGTGGACAGAGTCAGGACAACTGGCCCAGCTCAAAGAAGCAGTGTCCAGCTGTATAAGCAGTAATCCTCCAGAGCCAGCTATAAGGTCAGCCTGGTGTAGACCTTTAAAAAAAAAAAAAAAAAAAAAAACAGTAACAAATAGTGCATGACAATGTATTAACTAATAGGAACTTCCTATTAGGAAGTTAAAGTAACAGTTTATTTTGGAGATTTCACAACTTTATAATATTGTAATATAGAATGATGTTAATGATATTAGTAGTGGGCTTTAATGGATTAATTTTTTAAGAAATACAGAGGCTCTAGCAAAAGCTCTGGACTAACTTTCACTCATCAAAGCAGGAGCTATATCAGTATTAAAGCTAAAACGGTCTAAACAAGGACTACATGTGGAAATGTACCAGAATGATCATTCCATTATATATATATATATATATATATATATATATTGGACACATTACAGTTTGATTTAATGCTTTGTTTGGATGTTGAGTTTAAAAAGAAAACTATCAAATAATGCTACAGTAGCTCATTTTCTAACGCATTTTCTACAAATAGCCTATATTAAGTGTTTTACTTTTACAACACTGACAAACCAGGGATACATATTTAATGTAAAATTGTTTAAAACTGATTATTAACATTTTTTGTGTTTCTTTGCAGTACTGCCACTAACTCGCACCGGAGCACCCCTGCCTGCTCACCTGTCCTGCGAAAGCGTTCCCGCTCCTCCACGGCGAAGCTCAGCCCCGAGGCCGACAGCACCATGGTGGAGAAGGGTTCATCAGACCAGGCCTCGGACCGCTCCCCCGCGACCCCAGAGCAACACCAGAGCTCCCATCCCCACCACCAGCGCTCCTACTCCCAGCCCGTCCACTCCAACAACACCAACAGCAGCTCCCGCAGTGGTGCCAAGAACTCCAAGGTGAGTGGCGCGGCTTACAGCTGTAGAGCCTGCCGTTAATGAGCTAGCTTAGCATTAGCAACTACAGAAAAATTGAAAAACCGTGAGACATGCTAAGCTCTTGCTAATTAAAGCCAGTCATTTTAATTAACTTCAAATCGGGCATCGTGCTAGTTTACAACCTGACATGCTTAGACTCCTACTGATAAAAGTTAATAATAATAACAAAATTTTATATTTCATGTTATCGTAAACTCATGCTATTTTAATGTAAAAATAAAGCAAAGAACGATTCAAGCTAGAATACAGTTGTCAAGGTACGTGTTTAAAAAAAAAAATAAGCTAATAATACAAAATTGCTTTATCACGTGCAAGGTTATCTAGGCAACTCTAATAATGTCCCCCTACCTAGTTGTAGTTCAATATTTTTGTCCGGCATGTTGCTTGCTTTTTTACACACTGGTAACTGAAATTAATAAAATAAATATTAGGCTTATTGGCCTAATATTAGGCCAAGATAACGCCAAACTTGTTTCTTTGCTAAAGGAAAGTAACATTAGCTTATAGCAGACGTGATATGTTGAGTGTGCAGTAAACAGCAAATAACGTGTCTGCTTAAAAAATGGTACATTATGAAAAAGATACCATTTATTTTATGGCCGTTTAGAGCAGCACTATCAAGAAAACTATAAGCTATGCAGTAAGGCTGTATATTAACCTTGCCTTGATGTAACCTCGCATGTACAGAACAGGTCAGGTAAGGCTAATTTGCATTGTTTATGTTGTTATTACTTGGATAGCCAGCTATAGTTGTTTTCTGCTATTTTTTTAGATGTCAACAACTTAAAACCATTGATTGACAAGCCAGAAGGGCAATGACAGTGGCTGATGTTTTTAAGGCCCCATCTCATCCACAGATGTTATTAATATTATTCATTTTTTTGTTTCAGTGGACCTAATAAATAGTCTGTTCAGTTAGTCAAGGCAATTTCAAGTACTCAAATCCTCTGTAACACCTTTAACAAGAGCGCAACAAAAACAAGTCTATGTCTGAGGCTGAGCTTTACTCTCTTCAAAACGGACCAAAATTCCTGTCTCCAGTGAAGAACAGAGAGAATGTGAGCAGTAATATGTTCTTAAATATATATATCTTAAATGGTCCTCGAGTAAGGGCGCCGCCATAAGGTGATATACAGCGATATACCGCCGTCCACCAGAGGGCAGGCTCCAAAAGTGGAAATTTAAGGAGAAACCCAATGGTGACTTTACAAGAGTAAAAATCATGTTTTACAGCCTGGTACAAAAGATGGCTCCGGTCTCTAGAGCTAAGTTTTTACTACGTGACAAATCTGAGTGGGGTTAATTTTTGATTAATATGTCCGTTTATGCTTTCTGAAAACTATTGTTTTACTATGCAGTAAAAGCCGAAAAGCCCGGATGTAACATTTTATTGCCCTTTCGTAATGACAATATCGGTGAATAGGGGCCCAATGGGCGCAACACATCCATTTTATATACTATCAATGGTCTTAAGCTAAGTGTTCACCTGTTTGAGGCCCATCCTTGTCAGAGAGATGTATTAATGTTCTGGTGGATCATGTGGTCCTTTCTGTCTCTCTGCTGCAGCCACTGAGTGTAAAGACCAAAGGTGTCCAACTTAAGGTCCGCGGACCAAATCCGGTCCTTTATGAAGTACTTCTGTTCCTTACATGATTATTACTGTTAATGCAATCATGTTATTATTAATAAATAATAGGTGAAAATGCATAAAAAGGTAACAGTTAAACAAATGAGAGTTGTTTTGATAAAGTTCTACTGTTTTAGGGAAACACATAAGACTAGTGTTTATTATTGTGTTCTCAGCTAATTAGGTTAATAATTTGTGTTCTTTTATTAAAGAACACAAAATAATTAACCAGGTCTAAATTAATCAGAAGCAGATTTATTGGGGTTTTAAGTTACTTTGTTAATATCCACTTTTTCAAAGTACCTAACCCTATAGGCAAATAAATTGTATGTAAACACATGTAGAAATGTTATTATTTTTACATTTATAAACTTACAAATGGACAAACATTAGCCTATATTTTTATAAATGTGGGGACAGTTGACATTTACTTAAGGGCTATTGGAACTGGCTTTTGAGATGTCTGGAGTCCTGATTTGTGAAAAAAAAAAGGCACTTGTTCACTTATAATTTGTCTCAACTCATTTCATAAAAGAAAATTGGGCCAAAATAGAATCGTGAATCTAATTGAATTGCGAGTTGAGTGAATTGTTACATCCCTACTAAGAACCATCAACAGAATTTTGAGAATATATATTTTTGGGCTAAAAGTTATGCAGGGTGGCTTCAACTTATAATGATACCCTTGCAAATTTAAATTAAAGCTCCAGAAGAAAAAAAAAATTCTTCTACTGTTATACACTATTTTAAGTAATAGATTTTTGTGACAAAATGCTAGATCACCAATTTCTATGACTATTTCACAACTTTCCATTCTTATAGAGTTGGCCCATAGCACTTAAGATGTTCATTCTATTTCTGCCTATTGATTTCTTATTATCTTGCATTATAGTATGTGCACTGATAATCATTCCGAACCATTGACATTCATTTCATCTTTTTGTGCTATGTGTTTGTTTTTCAATCTGTTGTTTTCTTTCTTTTTCTCATGCATGCAATAGTCTCACAAGCGGCATACTAAAGTAAGCATCATTCTTCTCTGGATCTTTGCTTTTGCCTGGGAACCAACCAGACCCACTTCCCCCCTCTGTCTTTTTTTGTGGTTGTTGTTGTTGTTTTTTTGTTTATTAAAATTGCAGCTCAATTATAAATATGGTCAATTGCAAATAATTTAATTTTACATTTGATTCATAGACCTCCTACTTGTCCCTACTCTGTCATCTGTGCCTCTCTGTGTTGCTCTCAAGTTCACTTCATCTGCATGGCCCTTGTGTTCCTCTGTATGTGCATGCTTGCTCCAGTCTGACAAGCTAAACCTGGTTAAAGTAAGCATTCACTGCATTTTCATCTCATTCATTACAATTGTTATTGATTTGTTGTCTCTTTAAACTGTTCAATCAATATTACCCAGTTTGCTAAATTAAGTCACTCCAGGCTAAGGAAGTCCCTGTTGAGAGAGTCGGAAACACTTTGAATGGGAGTCAGTTGGGAGCAGCGAACAGTTTTTCGATTCCCTTGTGTCACGCTGTCATTTTCTAAGATGTTGTCTGACAGCTTAAAAAACAACATTAAATACCAAAAAGCCACTGTTTTCATGAAGAACTGTACGTTGTTCCTTTACAGGAAAGGACATTTTCTAAGAAAGCTAAGGTTTTTTAATTTAAACAATAAACTGCTGCATTTTTTTTTTATAATGCAGTAATGGCTAACTCAGTTTTTTAAGCTGCAATAGTGTTAAGAGATCGCAGGCATGGGGGGTTTGAGTTTTTGAACATCAGAGACCAGCCAGTGGATGTCTGAGATCAGTGAGCTGCAGGATGGGACTCCTGACTGTAATAAGACTACAATCAATCAGTATGGCAGATGAAGTCTGAATTAATTCATTTGTTTTTAAATAATTAATATTAATACATTTTATGCTTGTTATGTAATGTTTTAAAACTGTAATAATAACTGGTAATTATTATTATTAATAATTATTATTATTTTGCTGATATTTTCTTCTTTTTTTACCCCTTGGCTCTGCCCTGGACCACCACGCTCCTGCTACAACGTCGTACAGAAAAGTCAGAGCTGGTACAATGTAAGTCTCCAGTTCCCTTTTTAGTTAAAATATACTGTATATAATTTGCTATTTTTGGTTGTTGAATATGTTGACTATGTGAAAGTGCAGTATTGTGTAAAACAGGAAGAGAGCACTGTTGCTCTATGGAAAACCAAGCCTTCAGAATGAGAGCAAAATAAGAGATGCTTCACACTTTAAAGGTCTGTTCTGTCTAAACTATTTTTTTCAGTTGTGTATTTATGACAGGATTATATCCCTCTTTACATTTGTCTATCCTGGAAAAATAGGCATTTCAAATTACCATTAAAGCCAGTAAAAGGAAGCATTTGTGCTGTATTGCTTTCTGTTTCTACAGGTGCCTAGAAAGGACGCACTGGGCATATATTTATACATAAAGGTTTAGGACATTTATGAACTTTTGTTTTTAAGTGAAATAACCAGTTTACTTATTTCCACAACAATGACATGTTGTTGTGGGTTACCATAGCTGTTCACATGCTCTAGAAAAGAAAAGTGTGAGCTGTGTAATTTTAATCTTTGACCAGATGTCGCCAAATAAGTCCCAAAATTTACATACCCCACCTTTAATGAAATACTATACAAAGAAACATATCCCAGGAAACTTTTCCATTAATATTCCTCTGCAGAAATTGTGGAAATTTTTAAAGGCACTTGTTTTTGCATTTATGTTTCTCATCAGACATTACAATTGTGTTCACTGTCTGTCAAACTCGTCCCACTAAAAAGGAAGAATTCCAGGAAGTTGTTATCCGCAGACTAGTGCAAGAGACATTATGACGCTGTGAGAATCTTGGCAGCGGTTTCTTCTGTCATTCTCAGGCTGCGTCACAGCTCAGCTGTCATTTGTCTGGGTTCAGGAGAAAGACAGGAAGCAGTGGTTGCTACAGGGGATAGTTTGAGACAGTAGGCTGCGTCAGTGGGAGTTTGAATCACTGTATAATGCTAGTTGAGTATGTATGCTGCTGATGGAAGAGAGTACTACTGTTAAAATACAGATAGATTAAAATAAATCCAAAACAAATTGTAGTATGGCAACAAACAGACATTGTTTTCAAAGGTAGGCAGAGTAGTACTGTTATTTTTAAATGACTCAAGTAAAAAAATATTATATTTTGTGCAGTATACACACACACATACACACATAGGAAAGGAATTTTTTTTTTTTTTTGATTTTTTTGAAGAACAGGAATCGATAGAAAAGGAAGTAGAATTCAGTGTTTGTCAGTCAGGTGTTGACGGAAGAGATGTGTTTTCAGGCATTTTTTAAAGATGGCTACAGAATCTGCTTATCTTGTAGTAGCAGGTAGATCATTCCACCAATGTGGAACGGATCTAGAGAAGGTACGTGAGTGATTTTGTTCCTTTTTGGGATGGTACCACTAGACGTTGTTCATTTGCAGAGCGCAGGGATCTGGTAGGAACATAGGTGTGTATTAGCAAGTGAAGATATGAGGGTGCGGAACCAGTGGTGGTCTTGTAGGCCAAGAGCATAGCTTTGTATTGTGGATGCCATGTATTTGGAAAAGAGTAGCGGTCCAATCACTGAGCCTTGTGGCACCCCAGTATTGTTGGAACTCAGAGACCTCGTTTCTCCAGGAAACTCTGAATGACCTATCCGAGAGGTAAAATTTGACCATTGCAACGTCATTCCAGGAACACCCATCGCCCTGAGAGAAGACAGGAGGATGTGATGATTAACAGTGTCAAAAGCAGCAGACAGATCCAGTAAGATGAGTACAGATGACTTGGATGTTGCCTTTGCCAGTGTCAGGGCTTCAATAACAGAGCAGTGCAGTTTCGGTGGAATGTCCTCTCTTGAACCCAGACTGGTTGCGGTCCAGGAGGTTCTTCTGTGTGAGAAAGGAGGAGAGCTGGTTAAACACAGCTCGCTCCAGAGCTTTGGCAATGACGGGAAGATTATCATACTGTCTCATTCTATCCTTTGCTTATTCTTGAGTAACGAAGTAACAAAGTGTTTAGTAAAGACAACAGAAGTTTGCACAAGTACCAAGTGCAGAATAAACAAACTGGATAAAGACTGAGCCTAACTGCTTAAGCCCAGAATCAATTGGATTCTGAGCCTCACTTTCAGACTTTGGCCCTCCCAGAACTAACACAGTGACTGCAGACTTTTAAAATCTTTCAAAACATGTAACAAAATAACAGCTTGAAAGAGATGTGTTTCTAAAATGCATTATTATATACATTTTGTCATTTAGCAGACGCTTTTATCCAAAGCGACTTCCATTCACCAGTGTTATATTTACATTTTCAGTTGACGCTTTCATTCAAAGCGACTTACATTAAGGTTCCATTCACCAGTGAGCCACTGCGCCCCATGAGATTACAAGATCAACAGGTTTAAACAGACTTTGGGAGTAGACTGAACAAATGCGAATTTCAGAAATTTATTTGAAACCTGGCCCCTCAACAAAAGAAAAAAAACTCCAGGAGCCAGTTGGAGAGAGCAGAGTGGACAGTGCAGCAGTAGGCATAGTAGACAGGTAGACCTGGCTGTTATGTTAAAATTAGTCCAAGG
The DNA here is from genome assembly GCA_024416835.2 of Perccottus glenii. Classification (NCBI taxonomy): domain Eukaryota; kingdom Metazoa; phylum Chordata; class Actinopteri; order Gobiiformes; family Odontobutidae; genus Perccottus; species Perccottus glenii. The sequence continues at coordinate 9,455,360 of CM044561.2, forward strand.
GGAGTGTGTAGATGATAGAAATGGAGTGCCCCAGGACAGAGCCTTGTGGAACATCAATAGTGACAGGGCAGGTCTGTGATCTGTTACTTCTTATTTAATCAAATTGATTAAATCCACATTGTTAGATGCTGCAGTTTTAGCTCTTGGTATTATAAAACATTTGATAAAATGTAGAAGGATGCTCACAAAAGAGCATTTTTGTTACTATAAAACAGTGAGATTTGTCTCCAACCTCAAATGAACCCAGTTCTGACTTTTCCTTTCTGAATGTAGACTTGTATTATACTCTGGTATCACACCCACACCCTGTGAACCTGTGGTCCAGATTCCAGAGGAGAGTGTGGGAGAGGGACTGAGGCTGGAATAAAAGGCTGATTCATAATCAAATAATAAAAGAGCAGGGGTAGTGAGACACTGAAGAAGAGGGCGAAGGAGGAGTGAAGACGTGGGGGAGCAGGGTTTGGGAGTGTGGACTAGTTTAAACCAGATACACAATAATGAATCACAAGGACACCGTGTGTCTCAGTGGTGAAAAACTAACATGTAATTATTTGCTTCTTGGAAAAGACAACAATGTCTTTGAAGGGATGTTGGGTTTTCTCAGAAAATCAACTGAAATACACAAAGCTCCAGTACATTGTAATATTAAAGACTACTGCAAATCATGACCTCCAAGTGACCATTTTCTCACAAATGCATGTGAATCTAATGTGAACATTGTAGCTCAAACGCCTCCATTTTGAAGTTAGGTTGAACATGATTAATTGTAGCTACTGATTTAACAAAAAGATCTTGGATGTATTACATCAAGAACTGGACTTGCCCCTATGCCCTGTTGCCAATTCAACCAGCAGTCACGGTGGCAAAAAATCCCATGCGGTCCAGAAAAGATTGTCCTTATAGACTTAAATGTAAAAGTAGAGGCCAGTGGCTAACAAGGCAGGTATTACATCCAAATGGTTAATATTGTATTGTCTAATTTTGATATATTGTTCTCATACTTTCTTAAAAATATACTAAATGAGCAAAAGTGTACATTTTGTATTTGTTCTTGCTGCTAAACATTCCTGCTTTCAGTGCCACTGATTTATAACAGATTACACAAAGCATGACAGCAGGTGAAACCACAGACCACATGTGCATCTCTGAGCCCCGCAATGAGAAAAAACATTTTAAAAAATGTGATTATATTTTAGGTAAAAATTTGGGTTATTAGACTATTTTTACAATCCTCCAAACTAGAGACACAAACATGTTTATATTGAACACAAAGCTTTTAACTAAATATAATTGGTTCCAATCTATTGGGTCAAACTGCAACATGGTGACTGTATTAAGTCAATAGTATATCATCATTAGATACTGTATTGAATATCCAATAGTCCAAAAAAAAGTGTAAAAAGCTTTTAGCTTTTAAAAAGTTTTCAGAATACCATGTTGAGGAGCTTTGATGTCCTGTTGCATTAATCATTTAGCAGTTTTGTTAAGGTTAGCAATACACCTTGATACTTGAAGTTACTTCAACATGGCTTGGACAAAATGGAAAAAATAGAAAACTGTGAAAAAAGTGTCCTGGAGTGTGGCTAATCCTTAAAAATAATGTGTATAAATAACAAACTTCTTTCTGTTCTGTCAACTGACTGAACACAGCTTAGAATGGTTGTAAGTCTTTTTTTCTTTACTTTAATTCCTTTTTGTTTTTAACATCTTTTCTGTCGCTAGTAGTTCATAGTAGTACATTCCTGATAATGCTTTAAAGAATTCCTGGTTAGTTTTTATGTTTAACAGATCACATAGAACTAAATTCAAAAAGTAAACTAGAATTTCCAAATAAGTCTAATTCCAGCACACTTAAACCCCGTACTGAGACTTCTGTAAGCGGTTGGTTTCCCCCACTTCCTGTTATGTGAGGTTACTCCTGGTCACACTGCACTTTCAAACAGCTGCGAGTATAGATTAAGAAACAGGAGAAAAAGTACAGGGGAACAACATCCACAACCATACAGGAGGGCGGGGGACTCTTTAAAACACTTTAAACCATGCACAGACTGGGTTACACTTTTGAACGAAGGCAGAAAAAACATTTGCATTGCACATAATCCACATGAACTCTAGTGAACCCGGGACCTCCCTCTCTTGCGTGCTCGTTCTCTTCCTTCAGCACAAAAACACACATACTGCTCCAGTCTCCGCCCACTCCGCTCTCCTCCACAACTGTTTCCAAACAATGTCAAACGTCGGAGGAGGAATCTTTGAGTTACACTGCCACTTTTTTCAGGCATACCTTAGGATTTGAGTTCTACAAGACGAGTACAAGGAGCTAATGGCTTGAAGCGTTGATGGACTTATGCAGACAAGTGATTCTTGTAAAAAGAAGTAGTAAAAACTGAAGCTTTTTTAATACTAGACCAATACAGGATATTGTTCCCCCTCTCATCTGAAGTGTTTGGCCAATTTTTCCTCTGAATATCAAGGTAAAACTGTCTGAAATGGAAGAAAAGGTAGATCTGAAGTGGATCTAAAAACAAAAGAAGAAGAGAAGACAAAAAAAAGGAAAATAATGAGACCGGACAGTTCCTCAGCTGTGGCTTCGGACAGTGAACTGAGCTGGGACTTGGACTTGGAACGAGGAGAGAAACCAGAGTGGCAGCAGTGGGACTGGCTGTCGGAGCAGGTCCCAGCTGTAAGTTACTACATGCATTCGCAGCGCTGTAGGCTAAAGCAGAATGCCTTACATTTTTAATTTACACCGTGGGGGGTCTGTAGAAATCAGCCCAAAACTAAAGCTGGTTTTAAGAGGCCCCCTGTGGCCCTTTAAGGCATATCCTGACAGAGGAGTTCAGTTTAACTGTCACAGGGAGTTACATTCTATCACACTTGAAGATAGACTCCACCTCTAGAATGTCAGGGATTTTTTTATTATTATTATTATTATTTTTATATTTTATATGTTTCCAATATTTTACTACAAATGTATTGCATTGCTCACAAAATTTAAAATAAAATACAAAGCAATATGCAATAATATACTAATAATATGAACTGCTATATTTATATGTTTTTTTAAAATCTTGTCTTCATCTTTCATGTCTTTGCAAAATCTATAAAATTTTGTTTAGGCAAAACGTTTCCATTTTTCACTACCTTTTTGTGCTTATGCATTGGTACCACATTACAATAAAGGGTTCATAAATGGGCTTATAATAGGCTGTACACAATTTGCAAGGTCATAATTGAGCTCTGTTAATAGAATGTGATTTGTTAATTGCAAAATAGTAACCCCACTGTAGAAATCTCAGTGATCTTGAAGAAATAAGGTTAGATAGACAAGACTAGCTGTTCATTATTATCTATGTAGTGCTTGCTATGTTAGCACAAATGTTCTGCGATTTTCTGAGAGTAATGTTATTTTTGTGTTAATGTGGACAGCTTTCTGCACTGACCTTGTGGGTGTTTGTATGCATGAATACTCACAATTAAACTGCTGCTTTTATTTCTGTGTCCTCTCAAGGTACTGAGTCCCACCTACAAACAGCGCAATGAAGACTTCAGGAAGCTTTTCAAACAGCTGCCAGACACTGAACGCCTCATTGTGGGTGAGCAGAAATAATACAAATGTAGCTCTTATAAACAGTGCATCCGGAATGTATTTACAGTGCTTCACTTTTTCCGCATTTTGTTATGTTACAGCCTTATTCCAAAATTAATTAAATTCATTATTTGCCTCAAAATTCTACAAACAATACCCCCTAATGACAACGTGAAAGAAGGTTGTATGAAATCTTTGGAAATTTACTAAAAATAATCAACCAAAAAAGCACATGTACACACGTGGACAAAAATGTTGGTACCCTTCGGTCAATGAAAGAAAAACTCACAATGGTCACAGAAAAAACTTTATTCTGACAAAAGTAATAATAAATAAAAATTCTATGAATGTTAACCAATGAAAGTCAGACATTGCTTTTTAACCATGCTTCAACAGAATTATTTAAAAAAATAAACTCGTGGAACAGGCATGGACTTAATTGATGGTACCCCTAGAAAAGACTGTAAATAATGTGACCAAATGGACATGTTAATTCAAGGTGTGTGCACTAATTAGCATCACAGGTGTGTACAATCTTGTAATCAGTCAGTGGGCCTATTTATAGGGCTTCAGGTAGTCACTGTGTTGTCTGGTGACATGGTGTGTATCACACTCAACATGGACCAGAGGAAGCGAAGGAAAGAGTTGTTGCAGGAGAATAGAAAGAAAATTATAGACAAGCATGATAAAGGTAAAGGCTATAAGACCATCTCCAAGCAGCTAGATGTTCCTGTGACTACAGTTGCACATATTATTCAGAAATTTAAGACCCATGGGACTGTAGCCAACCTCCCTGGACGTGGCCGCAGGAGGAAAATTGATGACGAATCAAAGAGACAGATAATCCGAATGGTAACAAAAGAGCCCAGAAAGACTTCTAAAGAGATCCAAGGTGAACTCCATGCTCAAGGAACATCAGTGTCAGATCGCACCATCCGTCGTTGTTTGAGCCAAAGTGGACTACATGGGAGACGACCAAGGAGGACACCATTGTTGAAAACAAATCATAAAAAAGCTAGACTGGAATATGCCAAACTACATGTTGACAAGCCACAAAGCTTCTGGGAGACAGATGAGACAAAAATGGAACTTTTTCCATGACACTAAAAATTGAGCTCAGGTACATCCTTTTTCCTCTAATAACCCAACTTGATTGAAGTCCACCTTCAGCTGATTGGGCATGATTTGGAAAGGCACACACCAGTTTATCCACAGTTAACAGTGCATGTCAGAGACAAACCAAGCCATGAAGTCCAAGGAATTGTCTGTAGACCTCTGAGACAGGGTTGTGTGGAGGCACAGATCTGGTGAAGGGTACAGATAAAGTTCTGCAGCATTGAAGGTTCCTATGAGCACAGTGGCCTCCATCATCTGTAAATGGAAAATGTTTAGAACCACCAAGACTCTTCCTAGAGCTTGGCGCCCGGCCAAACTGAGCAATCAGGGGAGAAGGGCCTTAGTCAGAGGTGACCAAGAACATGAGTGACCACCTGGTCACTCTGACAGAGCTCCAGCGTGTCTTTGTGGAGAGAGGAGAACCTTCTAGAAGAACAACCATCTCTGCAGCACTCCACCAATCAGACCTGTATGGTAGAGGGACAGATGGAAGCCACTCCTCAGTAAAAGGCACCTGAAGGACTCTCAGACCATGAGAAACAGAATTCTCTGGTTTGATGAAACAAAGATTGATTCTTTGGCTTGAATAGCAAGTGTCCTCCCTGAGCAGGCTGACAGTAACAGAGTCATCTGCAAACTTCAAGATGTGACTATCCATATACACAATGCAACACTTATTTGTACACAGAATGTACAAGACAGGAGAGACAGAAGCCTTGGGGGAAGCCAGTTGAACCATTAGGTTGGTTGCAAGTCATTGTGTTTATACAGAAGCTACCATTTCTGGTGGATAATAACTTTTCTATTGTCTGTTGAAAGTGCATTGGTCTGCTAAACTTGCTACCCTCAAAAAAATCTATATTTAAAGTATAGAATTATTATTACTGATAGACTAATACTGTTGAAATGAGTCATTTCCCCCATAACCATTATCTGGGTGCGATGTTGTTCAAAGCCAAAAACAGGAAGTATGAAGGCACACAAATGTCTGTAGTTTCCATTTGGTTTCTGTTTCTCTTGATGATGTTCTTCTTTACGTTTTATTACTCAACTAGCAAAAGCAGAGTACAAAGCAGTTGCCTCTCTTCTTTGTGTATACTTGCATCTTAATAAGATTTAAATTAATAAAAATACATGACAAGACATTTGAGGTTTAACAATAATAAGTTACATGCAGGGCAGCAGTGGCTCAGTGGTAATGGCTCATGTGTGTAGGTGTCATGTCTGGAGGAAACCAGGCCCCGCTCATCACCTGGACAATACCATCCCTACAGTGAAGCATGTAGGGATGTTTTTCAGCGGCATGGAACTGGGACACTAGTCTGAATCAACGGAAAGATGAATGCAACAGACATCCTTGAGGATAACTTGCTCCAGAGCGCTCTAGACCTCAGACTGGGGCACAGTCAAGATAACAAAGGAGTGGCTACAGGACAACTCTGTCAATGTCCTTATGTGGTTCAGCCAAAGTCCAAACTTGAATCCAATTGAACATGTCTGGAGAGATCTGAAAATGGGTGTGCACTGATGCTCCCCATGCAACCTCATTAAGTTTGAGAGGTTCTGAAAAGAAGAATGGGAGAAACTTCCCAAAAATAGATGTGTCAACCTTATTCCATTACACTCAAAAAGACTTGAGGCTGTAATTAGTGCCAAAGGCTGTGAATGTACCTTTTTGCATTTTGTATTTATTTTTTTTTAATAAACAAAGATTTCAAACAACCTTCTTTCATGTTGTCACTATGGGGTATTGTTTGAAGAAGTTTGAGGCAAATAATACATTTTATCTATTTTGGAATAAGGCCGTAACATAACAAAATGTGTAAAAAGTGAAGCACTGTTAATACTGTCCAGATGCACTGTACAGTAGCTTTTATAATAGTTAATCTGGCTTTTGATGTTTTGCCTAGACTATTCCTGTGCCCTTCAGCGGGACATCCTCCTACAGGGACGCCTCTACCTCTCCGAAAACTGGATTTGTTTCTATAGCAACATATTCCGATGGGAAACTTTGGTAAAGGCACCAAAAGACCTATTTGTGGGAACTATTTATGATTGCATATCTTTGTACCTTATTAGTATATGTGCATATTTCACTGCAGCTGATGGTTAAACTTAAAGACATCTGCTCCTTGACCAAGGAGAAGACGGCCCGCCTCATCCCTAACGCCATTCAGCTGTGCACTGACAATGAAAAGGTGGGCTCAAAAGGAAACATGAGAGTGCTTCTCTTCCAGTAGTGTTCATCTCTGTCTGATTAGCTGTAGAAGCAGAAACATAAAGTAAAGGCTTCTTCCATCGGGTTCAACCAAGCTTTAGGACTATTTTTCAGACAAATGAAATGAGTGCTAATTTGATGTGATTATTTACTTTAAAATCTTGATTGTATGTCAAAAATTTAAATTCTTTCTTATAATTATTATTTGCTATTTTTAGTAAAGTTTGGTAAATTTGTTATAGCTCCCAAGATCTTGTCTTGTGTGTTTCTATGACATTCTAGTTCTGTATAAGAACCAAATGCCAAGATAGCGTTCTCACTTTTTAAAATTTCTTTTCCTTTTTAACTCTAACCATGATTAGTTTCAGGCAGCAGATGAAAGTTTTAGTACAAGTCACAGTGCCGCAAAATAATAATGCATTATCCAGATACAGATGCATTGTTTCATATGGTTTAGTTGCTATTATACAGTGCTGCAAAACCTGCTACTGACAGCCACTCTTGCCTCTGCTGCATAAGGCATACAGTAAACAACTAGGGACTACAGTTCAAAGAGAACAGACATTTTTGTTTGAATTCGAGTACAGAGTGCCGCTGGACAAAAATACAGCCCGTTTATAGGTTATTTTATAACTCAACAAATTCCTAATATCTGCTTTCCTACTCTTCTTGACAGCACTTTTTCACCTCATTCGGGGCACGGGACCGTACGTACATGATGATGTTCAGACTGTGGCAAAATGCTCTCCTAGAAAAGGTACGGTCTAGTCTAAAAATTCAATCCAGACCTATAAAGTAATTATTTTGAGTTTCATTTAAGCTTCTACCTCTTTCTTCTCCCTTAGCCTTTATGTCCAAAAGAACTATGGCACTTTGTCCACCAGTGTTACGGTAATGAGCTAGGTCTGACCAGCGATGATGAGGACTATGTGCCTCCGGATGAAGACTTCAACACTATGGGGTGAGTGCTAAACACAACCAAAACAAGGCTATTTAATCATTAACCATACCTTATTTTTGTTGAATATTAATAACTCATACCTGTTTCTCTCTGTATATCTAAAACATATGTAGATTTTAAGCACTTCTCAGGTTAAGAGTCTTTGATGAGAAGGCACAAGTCTTAAAACAGTCCATGTGGACACTTCCTCAAGAAGTAATTGCTGTAGGACTTTTTTAAAGATGGTATCCACCAAAATGCTTGAAACACAGTTTAATATCGATAAGGTATTTGTAGCTGTCAACCCGGTCGATGTCCATGTGCTTGATAACAGTGGTAATGGGACAAGGTACTTAATGAATTATCATGTCCTTGGTTTATGATGCATTCAGATGTAAAAAATTAACTCACACCACTGACTGGCCTATGGTCTTGTTCATCCTCCCTGAGCAGGCTGACAGTAACAGAGTCATCTGCAAACTTCAAGATGTGCCTATCCATATACACAATGCAACACTTCTTTGTACACAGAATGTACAAGACAGGAGAGACAGAAGCCTTGGGGGAAGCCAGTTGAACCATTAGGTTGGTTGCAAGTCATTGTGTTTATACAGAAGCTACCATTTCTGGTGGCTAATAACTTTTCTATTGTCTGTTGAAAGTGCATTGGTCTGCTAAACTTGCTACCCTCAAAAAAATCTATAATTTAAAGTATAGAATTATTATTACTGATAGACTAATACTGTTGAAATGAGTCATTTCCCCCATAACCATTATCTGGGTGCGATGTTGTTCAAAGCCAAAAACAGGTATGAAGGCACAAAAATGTCTGTAGTTTCCATTTGGTTTCTGTTTCTCTTGATGATGTTCTTCTTTACGTTTTATTACTCAACTAGCCAAAGCAGAGTACAAAGCAGTTGCCTCTCTTCTTTGTGTATACTTGCATCTTAATAAGATTTAAATTAATAAAAAATACATGACAAGACATTTGAGGTTTAACAATAATAAGTTACATGCAGGGCGGCAGTGGCTCAGTGGTAGAGCGGTCGTCCTTCAACCGGAAGGTAGGAGGTTCGATTCCCGTTCTCCCCACAGTTCATACTGTTGTTGTGTCCTTGGGCAAGACACTTAACCCACCTTGCCCTGTATGAATGTGTAAGAATGTGAATGTATTTAGTGATGGTCGGAGAGTCTATAGTCGTAGCTGTGGCTGCAGATATAGCTTACCACCACCAGTGTGTGACTGTGGAGTGAATGAATAAAAAAAGGGGTGCACGTGGCATAGTGGTTAGCACTCCTGCCTCACAGCAAGAAGGTCGTGAGTTCAAAAACCGTCCGACTCAAACATTCTCGGCCGACTCCGGTCTTTCTGTGAGGAGTCTGCATGTCCTCCATGTGTTACCATGGGTTCTCTCCGGGTACTCCGGCTTCCTCCCACCGTCCAAAGACATGCATGTATAGGTTAATTGGCAACTCTAAAGTGTCCCTAATGAATGAATGTGAGAGTGAATGGTTGTATGTCACTGTCTGTCTCTAAATATCAGCCCTGCGACTAACTGGCCACTGTCCAGGGTGTACCCCGCCTCAGGCCCAAAGCTGCTGGGATAGGCTCCAGTCACCCGCGACCCCTAACGGGACTAAGCGGTAGAAAATGAATGAATGAAAGTTACATGCAGATGATCTATATGTTGAAAATTCCAATTAGCTTTCTGCAACAATTAAAATTTCCCAGAGAATTATAATGCAGGCCTTTTTTCACATCTAGCAATTGGTGGTGATCAAAAACTAAAAAGTTTATTTACCAATCCTAACTAACTTTAAATTAATCAATCAATCAAACTTTATTTCTAAAGCACATTTAAAACAATATAAGTTGACAAAAGTGCTGAATAGTTACAGATTTATTACATTTAGCATTACATCTTCTATTAAATTAGTTGACCAAGGAACCAGCAACATTTGCAAATGCGAGGGCCGGCTCCAAGAAAACAAACTTGAACTCTCATATTTAATGACAATCTTAGACAAACATTCTGTGGTGCCATCCTCACCTCCATGGCCATGCATGTGATTAGCCCAGTGCAGGCAGTGTGCTACAAGCTGGTAACCTTGACCTACAGCTGCTGTCCATCTCCCTGGTGCAGGTACTGCGAGGAGCTGCCCGTGGAGGACACCAACGAGCACAACAACGACACCAGCAACACCCCGGCCAAGAACACTGAGAACAAGACTGATGTCACCCCACTTCTGCCACATAAAGACTTCCCCAGCAGCGCCCCGCCAGACCTGCCCAGCAACGAGTCGCCGCTTCTTGTAAGTTAACACACACATGCATGTTAGTCTCATGGATGTGAACAGCTTTAGTACAGCTTTAGTTATCCAAAACCATTTCATTTCATAACTGAAACAAAATATATTATAAATATCCTGCAAATAAGTTGATTCAGTCTTTATCTGCCACAGACTGATTGATTGTAGAGTCTTATTGCAGTCTACTGTAGAAGGCGTTCTTATTTGCCAGTGCTTCACCCAGAGTCTCCAAACTAATACCTATAGCTAAACCAGCCTTGTTTATTTGTTTTTCAAGGCACCTGTGATCTCTTTTTTAAATTAAATGATACTGCACATTAGTATCACTTTTTGTGTCTACTGTAGCTATAATGCATATATCTTATATCTTATAATGCATAAACAAGATAATTATATTTTGGAAATGACAGCAAACTCGCAAAGGCTCACACAAATGCTGCTTGTGTTTAGTCCTGGTTTAGTTTTTTTTCTTTTGTAGGACCTTAAGTGTTTACTGTTTAACAGCAGTTTGGAAATGTGTATTATTACAAGTTGTCCAGCGTATTAATTTAATTAATAAAATTTAATTTTTCTGTTCTAGCTATATGACGCTCCTCCAGCAGATGATGTAGCCAGCGTTCTCCCAGAAGCTGACATTCTGACCTTGCCCATTCCCGATAATTGCAACAATAACCCGAGCCCCGACGTTCCTTCACTTTCAATTGACCTGAACGACAACGAGGACCTGCCTACAGAGCTCAGCGACTCGTCTGAGACTCATGATGAAGGTATTTATTTATTTATTTAAAAGGGACAGTGCATATTGATGCAAATATGCCAGAATTAGCCCAACGGTTACTTTACATCTGTAGTCCTTGGCAGGTCAGGAGAAAAAACACGCAAGACATAAGACAACATGTAACAAATTACACTCAATGACAGTTCATAATAGACAGAAGAAATAAACAAATAATACACACAATAACACACAACATTAAAATAGAACCTCAGTGATCACAGGTCTGGTTCCTCTTAAAGCAACCTTTTGAGATTGATTTTAAATGTGTTGAAATTTGTACAATCTCTTATTGCAGTTGGTATGTTCCAGATTCAAATCCTGTTTGCTAAAACTGTCTGAAAGTGAAAAAATGTTGAATAATATATACAGTATATAAAATGGGAAGTAAATATTTGGTGGCCGCGGGTCCGTTAAAAAGTCTAAAAAAATATATATATTTTTCTTAATATGAGGCCTTTAAAAGTCTTAAAATGTCTTAAATTTTGATTTTGATTTCATTTGATTTGCATTGCGTTTATTGCATTACAGCAAATATTTCTCCAGTCCAACAGACTTATTGACTGATCATCGGACAGAAGATTCTTTTTTCTCGCGTTGCGTCATCAGAGAGAATTGAGTTACACACGTGGACAAAATTGTTGGTATCCTTCGGTCAATGAAAGAAAAACTCACAATGGACACAGAAAAAACTTTATTCTGACAAAAGTAATAATAAATAAAAATTCTATGAATGTTAACCAATGAAAGTCAGATATTGCTTTTCAACCATGCTTCAACGGAATTATTTTAAAAAATAAACTCATGGAACAGGCCTAGACAAAATTGTTGGTACCCCTAACTTAATATTTTGTTGCACAACCTTTTGAGGCTATCACTGCAATCAGACGATTTCTGTAGCTAGACTGGAATATGCCAAACTACATGTTGACAAGCCACAAAGCTTCTGGGAGAATGTCCTATGGACAGATGAGACAACAATGGAACTTTTTGCCAAGGCACATCAGCTCTATGTTCACAGACGGAAAAATGAAGCATATCAAGAAAAGAACACTGTCCCTACGGTCAAACATGGAGGAGGCTCTGTTATGTTCTGGGGCTGCTTTGCTGCATCTGGCACAGGGTGTCTTGAATCTGTGCAGGGTACAATGAAATCTGAAGACTATCAAGGGATTCTAGAGAGAAATGTGCTGGCCAGTGTCAGACAGCTTGGTCTCAGTCGCAGATCATGGGTCTTGCAACAGGACAATGCACAGCTAAAAAACACCCAAGAATGGTTAAGAGGAAAACATTGGACTATTCTAAAGTGGCCTTCTATGAGCCCTGACCTCAATCCTAATGAGCATCTTTGGAAGGAGCTGAAACATGCCGTCTGGAAAAGACACCCTTCAAACTGGAACCAACTGGAGCAGTTTGCTCATGAGGAGTGGGCCAAAATACCTGCTGAGAGGTGCAGAAGTCTCATTGACAGTTACAGGAGTCGTCTGATTGCAGTGATAGCCTCAAAAGGTTGTGCAACAAAATATTAAGTTAGGGGTGCCAACAATTTTGTCCAGGCCTGTTCCATGAGTTTATTTTTTTAAATAATTCCGTTGAAGCATGGTTGAAAAGCAATGTCTGACTTTTATTGGTTAACATTCATAGATTTTTTTATTTATTATTACTTTTGTCAGAATAAAGTTTTTTCTGTGACCATTGTGAGTTTTTCTTTAATTGACCGAAGGGTACCAACAATTTTGTCCACGTGTGTAGCAGGTAGTCATAATGGGTAAATTCAAATTTAATGATAAAAGGCTCGAGAAGATGAATTCTCGTGGTGATTGAGGACGGTGCCAGGAAATGTCTACAAGGCAAAAATGTTTTAAACACCGGTCCTATATTTTTTGAGGCAGGGCCGCGCTGACCCTGAAAATGCTTTTTTTGCTGCTTCTCGTCCGCAACTGGAGAGGAGTCAGGCAGCCCACCTCGAGGTGCACGGCTGCGGTGTGCACAAAAGCATGCTGTTGGGCAGCCCGGCTGAGACAGGGACCAGCGGACAGCAGAAAAAAAAACTCCACGCGTGTTGTCCATTAAGCCTTGACACGTGATTTTTTTTTGTCCGGCTGTTGTTGTGCTCCTGTTAGTTTGGCTTCTCAACCAATGACAGTCAGTGTTGGGAAAGTTCACTTTCTACAAGAACTAGTTCAAAGTTCAGTTCACAAATTTTAAAATGAACTAGTTCAGTTCAGTTCAAACTTCAAAATTTTGAACTAAGTTCACAGTTCCAACAATGAACTTGTTCATAGTTCTTTTTTTCCATATGTTGCTGCGAGCTATTATTTTTCAAAATTATTGCCACAGCCCATATACAGTAGAATCACAGACAGCAATTATTTTATCAGTTTTAACAATGAAGCTATGCGTCAGATTTAATTTTCATATCCAATTTTCAATCCTTATCCAACCAGGGTTTACATTAGCATTGAGGGGACAGCATTTCCCCATTGTTGCTTTAATGCTTTGTTGCTGTCCATTCACTCCACACTAGTAGCAGCTGCAGCTTTCAACCCTACAGTAGGCTACATTCTCAAGAACATGAGGACAAACGTGCTGCTTCAATGGTCTTTTTTAATGAGGAATTATTCAAAGAAAAACAGGACAGTAATCATTAAGGTGAAAACGTTTTTCAATTTTAATAATTTTCCATTGTCCACATGCTAAAACAGAATATTGGAATCCTGGAAAAATAGACCAGGCAGGTTCAACAAACAAGTTACATGAATAAATTTAAATGATCATACGCCTTACTACATGCTGCTGTCGCCTCAATGCTTTTTTTTCTATTTTTTTTTGATGACGCCACGCATGCGGCGGACGGCGGTGCGACACTGGTGGCTGGTGTTGCCAGGTTTTGGTGTTTTTCCGCTACATATAAAGACCCGTTTCCGGCTGGTTTGCGGTGTGTTTTAGCCGGGTTTTCGCCTGGAAGGCTCTATAGAAATCTGGCGTGAGCGTGCCGTTCACAGACACCAGAATGAACGAGTTCACAGTAACGTTCATCAGGCAGTAATACAGCCCGTTCAGTTCACGTTCGCCCAAAATATGAACGAGTTCATGAACTATCGTTCAATGAACGCGTTCAGGCACAACACTGATGACAGTATATACTATGGACAACCTCTGCCCATTGGTCCCCTATTCACCGATATTGTTGTTATGACGGGGCAATAAAATGGCGGTTACATCCGGGCTTTTCTGCTTTTACTGCATAGTAAAACCATTGTTGTCATGTAGTAAAAACTTAGCTCTAGAGACCGGAGCCATCTTTTGTACCAGGCTGTAAACATGATTTTTTACACCTGTAAAGTTGCAATTTGATTTCTCCTTATATTTCTGCTTTTGGAGCCTGCCCTCTGGTGGACGGCAGTATATCACCGTATATCACTGTATCACTGTATATTGCTGTATGATACGGGAAAAACCTAGTCCTTAATCTGAGAAAAACCTAGTCCTTAATCTGAGGAAATTACGCCTTAGAGATGCATACAGCATCATAGAGCTTGCACAAGTTTGTGCTCAGACTGTCTTTAACACAGGGAGCTTGTGAAAGAAACCTAAAATGATTTAAAAACAAGCTTAAATGCTCTGGCAGCACCTGGAGGCTTTTATGCTACTCAGCCACATGTGCTAAAAATGCTGAAGAGTAAAATATTATAGATGGTGTAGCAGAAAAAGTCAGTTACTGCAGAGGTTACTCATGGAGTGAACAATGTAGGTTTACATTAGCCTTTTAGTTTTTCATCCACTCTCTTTTGTTTTTTATCAGGTTAAGTTGATAAGTTTTGAAGTTATATTATTAAAAAGTAAGGAATAAATGTGGCAAATTCTTGTTGCTGTGAATTATTTGGTTATTTTATTTTCTATTTATTAAACTCAGTTTTGTGTACAAGCCTGGCTAAAAAAAAAAAAGATATAATAAAACAATAAAAATCATCACATTGTTATTATTTTATACATGCATTTTTTTTAATCAAGTTTCACAAAAGAAACCCAGCAGTTGACCAAGTGAGCTAGTCTGTCCAGAACTCCCGGGCAACTTTTTCTCTCCAGTCCGCCACTACTCTGGGATTGAGGAGGTCTTCAAAGCCATGTTTCCTGACTCAAGGCTTGTTCAGACATTTATTTGTGGGAAAGATAAAAGTAGATATATAGCTAAGTTTGGACTGGTCTTATATTTCATGTAAGGTAAGCACAGCAGAATTCTAGTATAATAAAATTATATCAAATTAAAAATACACAAGACTTAAAATACAATTCTTAACTTTACCTCTTTACAGACATGATAACTTACATCACTTACCAGATGAGTATGTGCTTGTTCATTCTGGACATAATCTGGTAATGTTCAAAAACCTGTTTGTGGCTATCCAAGCTATGTTGAGTTTGAGCTGAAATGCCATGTCTTTTTAATCATTTTACTTTTTTTGAGTGCCTCAGTATTCTGCTTTTTTACCTAAGCAATTAGAATTGTTAAGGTCATGGAAGGACTAGAATGTGAGAACAATGCAAGACTTTTTTCAGTTAGTCATGTAAAATGTTAAAATGAAGTCCTCAAATATCAAAATAAATTGCAAATATCAAACATCTTAATTCAATATTCTTTTGTTTGGAAAGGACCAACTAGCACACACCTTTTTACTATAAACTAAACTATAGAAAACATTTGAATTAATGCTGTGTTGCATGCTTCTGCAAAACTTCCAGCTATAGTTTTTACTAGTATGTTTTTCCAGTAAAAGAAATGCAAATGCTTGACCACAAAAGAGTTCAGTGTCAGTCTTTAATTTGTCCGTTTTTGGTGTGCAGACCCAGTCACACTACTGCCTTGTAATAACCTTACACAATTTACTTTTTATGCAGGCCTGAAGTATTAGTCCACATTTCATGTCTGATTCATCAAGACCATCTTTTGTGCAGGGGAGGTGCAGCCTTTCCATGAGGACCTGAACGGAAGGCAGTACATCAACGGCATCTACAGACTCGGAGTGGATAAGATGTATGACTTACTCTTTTCCGAGTCAGAGTTCATGAGGGAATTTGTAGAGCAGAGGCGTTTTTCAGGTACAGTATGCTTTTTTGCAGCAGTTTGTAGTGTGCACTTAGCAGTACACTGTGCGGCAGTAGCTCAGTGGGTGGGCTGCAGTAGCTCAGTGGGTAGAGCGGCCGTCCTTTGACCGGCGGGTGGGCGGTTCGATCCCCGCTCGAAACATCCCAAAACATCATAACATCCCGCTCTCCCCCCCATACTGTCGTTGTGTCCTTGGGCAAGACACTTAACCTACATTGCCTCCAGTGAGTGTTCTGTAACACTGGTAAATAGCTTAATCTATGTAAAGCGCTTTGAGTGCCTACTACAGTAGGTGGAAAAGCACTATATAAAAATAAAGATTATTATTATTTATTAAAGTAGCTTAATATATTCTTTGTTAAACCAATATTACAGTATCACAAGACAGAATGAGGTCATCTCTGTCAGGAATACAGTAAACTTTAACCAACTCAATAGGCTATTTCTTGGAATTAGAAAACCACAAATGCATTGTCTCTCTTGCAGATGTGGTGCACCGACCGTGGAGAAAAGAGCAGAATGGGAACCGGACCAGAGAGATCATGTACACTGTTGCACTGAACAACCCTCTGGCCCCAAAGTCAGCCACAGTCACAGAGACACAGGTTTGTCTATGCCAGACTCAACACATTCCACAGGCAGAGGTTGTGTGGTGTTTTCGCTGAGCGTGACCTGCGAGTCCTATGTGCTCAAGTCAGAGTCTAAGTCCGAGTCATCAGTTCTCAAGTCAGAGTCTAAGTCCGAGTCATCAGTTCTCAAGTCCCAGTCTAAGTCCGAGTCATCAATTCTCAAGTCCCAGTCTAAGTCTGAGTCATCAGTTCTCAAGTCAGAGTCTAAGTCGGAGTCATCAGTTCTCAAGTCAGAGTCTAAGTCCGAGTCATCAGTTCTCAAGTCAGAGTCTAAGTCCGAGTCATCAGTTTTTAAGTCAGAGTCTAAGTCGGAGTCATCAGTTCTCAAGTCAGAGTCTAAGTCGGAGTCATCAGTTCTCAAGTCAGAGTCTAAGTCCGAGTCATCAGTTCTCAAGTCAGAGTCTAAGTCGGAGTCATCAGTTCTCAAGTCCCAGTCTAAGTCTGAGTCATCAGTTCTCAAGTCAGAGTCTAAGTCGGAGTCAGTTCTCAAGTCAGAGTCTAAGTCCGAGTCATCAGTTTTTAAGTCAGAGTCTAAGTCGGAGTCATCAGTTCTCAAGTCCCAGTCTAAGTCTGAGTCATCAGTTCTCAAGTCAGAGTCTAAGTCGGAGTCATCAGTTCTCAAGTCAGAGTCTAAGTCGGAGTCATCAGTTCTCAAGTCAGAGTCTAAGTCGGAGTCATCAGTTCTCAAGTCAGAGTCTAAGTCGGAGTCATCAGTTTTTAAGTCAGAGTCTAAGTCGGAGTCATCAGTTCTCAAGTCAGAGTCTAAGTCCGAGTCATCAGTTTTAAGTCAGAGTCTAAGTCGGAGTCATCAGTTCTCAAGTCAGAGTCTAAGTCCGAGTCATCAGTTCTCAAGTCAGAGTCTAAGTCGGAGTCATCAGTTCTCAAGTCCCAGTCTAAGTCTGAGTCATCAGTTCTCAAGTCAGAGTCTAAGTCCGAGTCATCAATTCTCAAGTCCCAGTCTAAGTCCGAGTCATCAGTTCTCAAGTCAGAGTCTAAGTCCGAGTCATCAGTTTTTAAGTCAGAGTCTAAGTCGGAGTCATCAGTTCTCAAGTCAGAGTCTAAGTCGGAGTCATCAGTTCTCAAGTCAGAGTCTAAGTCGGAGTCATCAGTTCTCAAGTCCCAGTCTGAGTCTGAGTCATCAGTTCTCAAGTCAGAGTCTAAGTCCGAGTCATCAATTCTCAAGTCCCAGTCTAAGTCCGAGTCATCAGTTCTCAAGTCAGAGTCTAAGTCCGATTCATCAGTTTTTAAGTCAGAGTCTAAGTCGGAGTCATCAGTTCTCAAGTCAGAGTCTAAGTCCGAGTCATCAGTTCTCAAGTCAGAGTCTAAGTCCGAGTCATCAGTTTTTAAGTCCCAGTCTAAGTCCGAGTCATCAGTTCTCAAGTCCTTGTCTAAGTCCGAGTCGTCAGTTTTTAAGTCAGAGTCTAAGTCCAAGTCATCAATTCTCAAATCCCAGTCTAAGTCCGAGTCGTCTGTTCTCAAGTCAGAGTCTAAGTCCGATTCATTAGTTCTCAAGTCAGAGTCTAAGTCCGAGTCATCAGTTCTCAAGTCAGAGTCTAAGTCCGAGTCATCAGTTCTCAAGTCCCAGTCTAAGTCCGAGTCATCAGTTCTCAAGTCAGAGTCTAAGTCCGATTCATCAGTTTTTAAGTCAGAGTCTAAGTCCGAGGCATCTGTTCTCAAGTCAGAGTCTAAGTCCGAGTCATCAGTTCTCAAGTCAGAGTCTAAGTCCGAGTCATCAGTTTTTAAGTCCCAGTCTAAGTCCGAGTCATCAGTTCTCAAGTCCTTGTCTAAGTCCGAGTCGTCAGTTTTTAAGTCAGAGTCTAAGTCGGAGTCATCAGTTCTCAAGTCAGAGTCTAAGTCCGAGTCATCAGTTTTTAAGTCAGAGTCTAAGTCCGAGTCATCAGTTTTTAAGTCCCAGTCTAAGTCCGAGTCATCAGTTCTCAAGTCCTTGTCTAAGTCCGAGTCGTCAGTTTTTAAGTCAGAGTCTAAGTCCAAGTCATCAATTCTCAAATCCCAGTCTAAGTCCGAGTCGTCTGTTCTCAAGTCAGAGTCTAAGTCCGAGTCATCAGTTCTCAAGTCAGAGTCTAAGTCCGAGTCATCAGTTCTCAAGTCCCAGTCTAAGTCCGAGTCATCAGTTCTCAAGTCAGAGTCTAAGTCCGATTCATCAGTTTTTAAGTCAGAGTCTAAGTCCGAGGCATCTGTTCTCAAGTCCCAGTCTAAGTCCGAGTCATCAGTTCTCAAGTCAGAGTCTAAGTCCGAGTCATCAGTTCTCAAGTCAGAGTCTAAGTCCGAGTCATCAGTTCTCAAGTCCCAGTCTAAGTCCGAGTCATCAATTCTCAAATCCCAGTCTAAGTCTGAGTCATCAGTTTTTAAGTCAGAGTCTAAGTCCGAGTCATCAATTCTCAAGTCCCAGTCTAAGTCCGAGTCGTCAGTTATCAAGTCCGAGTTGAGTCATGAGTCCTTGTTTCTGAGAACAAAACAAATCCAAGATCGTGTCCGAGTCGAGTCACGTGACACAACTCAAGTCCGCGTCCAGGTTCTCCATCTCTGGTTCCTGGGGCAATAAAATGTTCTACATACATACATTTTAATAAACAAAAAATGACTATTGCCATGTGAGTGAGTATATTATTCTGAATTCTCCAAATATTGACTATCCTACTCAACAAAAAATAAGTCAAGTTTGCCATTTATATCTGCTCAATAAATTCTACATTCTACATAAATGCAGAATCTCTCTGTGTGCCCTTGTATCTTCAGACTCTGTACAAGGCCAGCCAAGAGACTGAGTGCTACATCATTGACGCCGAGGTGAACGCGCACGATGTCCCCTACCACGACTACTTCTACACCCTCAACCGTTACGTCCTCACCAGAGTGGCCAAGAACAAGTGTCGTCTGAGGTCAGTCCCAACAAGTCAAACAGTTGGCTGCAGTTGTTCAACCTACAAACTGAGTCACATATTTATTTAGGAATGTGTGTTGATTTAATTAGGCTCAGAACATAAGACATTAAGTTGAAATTCTCTAGTGAGACAATTTATTTTCATAACTGCAAAAATGGCCTAAAAAATGACTGCTACTAAAAAAAAAAAGAAAAAAAAAATGGCTGAATGTTTTGAAACTAATTAGGTTAATTTGTAACTGGTCCGTAATAGGAGCTTTTTAAAAAGTCTCTCAGAAGCAAAGATGGACAGAGGTTAGGGATAGGCAATATCCTGTTGTCTGTAATATACCGGAAAAAATTCTCTCCAGAATCTCAGCCAAAAATTCCCGATGAATTGGAGAATCTCACTCCTTACAACAAAGCAAGCGGTAAACTGAATTGACAGAAGCAGTGGCTTTTTGTTTGGCGAAAGACATGTTGCATCATTCAAGCAAATGATCCATAAACTGTAGAGTTCACGGATGAGCAGAATCTATTGAATGGCTCTTTAAAATTAACGATGGGAATCGAGTCGCAGTTAGGCTATAAGCAATACTTTTTGTTTCACACATTTGCACACACAAGCTCCTCCTTCGCTCTTGCACTGAGTGAGACGGGCAACAGTAGGGCTGGGTGGGTCATTTAAACAGTAGACAGTTGTCTGTGCAGTTGTCCCTGCTCTGTGTGTGTCGCCGTGTCGCCATGTGACTCAGCGGCACAAGTAACAGAGCAGCATTGAGACGAGCGAGCCCCTTGTGGAGTTATTTTACTACAGTTAACAAATACATTGCCAGTTTTGATCTGTGTAAAAAGCCTATCTCCTCTCATGGTAACACAATAAACTCACACAAACTCATAGAATATTGCACAAAAGAAAGCAACGAGCTACACAAAAGACAAACTAGGAGGAGGAGAGAGACAGAGACAGACCCAGCACAGGAGTCACTAGAGTCCTTTCAGCAGCAAAGAATACCTTATGTTCAATCAGTTAAAATTAAAATATGCCTAAAAGGTGATGAATATATGTCCCTATAAATAAAATCACATTCATTTTGTGTCGATAGGCTGCATTGATAGAATAAAAATGCACAATGTTGTACTGCAGTCAATAAAAATGTTATTTGAGCCAAATGAGCCAGTCTTTTGAACGGCTCTTTAAAAGGCTTCCCTTTAAAAACTCCTTTTAAAGAGCCGTACATCCCATCTCTAATAAACTGGACCCAAGATACAACATTCCGTCATTTTTCCTAAAGTGCCCTGCCGACAATATACTATGAAGACTGCTGTAAAAAGTTAAAAGCACTGCCAAGTTGAAAATATGTTAGTATTGTTGTACCATTTTTAGTTTGTGCTTTTAAAGTATTTTGTAACTGGAATTGTTACTCTTTGATACAATATTTGCAAAGAAATTTTATATTTCACCTAATTGGTAGCCTGTCTCACATTCATATTTAATTAAAATTTTAAGAGTGAACAGTGAACTTTGTTACTTTTATCAGGTTACTTTTCAGTTTTTATTTGCACATATTTTGTAGCCAACTTCATTTCAATATTTTGTTTATATTTGAAGACTATACCAGTGTTTACATTTTTTATTTAAGCTGAAAATGTGTTTATAATGTTTTACAATTTTCAATTTGTGCTTTGCAGAATATTACGGTGGTGATGAATGGCACTAAATTTATATTGTCATTGATATTGTTATTGCAATAAATACCAGAAAATATTGTGATATAGTTTTAAGCCCATCATCCCTAGCAAAGGTTTACCAATCTGCAAAAAACTGCATCTAAAAAGATTTCAGAAAAACTTAATGCAAAGACTTTGCAAAGACTTTGAATATCCCACTATCCAATATCGGAACATAATATTAGAGTTGCACTGATGTAAAAATGTTGCACCAATAATGTACCAATAAACAGAAAAACATGATTCTGTTCTGGAAGTTATTGCATGTATCAGGAAGACTTTCACTGTCAGTGACACAGTTCAGAGCCGTTCACAAATTAGAGTTAAAGATGTGTCAAGCAAAGAAGAAACCACATGTGAACACCATCCAGAAACACCTCCATCTTCTCTGGGACAAAGCTTGTTTAAAATGGACTTAGACGTTTCAAATTCAACATAATAGTATAATCTATATAAAAATATATATATATATATATATATATTTTTTTTTTATATATAGATTATATATATACATATACATATATATATATATATTTTATGTTTTTAGTCCCTTTATTCTAAATAAAAAAAGGTTAAGAAAATTGGGAGTATCTCTTTTGCACAGAAACATCTTGCAAGGAGACATCTTTTGGGTCCTCCTTTTGCTCGGGGCCTTAGGCAATCTATCATTTACCATTATTTCTGCTTGTCTGGGGACAATTTATCCTCTTCGGGGCAGTTGTGAAACAGTAGGCAAAAGAAGTAATGGAACTAATGGCTCATTTTACTGGGTTTAAGGAAACTTTGCATTTCAAATTTTGTAATACAGACAAATTCAAGGAGTGTTATTTTGAGGTAATTACAAGGTAAACATAGATTTGACTGATGTATTCCACTTTGTTTAACTGAATACAGCAAGTTTTGACACAGTGCCCCTTTAAGATGTTTAAACTGGGTCAGATTTGTGTTCCTGTGTTTGAACTCATTGTTAATGTGTGTCACTGCAGGGTGTCTACAGAGCTCCGTTACAGGAAGCAGCCATGGGGCCTCGTGAAAAGCTTCATAGAGAGAAACTTCTGGAGTGGCCTGGATGAATACTTCAGACACTTAGGTGAGCAGTACAATAAAAAAAGATACATAACATTAAACAAGAACAATGAGCTTACGCCCTGCTCTTTGTTGTTTAGAGCTAGAGCTGAACAAGCTGGAGGTCATGCTGCTGGAATCGCACAGACAGTCGCCCAAGACCAAAGCCATGAGAAGCACCAGTCGCAGAAGGAAACGCATATTTACTCATCACCTCAGGCCCATGGGAAGCATCAATGAGGCAATGGGCGCTGTCACCACACCAGACGAGGAGGAAGAGGAGGATATTCAACACATCAAACACGTGGCAGGTCTGAGAGCAACTGCACAACAAGATTTAAGTTTGTTTTTGCCTAGCATTGATTTTGTTTTTTACTGTTCTGACCTAGGCTCCACACAGACCAGACACATCTCGGACTCTTCAGGAGGCCTGGCACTTTACAGCTTCTCCAGACTGTTACTTCTTATAAGTCTTGTGTAAGTACCTGATACACTACTTGAACTCATGTGTTAAGCAGTACAGGTCAGGTCTCTTGGGGTGAGTCTCGGTAAAGCAGGTCATTTTGAGCAACCCTCCATTGGGACCAAGTCTTTCCACTCGAGCGGTACAGCACAGGCTGGGTAGGTAAGGGTAGGTTTCTATTACCGAGGCGGTCCAAAATGTCCACAAAAGGTGTACGGAACCGGGTCCTAAGTGTTAGAAAGGTGCTCAACACTGCGGTCTGTTGTTGGGTCAATTGATAATCCTTAGTCAAGCAAAAACAAATTTTCAAATAAAGTATGTGTTGTTCTTGTAATTAGTAGTCTTATTCAGAATTGATAAAGTCTCTTGGAATTAGAGACAAAACATCTTCACCTTGAAAACTGAGTCCAAATGCTTTTACCTTCAACTTTTTTTTTTTAACGTGACCTGGATGATTGAGAACCTTCACATACCTTTCCTCTTTAGGTTAATTAGTGATGCTCTATCTAGTTTTTAAAAGTCTGTACTGTACCACTACATTGGAAGTAAAACTGTTGATTGTGGTACTAATAGTGATCCATAACACTACAGTCTGTTGACTGGATGTCATAGCTATGGTAGCCTTGCTAGGACATGCTGTTAAACAAATGAAATAACCCATCCAACATAAAAATCTATTTAGTTCATAAAGGTCCTAATGATTCAGTTAGAAATGTGTGTTTAAATAGAAACATCAGTGTGTTACTCTCCTCTGTGCAGCTGTAGGAACAGGAAGAAAGTGAATTCATTTAATTAATTGGCCACTGGCCTTGTATATAAAGTCTATTTTTCAAGGTAAAGTGTTTTGAGTGATGTGTTTCATGTTGTTTAACTATATTATACAACATTTCACACAATGCACCTTTAAACAGAACTTTTGACATGAACGAGTGAGTCACTAAAATGTAGAAAACTGGAGCTGCAGCATTTTACACCGATACCTGCTTCTAACAAGCCTACACAACAGGATTTGTTCAGTTCTTTAATGTAGTTAATAGCAACGTACCTACTTAAATGATTATTTAATGTAAAAAGTTATGTTACCCTTGTTAGGGGTCAACTGAACCAAGGCACACTGAACCAACCAGACCTGTGCTGTACTGCTCAGCTGAGACTTTTATGCTTTTACTTTCTTTACATGTGGAAAAAAAAGTATTTCATATTTTAATTGAATGGTTTTAATGTTTCTTATTTTCTCTTGTTTGTCTTGAATTGCATCCAATAGGATATGTATAAGGTATTTTATCAAACCCATAGTCCCGATTCTATGATACAGGACAGTCAGTAAGGTACATATATTTCATAGATTTCCTCTCTTCTTCTGCAGCCTAATATTGCTGGTATTTCTCAACTTGATGTTGTTCTACAAGCTGTGGATGCTGGAGTACACCACCACTAGTCTCGTAGCATCTCATGGATTGAGACCGCAAGAAAGGTAACAATGCGTCTCTGACGAGCCTCTCTCATTGAACCCGTTAAAAGGGCCTCCGTCCACCAGAGGGCAGGCTCCAAAAAATATAGCAGAAATATAAGGAGAAATACAATGGCAACTTCACAAGTGTAAATATCATGTTTATAGCCTGGTACAAAAGATGGCTGTGGTCTCTAGAGCTGAGTTTTTACTACATGACAACTAAATTTTTTGATTAATATGTCCGTTTATGCTATCTGAAAACTATTATTTTTACTATGCAATAAAAGCGGAAAAGCCTGGATGTAACCGCCATTTTATTGCCCTGTCATGACGACAATATTTGTAAATGGGAGCGCATCGGGCAGACAATACATCCATGTTTATTTACAATCTATGGTCTCTATTGAGCTCCACCAAAAACAATAGGCAGCTGGTCTATTTTTACAAACAGTCCATCAAGGAGCACAGAGCAAATGAGAGGGACAGAAGCAGACATTTACTGAAACTTGAGAAAAGATTCAGTTTTATGGACACATATTAAAGAAGGAAAAGTATTTGAAGTTTGGCATGTGACCAAAGCTGTAATCTTTCTCACAGTTCTTCTACAGTCAGTGCTAGGACTGGGCAAATAATAGAAATATATATATATTCACAATTATGGCCCAAAAATGTTCCCTTGGTCTTCCATGATTTTATACAGGTTTTGTTGTCCCACCTAAAGGGGTAGGATGACACCCCCAGTCCAACTTAGGACTACTGGGGGTTTCACCTTAGAACAGTGTCCCAGGTGTGAGACAGCATATATACGCGCCTTCTAATGGAGTGGACCAACAACAGAGGAGAAAGAAACACTACAGGTAGATTAAAGAGGGAATAGAGATCTGGAAACAAGCCCCGAGGAAAATGAACCGGGACGAGGGGGCATATATATGTCGTCTCACACCTGGGACGCTGTCCTAAGAAAGTGGGACAACAGGGGGCACCATCCTGCCGCTTCAGGTAGAACAACAAAACCTGTATAATTTAGCTGACAAGACACATCACAGTAACATCATATGACTCTTCTGAGACTGCAGGAAGTTTAGCAGTCGAAACATGTCATGGTAAAAACATTAGTCTGACTATAAGGAAACCAACAAGTTAGTAACAATTCTGATTTGGCTTTCCTCCCAAATAATGGCTCGTAAATTCAACATTGTTGTATGTCAAAGACTAGAGACCATAAAGTCGCTAAACGTAAACTAACATCTTCTCATTCACATAAATCTAGCCAATTATGTTACAGCTCGGAAATACACCAAAACTGCTGCTGCTGGGAAACTTTACTGAGCCAAACAGAATGTTAAAACATGAAACTAAACCAAACAACTAAACCTAACCAGAAATAGGCTTAGTTGTGGGCCCTTACCTGGTTGTCCACCCCCGTCAGCCTCCATCTTAGGTGCTTACCTTTTTGATGTGTCATTGAATGGGATAGGGCTCTCATACACAGTATTTTTATGTCCAATCAGCAAAGCTCCTCAGACTCAGCTGGAGTGGGTGCAGCTCTTGGACTCCCAGCAGCGTTACCACGACAGTGAGCTGCACAAGTGGAAGGAAATCATAAAATCCTCGGTGCTGCTGCTTGATGAGGTGAGACTGCAGAACTTTTAAGTGGAATGACAAAGTTTATTAGATTATTTTTATCCACAGAAATCAGTTTATAACTAATAGAATACAAATGAACTCTAAATATAATCCAGCAAAAATGTATTTCCACCGGTCAGTGCAGTGCCAGGACTCTGTTGTTTCCTGGTGTAAACTGTCGCAGCCTGTTGTACTTTTATGGAGCTGAAGCCTGTGGGGCGCACTGCCTGAGAGATCTGCTTCCTCTGGTCTTAAACAAAACATCAAAAGCCTGTCATGTCTTTTGGCCGGATGGTGTCTTTTCCCTCCATTATCTCTGCACGCACTGGAACAATGTTTGGATTAACTGACACTCAGCTGGAGCTGGGCCCATGACCACACAGCCTCAGGGTGACACCAGGACACAGCACATCATCATCATCACAACAGACCAAAGAGATTAGTTATGGTAGTTTAGTGGAGATACACTTAGATTCATACAAATTAATTGTCCTGGCTCACACTGTTTAGGCCAAACATACTTACGGAAGAAGCTTGTTTTTGAGATGTTTTCAGAAAAAAATCAATAACTTTTATATATGAAAAGCAAATACAGTAATAAATGAAATTTTTAATGAAAGAGCATAACATCTGTGAATGATTGTGCTATAACAGCAGTTAATGTTAAATATGTGTGATAGAAAGTGTCTTTTCAAACATTATGGGCCAGATACATTTTAATTAAATTAATTAATTATTAATTGATTGTGATGATGTCCTCCAGACCACTAGGTGACAATAAATAATACTAGTATCGGTGAACAACCATTTGATTAATAATTTCTTTGGACAGACAAAGAGATTTAAATGTTTCCTCTGGACTTTATCCTGACTTATTCAACATATGCCCCTCACCCAGGGAATTTCACTGCGGGACCCCAGTACAATCTCCGGACACTATAATTTGTAAACAATGTCAGGAGATTCTTCTGAAATCCCCTTGAGGATCTCCCGTGAGGTTGTGCTGAAGATGTACAGAGCTGAGCTTCTGCTGATGAGAGCTAAGAGAACAGAGCGTAGAGGGCTCTCCGCGGCTTGTTTGTACTTAACTTTCCACTGTTTTATTATGTTTCTTACATGGAAATGTAGCTGAATTGTCACTGTACTTTATCTAGATTAGATTTTTGGTGGGTGGAAGTGGGTTTAGGGATTTACCTAAAACACCTTAACATGTGTATGAAATGCTAAAATGCACAGAAAAAGCAATGTTTTCATCAGGATACAGGTTCAATCTGCAGACTATTACTCAGGATGAACACTTTTTTTTTTACTGATTTCACTTTCTTCTCTTTTGTCTTGCCTGCAGCTCAGAGATTCCCTGGTTAACCTCCACAAAAGCATCACCTTCAGGGACAACCCCTCCAAATCTGAGAAAAAAGACACTGATCTATAATCTGCAGATGGACCAACTTTATGTGCAATACTCTGAGCTTGTAGACACATCGGGGCTATTTAAACTCTTTAATAAGAGAAGAGCAACTATCAGCTGAAGTGGCAGTTTGGACAATTCTTCTACCCACAGCCACATTCCTCCTTTTGAAAAGCTGCATTCACAATTTCCCCCACAAACCACCGATCGACTGATAGTAGCATGTTTCCTCCTGCTTCGGCTCTTTTTCTAGTCAAAAAATAATATTAGATCCATATGAATCACTTTTAGTGCTGTAAAAACAGTAGACCTTCTTCCTTTTTTTCCCTTTGGGAATCCAATAGCTGCTGTGTGCTTTTATGTCTACCTTGGAACTGGAAATCATGTTCAGAGACTTTCAGTATTTGATAAACAGACCTCTGTGTGAGAGTGTGAGGACATTTAGCAGTGAGGGCTAATTTTTACAGGGCATATGCAGTCAATCAGGGCAGGTCTCCCTGAACACTCATGCCATTCGTTTTGACTCTACATTTATGTGCATTTATGTTTTTTCTGAAGTTTAGCCCAACCCACGCACTGCTGGTTTATTTTCAGAAGAAAGAAGCTGAAACAAGACACAGCTATGAGTTTTCTCAATAAGGAGTTGCCAAGAAAATAATGAAAGAAATGTTCTGTTCACAGCCAACCATTATTGTCATTACTTAGTGGAAATGATTTACCGCTTTGTCGCCGCTATGGCCCCAGTTTGTTCCATTTTGGATACTGTTACCAAGTCGTATTTATTCATATATGTCTGGCTTGTTAGTAGGAAGCTATAGTTTGGGTGCATTAGAATATGAACACAACCCATGGAAAGAAGGAAGTTTTATTTGGTTTTCTCTTCATCCATGGAACAGTTGGCAAACAGCTGGCTTGTTTCCAACTCCATGCTCCCGCTCCGTACAGCCGTGTGTTATCATACATTCTGACATCTTGACCTTGTATGTTCACTCCACCCAAGTTGCCATCCTTAAGGGATGTGCTCCTAAAAGGTTAAACTTCACTTCAATGAAACACTGAGGACTCCAACTGAGGATCCCCACAGTAAGCACTAAGTGTAGAAAATATGAGATTAAAAATGTAATTAAGAGATTAGGAAAAATCTTTAAAGTTTAGGGGGTTAAAGGAGTGTCCACTCATTAAGGTGAACTGTAAAAAATTTGGACTCAAGAGATAAACAGTGGGGATTATATATAAAGGTGCAGATTATGAATAAAATCAAGTAAGTCATTATGAAAAATGGAAATGGTGATATAATCATGCAGAGTTAAGTGACAAATGGTGAAAATTGTATGTTTAAGAATTGCACGTTATCTTAAAAACTGCACACAGCAAGTCAAATTTAAGAGTGAACATTAGGAGATGAAAATATCTACTTAAAAGATTAACAGTGAAAGTGTTGATTATTTCACCTTAATTTTGACATTTATCTTACAATTGAACATTATTAACTTGATAATTAATAAGTCACAATTCAGACATCTAACAATTTCAACCCATCTCAAAACTTTGACATTGATCAAATCATTTCAACCTAACGCAATTTTGACATTTAACCTAATTTCACAATTCTGACTTTTGTTCAATAATTTCAACTTAACACAATTTTGACATTTAGAAATATCATTTGAACAGTTTTAATTTAAACATGTTTAAAGCAAGATGAAGATGCCTTTAATGAGGTCTGATCATGTGTCGCCTCTACTTTCCAAATCAGTATATCTCATCATTCCTCCTTCATTTAAAAAAGCATACACCTCTGTTTTAACATTCTCATAGAAAATATGACATTATGATTATTATTGCAAAATGAGTGTTTCCAACAATGCAACCTCAGACCTGTTGTACAAAAGTTTCAAATGTGCTTCACGGTGCTACATTGATACAATCCACTCCAAAGCCATTTTAAACTGCAGAAAGTGATACAACTAATTTTCTTTTTATAAAAAATCTCTTGTATGATACGCTACAGCCATGTCGCTCAGCTGTAGATGAAATGCATGGCTGTCATATGAACGCTATACCATACATCTCCTATAACTGTAACGCATGGGTATGAGAAGTGTCCCAAAGCAGTGAGGTATATGGCTTTTTAAAGACAGCATAGGTGACAGAGATATGAATT
The DNA here is from genome assembly GCA_024416835.2 of Perccottus glenii. Classification (NCBI taxonomy): domain Eukaryota; kingdom Metazoa; phylum Chordata; class Actinopteri; order Gobiiformes; family Odontobutidae; genus Perccottus; species Perccottus glenii. The sequence goes on from CM044561.2 coordinate 9,484,835, forward strand.
ATTCAAACTGTATCATGTCATATGTCCCTCGTTTCAGTGACAATCCAGAAGTGTACTTTCTGTGTCTTGCCTTCATCCAGCTAACTTGTCGTGTGTGTAGCCTTGTACGTGCATATACAATACTTAATATTTGGATATGACCTATTTTGACCTGCATATATGATTCCAGACTATTTATACAGATATGATATTAATGTACAGTATATTGTTGTGTAGAGTTCTAGTTGGTCCTGGGCCACGCTGGCAGTGGACAGGACAAAAACGCACTAAAAGTATTGCTCTAAGAGGCCTGCCGTGAAGAATGAATAAAGAGATAAATATGAATGAAATGTGTGTCATCGTGTGTCATGTGTCGGTAAGATTTTATGATTCACATAGTAATTTTAAGCCAAAACAAACTATTTGCATTGAATGACAGACAGATGGTAGTTTCAACTGAAGGTCTAGATTTGTAAATAGGAATGTCAGAACCAGAAAATTGTCTGACGGCCTAATCTTTCCTTTACTACAAGTGTGCTGTTATAGGTGACTTAAGCAAAGTTGAACTTTTTGACTTTTCACTCAATATAGGTGACTAGGTAAGGAAAAGGGTTTTAAATATGTTATCAGGAACAAAAGTTATGCAAAAAAATTAACAATAAGTTTCAAAAATACAGGTGCATTACTTACCTTTGGGCCTCAAATGATTCTTACTAGACTTTGCATGATTGCGTCACCATTAGTCTGTGTTTAATGCGGGAATGAACCACCAGATGGCGCTCTGAGCTATGCATGACGACTGGCGGCCGTAGCTTTCCTGGACCCGGCTTTCAATGATTTTTTTAGCGTATTCCCCTACAGGTTAGTAGTATTCTTAAAATAATCCCGTTATGGTAACTTTTCCAGAGTTTATTTGCAGTATTTTGTTGCAAGCTAAAATAAGCTAACTAGAATGTCTAGAATGTTAGCTAATTAGCATGTGTACACGCGTTTAAGTGTAACCTAACTAGTTTTTAGGAGTTAGCAAGACATTAAAAATACAATTACATTTTAATTAATTAAAGTTAGATTTGATTTTAAACAATCCGACGTGATATTAAACTCTCAATCAGTGCAAACACAATTAGCATTTGTGTTTATTGTTTGTGCAGTATTCTAAAATCATGTGACCGAGTTAGGTTTTTCCAAAGGTGGCAAAAGTGAGCTCAGTAGAAGATTGTGAGTGAGCCAGCAGCAGACAGCCTGCTCCACTCAGCCCTCCTCCAAATACACCAGTAGACTACATGCAGCTGTCCCAGAGCAGAGCAGAAGGAGCAGAAAGTAGAACATTGCAGAGAACACAACGAAGGAGTATCTGCGCAGAGGAGGGGGAATGGGGCCGGAGCACAGTGGATCTAACCCAAACCATTGAGGACTAGAGTCAGGATGTCTCTTCTGGAACCGGCGGCCTCGTTCGGACTCATGTTCCCGTTCAAAGCGGAGCGCAGCCGAAACAAGGAGCGCCTGGAGTCCAGCCTGGCGGCGCTGTGTGAGCTGGAGCTGCTCAAGCAGAGGCAGGAAAGCCGGGTACTCAGCGCGCTCTGCCTCGGGGATTCCGGGACCGCTCCGGGGCGCACGGCATGGATGGCTCTGCGGGCAGCGGCGCGCTGTGCCGCGGACGCGCAGGACAGCGACGCACCGGATTACGGACTCAGGCTACAGACAGTAAGTTGTACAAGGAGAGATTTGAGGTGCATGTGTGTGCTGTGGACAGGGGCTTGGTGGACTGAAGGGCTGGAGTGGTGAGAGGAGGCAGGAGCTGTTGGAGTGAAAGCTGAAGGGGTTTTGTGGGAAAAGGGTTGAGAGGAAATGGTTCATTGGGAACAGACTTGATTAGAGGCTTTTATAAGTTACATGCCAAGAGCAGAGTGTGGTAACTGTGCGTGAGAGTAGCTTTGGAAAGGGTCTTTAACTTTCACTAGCAAACATAGCTACTTTTAGTTCTATCAGTGATAACTCAGACTCCCAAATCAAAGGTAACGTTTCAAAAAACATGGATGGTGGCTCTAGGTTTGTGGCATTTAATTAAGGAAATGTATGTAACAATAGGTTATAAATGGCATATATGGTTGTGTTTAAACAAGAAAGACACCTAGGGTCTAGTTAAGGTTAGGCAGAGACTTAAGTGTTGTGACACTGTGAGTTTACAAACTTATGAAAATGTGGAGCAGTATATATCTGGCTTTTTAGGTTAATAACACGGCAAGTCCAAGTTCAAATAAAACATGGAAATACAGGACCTGAGCAAACCAATTGTGATCTTTGTCATTCATTTGAAATCCAGAGTCATCTATGTCCAGACAGAACTGAGCTCACTAAGTTTGTAATCTTTCAAGAACAATACCAGGTCTCAGGTTTGTAGACACGGTTGGAAGAGGTGGGCCCAAGCACTGCATGTGTAGCGTGCACGAGTACAATATACATTCATAAAGGATGTTAATAATCTCGAGAGTGCAACGTTCTGGGCTTGTATAAGTGAGGAACAGAATAAAAATCCAAATCATGATGGATAAAATGTTTTAAACCATAATTCAAAAGACACTTTTATTAACAGTAGTTTTTGAAACCTTCTTAGTGTGTTGTTACTAGCTTTATTACACAAAACTCATTGCTCTTACCTGCTTCTCTAAACTAAAGGCTGACAGTTACAGATTGAAGGGAATACGTTTCCTGTCACTAAGTATCTCATAAACTCCTTTTTACAAAATATTGGACTATGTCTAAAAGTTGAACAGGCACCAGTGAGCCTCATCAACTTGTTGTTCTCTAAGCTGTTGTTCTCTCTTGTACAGACACCGGGCTTTAAAAGACTGATGTCATAAGTCAGGTCAACCACAAGAGACAACCATGTCCATTGCCCCAAGCCCAGGCCACTACCTCTAATCCCCAAAATTATCAAGGAATTTAATAAAAACTTCTACTTCCAGTGGCAAAGTCCTGGTTTATGTCAAAGACACTGAAATAAGATTGATTTCTGACATAGATTTATTCTGTTTTTCTGTCCGACTTCGAATGGGCCATAAACTCTAAGAACAAATCTTATTCCAGTCTTTTATTGGCGGTCTTGGACAATATTCTGTCTCCAAACTAATTGTCTTGAAAATCCCTTAAGCCTGTCGTTGACCTCAGTGTGCAGCTATGAACCTGTGAAAGTGAGGAGGGCCTCTGAAGCCTTCCGTTACCATTTAAGGACACAGTAGTAAGGGCCGCACCGGGCTTCATTAGCTTCTCTGTTATATTTGCAGTAATGCATTATCCAGATTATGTCTGCTCCGCTGCATTCACATAAACCATCGCTGATATAAATAATACTAATAAAGTGTTTTTATTCATGAAGCCTTTCCAGATTGGGTTCAGATTGCTTTCAAGCAGTTCCTCCTTTGAAGCAGTGTCCAAAAACAACATCAGTGAAAGTGGACGGGGCTATTTCATGTTTGCTGCTTTTCCGTTCCTCTGGTTAATGTTCTCTGCAGATGATACAGGCCAGATATGTAACAGGTATGATACAAGGGAGCGGTGCAACTATAGAGCTGCAATAGTCACACCAAACATATATTTCAAGATACAGATAGTTTCTCCTGGAGTTATGCATTCAATTGAAACATAAAACATCCCCAAAGAACATTCTTCACAAGGCACCTGGATAGATTTTATTATCCCATTAAAACAACATCAACTAAACCACTTTCACTTTCTCCAGAGTTGTAAAAAGAAGACTTTTAGATTCTCTGTACTGTTGGTCTATTATAAAACCCAAACTACTGGAATACCAATAGAGTACATAGTGTTCTGAGATTCCAAATATCAATTTAAAGGATTATTCAAGTTTTTTTTTTTTGTTGGGTAGTATGTGGTGAAAAGCAATACAATAATCTATACAAATACTTGTACCATACCACAAATGCAGATCTCTCATTTCATTGTGCTGTACAGGCTTACAAATACACTATAATAATAAATAAGCTAAGCATAGACAAGATACTAAGACATTTAGCTAAAAAGTAAAAGTAAAATCAGTCAATAATTAAAAGCAACTAAAAACAATGAATAAAATAAGAACATTCATTCATTATCTACCGCTTAGTCCCGTTAGGGGTCGCGGGTGACTGGAGCCTATCCCAGCAGCTTTGGGCCTGAGGCGGGGTACACCCTGGACAGTGGCCAGTTAGTCGCAGGGCTGACATTTAGAGACAGACAGTGACAGACAACCATTCACTCTCACATTTATTCACTAGGGACACTTTAGAGTTCCCCATTAATCTGTACATGCATGTCTTTGGACGGTGGGAGGAAGCCGGAGTACCCGGAGAGAACCTACGGTAACACGTGGAGGACATGCAGACTCCTCACAGAAAGACCAGAGTCGGCCGAGAATGTTTGAGTCGGCCGGGTTTTGAACTCGACTTTCTTGCTGTGAGGCAGGAGTGCTAACCACTCTGCCACGTGCACCAAAATAAGAACAATAAATAATAATTTAATAATTAAATTATAATTAATAATTAAAAGCCAGTGCAAAGAGGTAGGTTTTCAACAATGGATGTAGCAGCTCTAAAGTCCAGAGGGAGAGTGTTCCAGAGTTTGGGGCCTGCTACAGCAAATGCTCTAACACCCACTGTTTTCAGTCGTGATCGAGGACAGTCTAACAACAGCTGGTACGATGACCTCAGTGCTCTGACTGGAGTGTGCGAAGACAGCAGTTCAGATAAATACGGAGGTGCCAGCCCATTTAGTGATTTAAAAACAAATAGTAAAATCTTAAAGTGTATTCTAAAAACAACAGCTAGCCAGTGGAGAGATGTTAGCACAGGAGTAATATGGTCATGGAACTTTTTACCAGCGTTTTAAACTAATTGTAAACAATGGATGAAAGTTACAATAGTCCAAGCGTGAAGAAATAAATCTGTGCACTACCTGTTACGGCCGGTTAGGTGGCAGGTAAGGCCTTACCTTCCCAAGAAGTCTGAGCTGAAAGAAGATTGTTTTGACCACTGAGCTGATCTGTTTCAAAATTTGAATGAACTGTCAATAAAAACACCACGATTTTTCACATTAGAGTGACAATACATTGACAATGCATTGTCCGGGGCCGAGGGCACTGTCATTATCAGTTAGACGGTCTGGTTCTTCAAATACAATAATTTCATTTAAGTTAAGAAACTTTAACGCCATCCAATTTTTTACTTCACTGAGACAGTTAAGTAGGATTTTAGTGGCAAATAGATTTGGACATTGTCCGCAAAGCAGTGAAAACAATTGCCATGTTTTTTTAAATATAGAACCAAGTGGTAACATATATAAAGAGAACAGGACTGGACCTAAAATAAAGCCTTGAGGAACCCAACAGTCAAGAGAAGCCTTTTCAGAAGTAAAGGGCCCAAGACTGACAGAAAAATACAAAAAAACTGTCACATAAGAGCGAAACCAGTTGAGCACTGTTCCCTTTAAACCTGCACAGGACCCAAGATGTGACAGAAGGAGTACAGCTGGGTTATCAGAGTCAGCAGTTAAACGAAGGTAATTGAAAAAATGTAAAAGTACAGTTTCTGTGCCGTGGCAAGATTTAAAACCAGACTGAAATCTTTCCATGATGTTTGAATTAAAGTGCAGTTGTAGTTGGGCATAGACCATTTTTTCCAAAGAAATTGGCCTGTAATTTGACAGAACAGATGGATCCAAGTTTTAAGATGAGGCTGCACAACAGGGTGTTTGAAAACGCCTGTAAAAAGTCTGGCCTGAAGGTTGTCTAGAGGACAATCAGAGGGTCTTAGGCTTTGCACTACCTTAGATAATCCAAAGAGTGATAGAGGCTTAAATGCAATAAAAAAGCTGAGCACACAGGAGTAACAACAGGATCTACAGCACTGGAAACTGCTAAAGATTTTTTCAATAAAATATGTAAAAAATGTTTTACAAAAGAAAGCACATGGCACTATTAAAAACATTAAAAAGGACCTGGGGTCTGTGACTGTTAGTAGACGCAAGGTTCGACATAAACTAAGTTTTTGCAGATCTCACAGCTAGTGAGCCAACTGTAATAAGTCTATTAATTAATCTAGTAATAAGGTTATTCGACTAATAAAACATTAATTAATTAGTTGACCAGAAGCTGTCAATCTCTGTTAATCATTAAAACATAAATAATAAATAAGAATCAAAAAGTAAACTCAAAAAGTTTTCTCCAATAAAGCTCATCTGTGAAGGTTCTCAGTCATCCAGGACATCCTGAAAAAAAGGTTAAAAATAAAAGCATCTGGACTCGACTTTCTCAATTCTGAGATCAACTGTAGGAGAGCTGAGCTAATCTCTCTAGAGCAGACATGCCCAAAGTCCGGCCCGGGGGCAATTATGGCGCTAGGTGAGATTTCATGTGGCCCTCAGCTTCAGAGATAAAATGTACTGTTTATGGCCCCAACAGCAGCAGCTTTATACAAAACCCATTCAAATCCAACAAAAACCTGTTCAAATCCAACTAAAACCTGTTCAAATCCAACTAAAACCCATTCAAATCCAACTAAAACCTGTTCAAATCCAACTAAACCCCATTCAAATCCAACTAAAACCCATTCAAATCCAACAAAAACCTGTTCAAATCCAACTAAAACCTGTTCAAATCCAACTAAAACCTGTTCAAATCCAACTAAAACCCATTCAAATCCAACTAAAACCTGTTCAAATCTATCTAAAACCTGTTCAAATCCAACTTAAACCTGTTCAAATCCAACTAAGACCTGTTCAAATCCAACTAAAACCTGTTCAAATCCAACTAAGACCTGTTCAAATCCAACTAAAACCAGTTCAAATCCAACTAAAACTAGGGATGCACCGAAATGAAATTCTTGGCCGAAGCCGAAGCCGAATAATAATGAAATGCTTGGCCGAAGGCCGAATACCGAATACCGAACGCGGTGTTTCACATTTTTTCCATTTATTTTGCCAATTTTTTCACCATTACAATAATTAAATAGTAAAAATTTGCTTTTTACTATTTTGTGTTGCTTTTCAGATAAAAAAATCAAATAACAAAAATACAATTTCAAAATATTTATTTAACTAACAATGAGCAATACATTTGTTATGGTATTTATTAATCTTCCTTAATGTAAGATAATAAAAAATATTTAGTTCATGTTAGTATGAGTGCATTCACAATTTTAACAAATAGGCCTACCATTTTGATACTTTTTAATTAAAAAATTACAAATGTGATACTTAATTTTAATACTGTATTAGTAAATGTTAACATTAAGATTAATAAATGCTTTTAATAAGGGGTTTTCATTGTTAGTTAATGTTAAAAATAGAAACTACTTATAAAGTGTTACCATAATCCAAAATATAAATAAAATCTTAAATTAAATTAAATTAATCCCATACAAGTAGCCTACCTGCGTGCCATCTGCGCCAGGTTGGGAAAGCGGCCTTGATTGGTCCTCCAAAATTCGAGAGGGTTATTGCTCCTGGGGATGGGGAATTCTGAGAGATACCCATCCAACTGTTGAGCGGTCGAGCTTGTCCTCTGTCTTGCAAATGTTGGAGGATCTCATCGAACATGTCAGACAGCGAGACTGTGCGCGGCTCATCTGTAGTTTACTCTCTGCGCTGTTTTCATCTCCTGCGCTGTGCGTCACCTGACCGTCTCCATTACCTAGCGGCTTTCCCAAATCCAACTCGGCCTGGATCATTTCTCGTGTGCTCATCTTTTTCCCCACATCCAAGTAATGATCTTTATATCGTGGATCAAGCACATTCGCGATGCTGTACAGGGGTTCTGAGTCCGCCTGACTAAATCGTGTGCTGACAGCTTCTAAGAGCGCACTTTTAGTTGTTTTCACTCCGTGGTCTGTTTCACTTGAAGTACGTTTTTGCAGATGCACCCCCTCTGGACAATTCAGTAGAACAATGTCTGCAAACGGCCGTTTTTGCCTCTTTCTCCAACACTAAAGTGCTTCCACACTGCTGACATGTTTGCTGCATAAAGCCCGCGCCTCTCACTCTACGCGGGTTATTTGATTGCGTCATTAAAAATGTCATTGTTCGGCAAAATTTATTCGGCCTTTTTACTTATTCGGCCGAACACCGAAAGTGCTTTTTTTGGCTATTTTCGGCCGAATAATTTCGGTTGCCGAACATTCGGTGCATCCCTAACTAAAACCCGCACTTGTGAAAAAAGAATCAAAAGTCGGCCCATGGACATTTTCCTTTCATCAGATGCGGCCCGCTTTTCCAGAAGTTTGGACACCCCTGCTCTAGAGGGAGAAGTTTCCCCTGAAACCAAACCTGAAGTCTCTTGGAATTAGACACGAAACGTCTTCACCTTGAAAACCGAGTCCAGATGCTTTTATTTCAACCTTTTTTTCAAATAAAGATTATTAATATTATCGTGTATAAAACTAATATATGATAGTTACGTTTCAAGAAGAAAAAATGCTAAAAGGTTGTATTTTAATAAACTCAAACAAAGCTCCCATTTTGTTGCAACAGCTGATTTGGAATTTAAATAGTCTGTGTGTTCTTTCTGTGTTAATCGATTATATTTGGTACATGGCATTGTGTTCACTGTGCAGCAAACACAAGCATAAAACATGTGACATAAAACAGTGAATTCCATAAATTAGAAACTGGTGCAGCTCTCTGAATTTAAAGTTTTGAAAGTCAGGAATAAACCAGAATTAATATTTGTCTTCTGTTGTTTAGTACAGCAGTTTAAAAATATATCTTAAAATGTTCACTTCACTGCTCATAAGTACACACATGCTACTTTATTTGTCTTAAATGCACCGCTTCTACATTTTAAAATGTTGCTTGGATTTTATGTCTTAAATAGAACATGCTCTAATCGTTCACAATTAAACTATATCTAGAATTTACTGAAACATTTATGTAACTAAGAAAAATGGCTGCTGCGACTGTGAGTGTCTGGTTTGCAGAGAAGCTGTCGTCATCAGCTTTTCTTTGAAGGACATCTTTAGTATTAGTTTGTTGAAAAAAAGGCCAGCTGTACATCCTGTTACAATCTTTTTTCCGGAGCTTTAGTCGTTTTCACAGCGTCTCATGACCTTAAGATAAACACTACTGAACACTCACTGAAGTGAAGACACAACTTTATGTCAGCGCATTAAAAGTATTTATGTCCAAAATGGATCCCAAACTGTCCCAGAGTCTGCAGCGCATCACGAGTGGCGTCTGACTAATGTGTTCCTGTGAACAGGGATGAACGGACCACCCCCGCTCACAGATGCTGTCCAGATAAAACAGGGACAGAACTCTCTGCTAAAACATTTTAAGTATCACGAGTCTTGAATAATTGTTTCTTAACTTTCATTTGGCCAGAAGACATTAAAGGCTTCCAAAACATAGGAACAAATCAGCTGAAGGGTAACATGAGAAGTGCTGGCTCTAGTGGAAAAAAACACGTCCTTCATTGGGCCTTTCATCAGGAAATGTCAAGAAAATTTGGAAAACGCTCATCTTCTGGGGTCATCTTATGTAACATATAGTGTAGCTTTGTAAAGAGACGTTGTATGGAACACTTGGAAGTCATCACTTGATCTGAAGTTAGTTGTGATTGCTGGATGTCTCCCCCTGCTTGGAGCAGACTTTGGTGTCCCTAAAAATCCTAAAACCAAAGTTACGTAACATTAATGCAGTCTGGAAGCTAAAGTTCTGCAGACATTGTGTTAAGTTAAAGACAACAGATCACGCTGCAACGTAAAGATAAGGCCTTCAAACTTATCAGTTGTTCAGGAAATCAGTGGACCATTGTAGTCTTTCATCTAATAGCCTGGTTTGGATGTGTTAGTTAGTTTCCTGGCATGAAGTTATTGGAGCAATAAAAGTGTCATGGATTGGAAGATTATACAGCTCATCAAGGCTTAGTGTTAGTTAACTGTTTGGAAAAGAGCAAAGAATAGTTTCAGTTTGAAGCTCTTTCAACGCTTTAAAATCATTTTTCTGGTGATATAAAACATTACCTCATGATATTAGTGATCACACACAGAACTGTTCCCCACATCCTTTTCTGTAATGACACACACAGAAGGAATCAAAAATAAATGTGTGTTCCTCTAAACTGTTGCCCCTAGTGTCTCAGAAACAGATATAAACCAGCTTAAAGGTCTTTGGGAACTACACACCTTATGCAGTGGAGGCTGTTAGCAGCAGCTAAACTCTATGAGACACTGTCTCTGTTTGACTGAGGCAGATTATTTCACAACACAAGTCCGACTACAACTAAAAGTTTCACGCTACTGAGAAAAAAACGGCTTTATTTAGTGGTTGTACAGTCTCACAAATCTGACTTTGACTGGTCCTTAGGTTTGTGCCTGCTTACTTAACCCTCTAAACCAAATTTTGACAGTACATGCATCACAAAAACATTTTAACAAAAATGCCAAGACCTACTGGTTTATTTTCTTCTCTTCTTAAGCAGACCCATTAGCCATTGTAACGATGCAAGTGCAAGAAACAAGAAGACAAGAACAGAAACACAGGTTTAACCAGTTAAATGTCCTTGTCATATTTACTTACATTAGATTCCCTTGGCTTGCACAGACAGATTCAAAATAGTATCTCTCTTGTTAAGGCTTAAAAAAGTCAACAATCCAGACACTGAAAATAACACATCCTTTATTTATTTACTTGTATTTATCACTAAGCCAGTGTTTAGTTTACAAGTGCATTATATAAGTAGAGTAAAGCAAACACAAGCTTCACATTGTGAACACAGTGGTGCAGTGCGTTCTCACCTCACAACAAGAATGTCCCTTACAGGATTATGTGTAGTATTCAGAACTTAATAAATCTGTTTATTCCATGTTATATGCAGGTTCTACAGAAACATCCATAAGTGGTAACTAGCTTCCCAGTTCTTTAGTTGGAATCCAGATGTACACATTCCTCCTAAAGCATGGTCACCAGGGCTCTGCTTCCTTCAGAGACCTCTTTGTACTTGCCAAGGACAGCTCCAAATTCTCCGCCAGTCACTTGAGGCCATTTGTTCTTTGAGATGTATATTTATCATGGCTCTGATGCTGTTGGCTTTTTCTAGACCTTACTTTTAAAAGGTTGTGTTTAGGGCTGTACAATTTTTGGAAAATAAACAAATTGCGATTTTTGTCAACAAATATTGTGATTATTTTCTTTCTTTTTTACACATCCACTAAGTGTTGGTAATCAATAAATATTACCAACACTTAGCTTAACAAACTCATGTTTCTTGTTGGCTAGGCCTATATGTTATTAAGAAATTAGATGATGCATGAAATTCACATGAATATTTCTCTGACAGTGATTATCTTGTGGGGCACCCAAGACCTCTCTAAAGGGGGCCACCTTGCCTCCAGTGGCGTTTCAGCTGTGACACTGGTGAATTGAAGTCGCTTTGGATAAAACCATCTGTTAAACGACTAAATGTTAAATGTAAATGTAAAATGTTGTACTATGCTATACGGGGTTTTGCTATTAACTAGCTGTGGTAAAGTGGGGTGTTAAAATACATTTAAAGCTAACCACTAGTGCTAGCTAACGTGCAAGACAAAAACAACAAAATGTCAGAAACTGTCAAGCACTAACAAAAAAAGTTCTCTGTTGCCACTTGATTGTCCATTGTTGTCAATTATAGAACAAACGCATGGAGATGATGGTATGTACTGCCTCGATAGCGGGAAAATCCTTCAGCTTTGTTGAAAAATTGCTCTTTTGTGGTGATTTTAGTTTATCTTGCCTCTGTAGCCCTTTTCACACCTCCCCTGCAAAGGAGTCAGCTCATTTTTTTGTTAGCTTCATGTTACCTCAGTCAAGCTAATAAAGCGTCACCTTCTGCTTCTCAGTAAAGCCACCCAGCCCTATATAGAACAAAAATCTTAGGGTACAGTCCGGGTGAAATAACTTGTCGGTTACGATTACGTCCGGATTGATTGTGTGAAAGTACTATGTCTACTATAGCTGCCTTTTACTTCCTGCCCTCCATTATTCTTTTTAGACTGTCACATGACGGCAGAGAAGTTCTGTAGAAAAATATACCTTCCTTAAACACTGCTACAATGTTGATTTAGTTGGTGGTAGATTCATAAAACTACAACCAGCAGTGTCTTTCTTAACAAGAGCTTATGTTACTGAGCTGTACGTGCCTTTCTGTAATGACCACAATTAAAATCCACTGCAGCGTTGTTGTTGGAGGAATGCGAGTCCCGTAGAGTCTCCATCATCAGAGGATTACGCCTTGGGGAAAAAACTGGATTCTTAGGGAGCACATTTTTGGCACATAACTGGGCAGAGAGTGACTGTATGTTGTTAATATCTCCATGTTGACATGTGTTTTCCTTTGCGCAGCTGGATGTGTCACATGACCAGAAGGCAACTTCTCTACCACCTAATTGAACATAGTTTAGTCATCTTGCTTTGGCTTTGGATTAATACACTTGTTTGTTCTGGTTTAGTCCGATTTAGTCATAGTGTGGTGCTTGTTTACGATAAATATTTGTTGTATATTTATTTATTCTTTGTTATAGTCATATGTGTAAATGATGTCTAGCCCTGGTTTAGTCCAAGGTTTAGCGCTTGCCCAAGTCCCCATTAAGACCTAAATTAGAATATGGTAGACTATTGGTTCCTTCCAAATCTTGCACATCATTGTGGACCTAATGTGGCCAGATCCAAAAAGCATACTGTGCCGTACTACTTTTGATTTGGTAGGATTTGACCTGAAGAACTTAGAGAATGGGCAGAGAAGAAAGGTATCATAAGTAGGGCTGCAACTAACGATTATTTTCATAATCGATTAATCGGACGATTATTTTTTCGATTAATCAATTAATCGGATACAGTTTTTTTTTATTCAGTTTGATTTTTTTGTTTATTATAACTAAATAAAACCCTAAATCAGGGTATTTATGTTTAAAAGTGTACTTTAAAAAGTACAAAAGCCACACATTGAGTTTTACTAATATAATCTTTAATTTTTACATTTTAAAACTTAAAACACAAAAGTTTGTCCAGTTTTTAAACCAGCCTTTCTCAAACTTTTTTCAGTCAGGGCACCTTTCAAAAATGCATAAAATGTGAAGGCACCCCAGTTTACAATATAATTTAAAAACACTGCATAACCCAAATTTAAATGCAAATGTCCTGTTTATTTAGACAGGACAGTAATGAACAGAGCATAATAAGAACTGTAAATAACAATAATAATAACAACTTTATAGCAACTTTATAGCACCTTTAAAAACACAGGTTTGCAAAGTAATTCACAAAATAATTAATTAGAGACACAAATGCCATAAACCGTAAGAGGTGGACCGCACAATACAAGAACCCAACAACAAATCCTGACCAGGAGAACTAAACTGAAGTGCAGGATGCAGTTAAAATAAAATAAAAGGGGCAGACATAACAAAAATAAATAAAATCAGATACAATACGATAAGAAAAGATCCATGTTCCATGCAACAGAGATAAGCAGGAATGTTTTTCCATATAGTGCTTGTTTTCATCCGTGCTATATGTGCATGCACACACACAAAAAAATAATCCGCAACGAGAGAAAGATCTACATGCGCGCATGCAGCGCACATACGCTCCACACAAGCCGGGGTGGGGTGACCACAATCAATGAGAGACGTGAGCTTGGTGCGACGCACACAGCCGCCTCTATCCTGGCAGGTATGGATGAGAGGCAGACACGGAGCTCCTGGTCCACAGTCCTCAGTCGCTCCCTGTACTAGTGGAAGTGTTTTGTCGTTTAAACACCTTTATAACGATCGCGTTAGTTGAGCTGTATGCACGATGGGCGCCGCCATCGCCGCCGCAGGGGCAGTTTAGAAAAGTTGTGATATATGACAGCTCTGAGCGCGCCTGTCTCTGGCTCAGTGCAAGCCAACACGAAAGCATTTTTTTTTTTTTGCCTACGTAATTTTTTGGCGGCACCCCTGACACAGTCAGGGGGCACCCCAGTGTGCCGCGGCACCCACTTTGAGAAAGGCTGAGTTATGTTGCGAGCGAACTGATTGCGCAACCTGATGCTCGAGACAAAATAGATCTAGTGTGACTGTCCCGAAGTTGGTAAACAAAGCTGTTTACACAGTAGCATTGAATTAAACCAGAGTACTATTTTCACATCTTCATATAATGAGAATAGGCTACAGTTTTTGCTTACCGTGCTGATGTTTCACCTTCATCCGTGACAACGTGTTTCCTCTTCATGTGTTCGAGCATCACTGTGGTACTTCCATGCCACACAAGCTCAGCTTTGCATAACTTGCAGATTACGGTCTTATTTGCTGCATTTAATGTAAAATGCTCCCATGCCTTAGATGACTTGGGGCGCACACTTTTTTCTGCCGCCGATTGATCTGTCATTTCTCTCCGATTAACATTACTCTCTGCCATTTCGCGTGTGACTGTTTCATGAAAGTGACGTCATCAGTAACGCTCCCCGTGACGTGAGCAGACCAACTAATCGACAATGACATTCGTTGACAACGATTTTCATAATCGATTATTATCGATTTTATCGATTAGTTGTTGCAGCCCTAATCATAAGGTCCTTGTTTAGTACTTGTCTATACCTTTATTCGTCCTGGCTTTCTTAGTGAAGTGGGTTTTGTATTTTTCCAAAATTGCGTTGGTCAAGAGGCAGTTTATTTTGCGTAAGTTGGTACTTCCACTGGATTCTGATTGGCTATATGTCTATCCAATTGTGCTCACAGCTAATATCCATTTGTTCTGACCCCTGCAAATCCACTTAAATTTACAGGGACCAGAATTATTCTCTTTCTGTTCAAATAAAAGCATCTGTATTCAATCTACATTTGAATGTAGCACTAGTCCTTGCTCTAAACCATCTCTGTCTGAGACAATAATTATTTCATAACGAGTCTGACTTAAACCTATATCATCTGAGGACTTTATTGAGGTTTGATAAAACATGAGTCTGTTTTAAATCTGGTGCTTTGTGAATTATATCAGGTCGTCATATAAATGTTGGTTTATAAATGTTGTACCTGGATGTTATTGTTTTTTTAACTATGCAACAACAAAATAGTTTTATACATGATAATATTAATAATCAAAACCTTTTGCAGGAAATGTAAGTGCAACCCACTCTCACCTTGATTCAAAGAATGTTGATCAGCTTATGTTTTTACTCAATACACAGGAATAGTTTTCCTTTTCACAGGCATCAATACTTAAAATGTTAAATTCACATTACTTTTTGTGTTATTAATTATATATTGTATTAGTAAAATGAAGATTATTTTTAAAAATACAACAGCCTTTGTTTCTTTAAAATCCACCCATAATGACTACAACTAGTATAATTAATGTTAAATAAAATAATTTTATAATGGCCTCATAAATTCTGCTGTACCGAACAGAGCAAAAAAACGAGGTACGTATTGAACTGTGGACTGGCTGTGTTGTTGCATTCCTAGTATTCAAGGAGAATATAGGAATGTCTCTAAATATCTCTACTACAGTACATTTTAAACAAAGTTCTACAACAAGACAGTGTGTTTTTCCTTCAAGATTTGTTGTGTCTACCAACACTTTGCCCACATTCATGTCTCAAATTAATGCTCCACAGTTAGAATCCTGCTCCGTGCCTTGGCAGAAAACTCCAGCTCAGTGTCTCCGCTGCAGGCAGAGGAAGAATGCGTGTGTTTGAGGCAGGCATTTATTTATTCCCGGACGCGAGCTGCTGACAGCCATGTGATGCTCGGCAGCAGCTGGAGAAGCAACAGACCCTCGCCGAGGCCCCCCTCGTCCCAGGACACTAATGAGCGGACAGAGTGATCTCTATAAGGGCTCGACGAGGGGCGCGTGTACTCTCTGCATAGTAACACAAGAACTCCATCATAACAACCACAATGAGGTTAATGATCACAAAGCAGCTGTTGTGTTCATTGTGTGAAGGACCAGAATAACAGGGAGGAAAAAATGAACCAGCTACAAGTGTTGGGCACAAGCTTTATAATTGGAAATGGATGGTATTTGGGTTAGTTCTTTTTCTGATGGGGTTGTGTGAGGTGCTTAAGGAGAAGGTTAGCCAGGTTACTTCAAAACTCCCAAGTAACTCATTGTTTTGTTTTGTTTTGCTTTTTAACTACTTAGACCAGTTTTCCAATTCCATGTATTTTAAAGTTACAACATTTGTTACTTTATCTTCCAACAACTTAGCAACACTAAGTAACATTTTTGGACTTGGATCCACTTGAGGACTCAATATGTACAGTACTTAACACTAACTTGCTCGTCTGTTGTTTTGGTCCCTGACCTTATGTAAAAAGGTCAGAGATCTATCTATCTTGGCCCAGGAGCAGAGCAGAGAGGGGTCATAATTACCTCTGCAGGAGTGCTTTACAGAATGTCAAGCTTCAAGAGCTCAGGCCCAGGTCTGGCTCATAGCAGTGTGAGTGCAGGCCAGGTTAGGACAGAAAAAGAGGGGGAGGAGGATTTAGAATGTAACCAGTTGCTGTTAGCATGACCTCGACAACTGATGCTGATCTGCCTATGAGCAAGGCACTCCTCAGCACTCTATTAGTAACAGCTGTGTCTCCTGGGCTGCAGTGTTTGTGTGGGCTTGTATTTACAGTGAGTGTTTGTCCTGTCCTGTTACACTCCGCACCGGAGACCCCTACAGCTGTGCGTCCATCTTGTCACTGCAGCTTCACACAAACATTCAGGAGGCTAATGGATGTGTTTTTAAGAGTTTCACACCTTGCCGAGTTGAGCAAACACTATGTAGCTGCTGTGAGTGACACCTCAGTTATAGGCTCTGATAAAATAGGAGTAGGTGGAGGTGTGGGGGGCTTCACTGAGATGACTGTCACTTGTGAGGTCTCCATGACAAGAGAAAAACGCCACTTGGTTACTTTCAGTCACAGCTGTGCTACCGAAAGGTGTCAGGAAAGCAGAAATGTGCCTTGTACACCCAGGCTGACCCCAGAAAACGGAAGGAAGCAGGGTACAGCTTGAATGTCCTCCTGTCAATCGCAGGGCTAACACTTACAGACATACACTGACAGACAACATTGATCATCCACTCTGGGTAGTTTAGATTTACCAATACACCTAAACAACTTACTCTCACAACATGGGAGCAAGCTTTTGAACCAGGAGGGGGCCCACAGTGACACGGGGAGGACATGCAGACTCCATACAGAAATCAAAGCAGGCATGCTAACCCCTTAATGCAAAACCTGCTCTGCTTTATGACAGATTAGCCTTTTGCTAATTGCAATAGTGACTTATGCACTGCATCAGAGACTCATGAGGTCAACTGGAAGGTTGGCGGTCACAGTGCTTAGAATCACCTCTAGTGTTTATTCTATTGCTGTGTCAATTATTGTGGCATGGGTAAAGTTGAAAAATAATATATAAATGCCAATTCAAAGGCCTTATTTTTGGTACATCAAATGTTTACTGTGTTAAGCGCTTTGCAACCGCTTCAGTGTAGATTTCTTATTGCAAATGGAAAATAAAGTGATAATTAAAAAAATTACTGAACTGCAATATCCCAATACAAGTCATTGTTATTGCTGCATTAACTAAGATGGTTGTAGTGAAAGACCACAAGAAGATATTCTGAGTTATTAACTTTTGCTCAAGGCATAGTAATGGTAGATGTAGTATTGTCATATTCCAAAATTCTTAAAGATCTTTCTTTGATTGGTGTGTGGCGCCTAGAAGAACCTTCAGATCCTCTCAAAGTCTGTCTTCAGATTGTTTGAGCCCACTTCTCGGCCAAAACTTAAGTAAAACTAATGTTATTGCCCAGACAAATTCTTCCAACTGCATATTATGCAGAAAACCTGTGTGTAGTCAAACATAATTCACACAAAAGACTTTAACCATCTGATTCACTCAAGGCAACAGTCCCCAGAGTCTCCTGAGAACAAAGACAACAATGAACGCTTCAAAGACACTCGTAGATTTGAGGGGCCCACTGCACAAGGAAGTCAAGGAGGTGGTCACAGGATCGATGTGAGCCCTGGGATGTGTTCACTGTTGTTAATAACAGAAAGCAAATGAGGAGGGGACAAGATGAGAATATACTGCCTCTGGGCCGAGACAACCAGAAAAGGACATTGCATAAAGTCTATAGAAATGCATATGATTGGTCAGGTTAGATAGGAGGAGATCCAGACCCACCTCACTTTACTAAGAAAGTGAATGGGTCTGCCTGGCCAGGCTATAATTTTCTTTAATGGGATCATTATCTCGTCATGAATATACATAATAGCATTAAGCTAAGCCCTGACACTGATAATGACAAAGCGTTAACACAAGCCAGTGAATTTTGTACACCGGGGTGCTGCTGCTCCAGACCCTTCCCGCTTATTAGACCAGCTCCACAATGCAGTACAACCTGCTTTTATGTGGTTTTAATAAGTGGTTCTGAAGTGGCGTGTTATGAAATTTGATGTACTAGCAATTCAGTGATACAAATGAATACTGTATATACAATGGAAAAATGTCTATTGTTTTAGTTTAGTTAAATTCAGTTTATTTTGATCTTTATTCATATATCATTAGAAAAAAATAATGGAGTAGGTTGAAGTAAAACTTATATAACCCTACCCCCTTCAGTTGTTTCTATTGCTGCTAAGTGCATAGCCACAAAGTAACATCACTTTTAACGTTTTTTTTAGTTCACAGCATTTTGTCTTGTACAAACCCCAACAGCTGCACACCGCCTTCTTAAAATCGCTCTGAAACCCAAGATTGCCTCATGGTGACTTGTAATTTTCTGCTCATTGGTCATCCACAGATGTAATACAGAGGGCACCGGTCAACATGGCCGCTCCAATGATGAGGCGACCATATTTGGGCCTGTGTTATGGTCGCCTCACATCTGGTTTAAACAAAGAGGTTCTGTGCAGCAGACCGTGGTCAATGTGCCAACAAGAACACGAGCCTCCAGCATTCCACTGGCACTCATTTCATAACATGTTACTCCACATGTCGAAACATTGTATGTTATATTGTTGTAATTCAATATTTGTGGATATTCTGCTAAAGCTCAACCAAAAGAAGAGGAAAGCAAATAATCATAATAATACTACTGTAGTTTCAAACAACACCGTAATTGCCCAGTTGAGAGAAAATGTATATGATAAATATTTCAGGTTTGAAACTCATCAGTTAGACAACCTGTTGGAATCAATGTCATCTCTATCTCCCTTATTTACCATCTTTCTCTCCACTTAAGCAGGAAAATTATCGAAACAAAATAGTCAGATATTGTTCAGATGATGACCTTTTATTCAATTCAGAACAACCCAAAATTTTAGGATCCCATTAGTCAAGACAAGTCTACATGAAAGTGGACACCAAGGCAATCACAAGTACACAGGTGTTAAATATAGAATAAACACCATATATACAGTTGTGCTCATAGGTTTGCATAGCCTGGCAGAATGTTAGGGGTCATTTTAAAAAAAATATGAAGAATAACACAAAAACTTTTTTTAAACTAATAGTTGGGTTATGGGGTGCACTTAGCAGAGTGGTTAGCACTCCTGCCTCTCAGCAAGAAGATCGTGAGTTCAAAACCCAGCCAACTCAAAACATTCTCGGCCGACTCCGTGTCTTTCTGTGAGGAGTCTGCCTGTCCTCCACGTGTTACCGTGGGTTCTCTCCGGGTACTCCGGCTTCCTCCCACCGTCCAAAGACATGTGTGTATAGGTTAATTGGCAAATCTAAAGTGTTCATAGTGAATGAATGTTAGAGTGAGTAGTTGTCTGTCTCTAAATGTCAGCCCTGCGACTAACTGGCCACTGTCCAGGGTGTCCCTGCCTCAGGTCCAAAGCTGCAGGCTCCAGTCACTCGTGACCCCTAACGGGACTAAGCGGTAGTGTATGGATGAATGAATGAATGAATAGTTGGGTTAAGGCATTAATTGTCAAACAATTGTGTTTACTCTTTTAAAATCCTAATGACAACAGAAACCTCCCAAATGACCCTGATAAAAGTTTACATACCCCAGTTCTTAATACTGTGTATTGTCACCTTTAACATCAAAGACAGCTTGAAGTCTTTTGTGGAAGTTGTGGATGAGGCTCTTTATTTTCTCAGATGGTAAGGCTGCCCATTCTTTTTGGAAAGAATTTACAGTTTCTGTAAATTCTTGGGCTGTCTTGCATGAACTGCACATTTGAATGAGTGGCTCAATGATTTTGAGGTCAGGAGACTGAGAGGCCAGTCCAGAACCTTCACTTTATGCTGCTGTAGCCAGTGACAGGTCGACTTGGCCTTGTGCTTTGGATTGTTGTCATGTTGGAACGTCCAAGTACGTCCGATATGGGCAGATTTTCCTCCAGTATTTTCTGATAACATGCTGCATTCATCTTTTCCTGTGACTTTGTAGCTCACACATTCCCAAAACATCAGTGATCCACCTCCATGTTGCACAGTAGAAATGGTGTACCTTTCATCAAAGGCCTTGTTGACTCCTCTCCAAATGTAACATTTATGGTTGTGGCCAAACAGTTAAATTGTGGCTTTATCACTCCAAATGACTTCAGCTTTCTTCTGGCAACTCAACCATGCTGCCCATTCGTCTCCTCATGCCTCCTTATTGTGCATCTTGAAACAGCCACACCACGTTTTTCTAAAGAATTCTGTATTTCAGATGAAGTTATTTGTGGGTTTTTCTTTGCATCCAGAACAATTTTCCTGGCAGTTGTGACCAATTTTTTGTTGGCTACCTGACCTTTTCATTTTCCACTTCTTAATTAGAGTTTGAACACTGCTGATTGGCATTCTCAATTACTTGCATTCCTTTTTATAGTCCTTTTCTGTTTTATACAGTTCAATTACCTTTTCCCACAAATTTTTTGACAATTCTTTTGCTTTTCCCATTAATCAGAATACAGAAACGTCAGTGCAGCACTGGATGAAAGATGCAAGGATCTGTCAGGAGCCCAGAAACTCACTGACCTTTTCTTACTTACAAGTAAACAGATCACAGATGAGGATGGTTACCTTTAGTAGCCATTCAAACCTGTTTGTGTCAACTTATGTGCATGTTATCAGACAAAAAATACCAAGGTATGTAAACTTTTTTATCAGGGTTATTTGGGTAGTTTCTGTTGCCATTATGATTTAAAAGAGTAAACACACTTGTTTGACAATAAATGGCTTCACTCAACCATTAACTATGAGTGAATAAAAGGTTTTGTGTTATCATTTATTTTCTCTGAAGAAAAGCCCCCAAAAAAATCACAAATTCTGCCACAACTGTTTAAAAGCCAGGAAGGTTATGGATACAGACACTTTTTAATCTCATGTCATTCTGGGGTTGGGGTAGTCTTCCCTGCTCTATTGCACATTATTTTTAAACTTTAACATTTAAAATGTATTATTGAAAATAATATAAACACAATTGTTGCTAATCAAGCTAACTACAGCCTAGCAACAGTCGGGGCAAGGGAAAAATATTGTAAGAACTGTCACTTATGACTATAAATAGACATTGCCTGGCCATTAAACCATTAAAAAATATTGATTTTTTTCTGTACAAAGAATTATTCTGGTCTCTGTGGATTTGAGACAGATTTTTTGTTGGCAGTACCAACAGACACAAAATATGATTCGTCTAAAAGGGTTTCTTAAAGGGATTCCAGACCCATTAGACAGAGAGGTGAATGGGTTATGTTGGCTAGGCTAATGTGGACCCATAACTTTGTTGAGAGTCTGTAAGTTGCCAAAAGAGATGATATTTCTCTCTGGGTTGCCCGGGGTTGAAAAAGTGCAATATAAATTGCACTTTGTCAGAAGTGTGACATTTTATGTGAGCTATTTAGCAAGTAACATCTGTTGAATCAGGTTTTTTGAGCAGTAGAAGCAATATTTTAAACATTTTGAACAACTACAACTCTTCCCTTTACTGGACATAAGCTTTATTTGTGTGTTGCACTAGGTAACAGAACCATCGCTAACGCCAAATCTATAAATCCATTTCTGCAGAAGATTCCAGATGACTGGCGTCGCTCCAAGGCGTGTGCTGAACAGTGTTACGTTCACATAATGCCTGTTTTATGATGGCCCCAGTGTTTAAAGAGTCTTAAAGTAATTATCCTCATCAGCTCACCTCGAGGGTCAAGCCTTAACATAAGCACCAGGTGAAGTGTTAGTCCTCACAGATCCGCAGTCACACATGGAGCCGGTGCAGAACAACAGTAACACTAGCACATTATTACTCTGGGTCATGTGCAGGGGTATTTGGAGAAACAACACTCGGTTTAAACAAGCTGGGCTGCTGAGCAGGATGGAAAAGGTATGTATGATTCCCAGGTCTAGGTCTGCATGGTAAAAAGATCAGACTAATTTCCCAATTCTCTTTTATAATATATTTTTCTCATCCAAACAACAGCCTGCATTGTTAAGCTCAACCTTTTAGTCTGTGTAGCTCCATTGGTACCAAAAAAGGGTGACCAAAGAGGCTTATTTGGGTGGCTTTGTACTTATTTTGACTATAAAAGCATACCGTACTGACCTGAGTCTATAAGAATAAAGTGGCTACACTCCACAATACACCTTTCTTGTTGACTCTATCAGTGCCAGTCATCTGACTGAATACACAAGTAAGATACACAAAATGCACATTCAGATAAACAAAATGTTTTTTTGGTAGGTTTTATTAAAATGTGAGCTGTGGACACCAACATTTTGTAAATGTTCAGGGTTAATGTTCTGGCAAAACACAATTCATTTTGTTTACATTGAAATAAGCTATGAGAATAAATGTTACAAACTGCCATTTTTATTTTGTAAAAGCAGCTTTTGAGGAAAAAGGGTTGGAGACCCCTGCTGTAGACAGTCCTAGAACTTTGGAGACACTTTAAATGATGTTAGCTACACTATATTTGGCACGTTTTAGGAACACTACAAGCGCAAATTCATGTTACCCCAGCTTCCTTGAGTAAATCAACCCACACTGATTTTATCGCTTATTATAATTATAAGACCCTTATGTGGGTTTACCACAACTCCCACTTCAGTCAGGACTGTTCTGTCTAAAAAACATTCATCCTTAGTGTTTATTGAAATACCAAAGCTAAACAGGAAACAACAGTACTTTATGTCTCATCAAATTTTTTGTCTACTTTTAATATTATATTTATAGAAGTTTATACATGATTTATGTCCATGCTAATTTTGACAAACAGAAACTGGCATAATAATCTCTGATTACAAACATTCTTGTGTCACAGGTGGTTTTGTACATTTCTATATTCATTCATTTTCTACCGCTTAGTCCCGTTAGGGGTCGCGGGTGACTGGAGCCTATCCCAGCAGCTTTGGGCCTGAGGCGGGGCAGTGGCCAGTTAGTCGCAGGGCTGACATTTAGACATAGACAGTGACAGGCAACCATTCACTCTCACAATCACTAAGGACACTTTAGAGTTGCCCATTAACCTACACATGCATGTCTTTGGATGTACATGGACAGAAAGACCAGAGTTGGCTGAGGATGTTTGAGTCGGCCGGGTTTTAGAGAATGATAATTCTTTGGATCCAGTCAGTTGATGCTAACATTATTCACTGGAATGGGCCAATGACTAAGTTCTTCCAATTTCTTTCAATTTGCTTATCATTTGCCTAATTGCAAAGTGCCTCTATGCAATTAAATCTTTTCTGTCCAGGTCCCAACCGTACAACCCACCCCCGTTTCTGCTTTTCTTTTCTTTTACGAGAAAAGTATAATAGAAACCAATTTTCCCACTACCAAATACTAATATATTACATCAAACCAAAGTTTAAAGCCTACTTTGAACTTCTGGGTGTGATTTCAGATGATAGTGATTCAGTTTGGCAAAATACCTCTGCCTCGTTAAACAGTGCATGAATCCATTGACAACATTTTTACATGTTTCAATTTTCTTCACTTTTCTCTATGTATGTTTTTCTTTTTTGCACTGTTTCTCTGTGTAAGCGGATGTAGACAGAGCTGGAATAGACACTTTCTCCATATTATGGGTATCAATTACTTCCTTGTTGACAAGACCAAGTTGGTGTTAACCATTAAAATCCCTAACTTAAGACCTCTCTCTGTGCAAGCATGTGATTGGTCAAAGCTTTCAGTATGTGCTGAACAATGGCAATGTCACAAGGTCTAATTTAGTTACATATGATAGTTATACCAATATGCTATTTGATGATTAAACAGTCAGAGAAAGAGAAAAACTGGCCAATTTCTTTTTAATCCCAATCAAATTTTAATCGCAATCTAGCTGTGATGCCTAATGCTCTGTTGCACATTCAAAAAATAAACTGGAGTCGGCTTTCCATCAATTGTGTTAGCATAGATTAAAATGGTCCTATGTCTGTCAAAGTACTTCAATGTGAAATATAGTCTGAAAACTCCACTGAGACGTGAGAACTGGACGTCTGGAAAATGTGTGCAATTTTGGAACAGCAAACCAGCATGTTGTTTAACACTTCTCTAAGTAGATTTCCTGTCTTATAATGACCGGTAAATGTCTCACAGCTTGGTGTATGGACTCAGCTGCAGCAGAATAACAGTAACAAGACGCTCCCTCCATTTTGTAGTAGCCTTTGTTTCCTTTATCCAGATATAAACCCAAACTTTAACATGTAAACTCTAGACCGGGAATGGAATCTTCACACAGCCTAATGAAATACTTGTGTTGCATATAAATAAGTGTGAGAAACAGCTGGGCTAATGCTTTTAATTATTGATCCAGCGACTCTTTGTTTGGTTTGCTCTGTTTTTCATACTTTTCATCCATAACCTCTTTGTTGTCATGGTAATAGTACCTCTCTCTAACATCCCTCCTGTTAATATTATGTTTTGGGATTTTCTTGTTCTTATCAGCACAAACGCCGCTCTATGTGCAGTGAGTCGAGTCCAGCCTTTGGTGCATTCCGACCTCCGCCCGTACGCCCACCGACATATTATCTGCTCATCTGTGCTCGTGTTTCAAAAGGGCGTAAGCGGACATTTACATTTCAAATTGAATACTCAAGATGTTTCAGTGGAGGACATCACTGACACACCTTCAGTTCTATTTGGAAAAGTAAAGACATTCCTCCTAAACTTGTCATCTAAAGAGCTCTGAGAGATGACGTTACTTAACCTGAACTCAACCCGCTGGCAAGAATGAGTACATTTCCGTGCAGTTTTCAGTTGACTATCTGTCCCCCATTTGTACAGAAGAAAATACAGAGCAAAAAGACCATATATGTTAGCTTTTAATTAGTGACCTGTCAATATTAAGAGCAGACCGGTAACTAGTAACAATTCTGGGTGTGTTTTAGGTTTGAGGACAAACCATCTGTTGGCGTTGCTCTTATTTGATAAAGTTGCGGTTACTCACAGATGATAAATCTAATCACAAGCTAGTTATTCAGATATAATGGACCTGCCCTTTGCAAATGCTTTCTATGGAAGCCCTCCCAAATGGTTTTGTCTAACAGACACAGACCATCTATCAAGAAAGGTTTGTATCAAGCAGCCCACAGTTATAAAGTCAACACACAAGTGAATGGTGTGACATTTAGGATTGTATGTTTTGTAAAGTGGTGTGTGAGAATAAATCCCTTTAATTCACTTACATTCACTAAACAAAAATGTGCCTGTTTCAACTATTTTAGTATTTAAAAAAAAGACTTTTTAGAGATAAATATGGTATACGGTATACATAAAGATTTATATTTTTCCAATCTGTAAAAGTGGAAAGGCTTTTGACAAGACAGAGTTAAGAGAAAGAGCACTGCTTATGCATTTGGTGTAAGTCTCTAAGCTTCCTGTTCACATTAAGTAGAAAGGTTTTAATCTTAGCTGAAGATACCATAAGCTTCAACAGACTGACCAGGGAGTGAGAGACTGACTGGATCAATGTGATTTAAACTCCAAAAAATATATAAATAGGGACTAGTATTGCAATCATTGCAATATTAAACAAATTCTGGCTCAATCCTTTGCTGGTTTGTCACCAGATTTTGCAGTCCCTGCATCAATAAATAAATATTTTTAGGTAAATGCACAGAATTTGTTATTCTAATTTAGGTAGTGCTTAACAAGTTCAACCCATCTTTAATGTACAAGTTAAAAAAAATAAAAATATATGAACTAACACTCGTTTATCTTTATTACACTGAACAATAACAGGTAACACATAATTCATTTTGAGCAGAGATTACTGACCTATGACCCTGACCTTTTGAATGATAGAAGCCTGTATAATTTTTTTGAAACTCCTTTCCAGACTACTTTTCCTTTTGGCTACAGTCTGTCCAACTGCATGTCCAACTGTGTAATCACGTTAAAGCGTGACTCTAATTTGTGGCCAAAACAAGTCGACAGAGAATTCCTGAGAAAAGAGCAGGCTTGTTGTTGTGGACTTGTATTGAATAATACAGAAAAAATTCTATTCCTGCTAATTTAACTCTTTAAAATATGTGTTGAGTTATAGTGGGACGCTCATGGCCGTGGTCTGAGGCGTTAAATTAAGTGCTGCAGAGTGTTTTTTATTAGTTGGCACAAAATGTATTTCACACCCATTTATAATATTGGCATCACACACTTTAGAATATTGCATTGGATTTGAGCTTTAAAAATGTTGCATGTTTGTACAGAATCTATATTAAGTTGGACAAAGGGATTTTGCCCACTGTCTGGATTGGGACATTATTATAAGACCACAATGTCCATAATTTGATTTGAACTTGTTCTTTCTTCAAACAAATGGCAGATCAAAAATGGTCAATACATTGGCAATTTTTTATCTAAGTATTCTATTTTCATATATATATACATTTAAATAAATATATATATTTAGACGATTGGAGATTAGATTTTAATTTTATTTGCTGTTGATCTAAAATGGTAATTTAATTGTCTTTTTAAATTAAAAGATTGCTTTTCTTTTTACAGTCATTACAAAAACAGCAGCAGCAGTGTGCATTCCCATCACATTTAATATAAAGTGTCCCCTGATAGCTCAGTTGGTTGAGCGTATACCAATCATGTGGAAGACCATTTTAATTCTTGCTCGGGTCGATCCCCTCTCTTACCCTGTTTCCTGTCTACCTACTGTCTGCTAAAAAATAAATAAATAAAGCACTTAAGGTTGGATACTTTTTAGGTTTTGGCCCGTCTCTCTCTATAGACCAATATAATTTACAATCCATACAAAGTCTTTTTAATTTGAGAAATAAAAAGTAATATTTATTAAACATATTTGTGGAATGAACGGCAACTTGTGATATAAGCATAAACAGCATCTTTATAGTCTTCAACATTTTTAAAGGTTATCAAATTTTAACTACAATTTGTATGTATTTAGTCAAAGTTTTGACTCGTGCTTTACAGATAAAAATATGAGATTATTAGACTAACAGGATTTTACATGTGACCTCTTTAACTAATTAGTCAACAGGTCAACCAGTGGCTTTTAGTCCAAGTCCTGCTTTAAAATTAAGTGAAATAAAAGCATCTGCAATTATACATCCATTCATTTATTGTCTACCACTTTTTCTGTTAGGGGTTACATCTTGGACAGTGGCCAGTTAATCACATGGCTAACACTTAAAGACATATGCTTACAGATCACTCACTCTCACATTCATTCCCTCTGGACAATTTAGTTTTATTAATTCACCTTAACATGCATGTCTTCGGACGACTGAAGGAAGCTCACTTACATTCACAACCGACATCTTTATACAGCTTTGTGGTGTGCAGTTGATTTTCCCCAAGGGCCTCAGAAATGATTTAATGAAAGGTCAATAGGCTGCTTTATAAAAAGCTGTACATACTGTGGTTTGATTAACTGCTGCTGGTGACAACAGATTTTTTGTCTTGCGCCAGGAAGAAAAGGTCAGATGTGATGGCCCATGTCTTCAAAACTCTGCATTCTGTATTCTTCATATTTGAGGCTAACCGCTTACCCATAACTCTTAGTCATTAATGGCTTTAAAAAATAATAGCATCATTGTGGTATTTTATGTTCACTCAGGTTATGTTCACTATGGGATCAACTGATAGCACTATTTAAAGATTGTCCAATAATGGTTACATTAGCTTCTACTGGGCGTTAACCAAATGCAGCTGTTACATAGTTAACATTGTTGAATTTCACAAATGCTTTTAAATATTCATTTTAACTGCCAGCTAACAATGCATTCAAGTCTTTTTCTTGGTAAGCGAGGCCCTGTTAAATTCATAGAGGACGACTGTACAGAGTGTTAATTGTGCTCCGGAGCAAATGCCTTGGAGTCCTGACCTCTGCACAAGACTGAATCTCAGTCTGTGGCCTATGCCTCAAGGCCTCGCTGTGCCTCAAGGTGTGTATGTGAGTGTGCATCGGTATTGGAGAGGAACAAGCAGCCATTGAGCCGGTGTGGTCCTCGCATTATAAGTAGCTGCTTAAAATCACACACTGGGCCTTTTATACTGGCTGTGCTTGACGTAAACCCGGCTTAATTTTGCATGCATGTACACACACACACACACACACACACTAACTCTGCATGTTTACCGAACTCTTTTGATATGTAGGTTAGCTGACGGGACATTTTGCTTTGCCTCTCAGCTTCTTTTGATTAATATTGCTTTGATTTGGCCCGAATGGATACAATGGTTTGCAGATGGGAAGATTGTGAGCACTTAATGCAACTCTGGGAAAAAAAATGATTCAGATGATTGATATTATTCAGGTTTTTATTCTCTGATATTGTTTCTAATCAGTATAATTCATCTCTGATCCAACTCCAGCTGTAACTGCTCCAACTCCACTGATTGTTTCATGGGCTAAAATGAACACAGCTCGTCCAATAGACCCTTTTACTGTTTGCATACAACATGAGCTAAATGTGTATTTTGACAACGGAAGTTAAACAGACTGCAATATTTTTTTAATTGAGAGAAGGGCATTAGCCACCAGAAATATGTATAAAAAAGATGCATATGAAAAAAACCACAAGCCAACGTACTATATGTGCTGCTTGTGAGTGGGTAGAGAACATTAGCAAGGTGATATCCAATGGTTCTCATATTAAATTAAAATAAAATACTGAAAAAAAAATATATCAGTAGAACGTTTTAAATCCCTTTTTAATTGTGTTTTTATTATAATGTGTCTACAGCGCACCGTTGTAAAATAGCTAGCTAGCCTCTGAACTAGTTCCCCCAGTCTAAAAAGAAGTTATACAGTATATAAACAATTGTCTGTATTTCCACTTCTGTTTCAGTCATTTATATAATTTTAAGTGGTTGTTGGTAAGTTGGATCAGGTAATACTGCTAGATCTTGCCTGCTGTCGATCACCTTACATTAAACCAATGAAAGTGCATGATACTCAGATTAGCGCATCAAATTTATGCTACCCCAGGGGAATCCAGCCTCCTGACATTTTCCAACATTTTATTTGTAGATTGAAGAAGTTCAAGTTGAAGAAGATAAACTAAAGTATCTTGTTTTATTTAGAGCATGTGAGCTTAAAATGTACCCCACCATGTATGAGTTCCTTGTAGAAGGTCAACTTGAATTACTAGAACCTTGACAATGCTTATTTTTGACTCATTTGGACTCCTAATGAAATCTGTAAAGACATTATCATAGCTGTGTAAACATGTGTTGACATACTTTAGGGCCGTCACATGTTATGGTCTGCACCATGGCTAACATTTTAGCAGTAACCTGTAACATACTGCAAAGTAAGGCTGATTTTTCATATTGAACATCTATTAGTCTTAAAGGAATATTCCAACAACTGCAACCATGACTAATTCATCCCACATCTTCTAGTTTTAATTATAACATTAGTCTTCTAACATACCTGAACATGACCGAGAGCCCTGCAGAGGCGTGAAGTGAATCAGTTATGTGTAATGTCTGCTGGTGTCTCAGTGTTTCTCATAGGCACATTGTTACTGACAGACAAGAATACTTTCCCATTAGTCGCAGTAAGACAACAGATGTATTCATTATTTTTTTATTTTAAAATTGTGCATCAGGCCACGATTGCAATGTTCAGCAACATATTTACTAAAATTGTGCAAGGTTTGGGGCTGAGCTGAAAGCCAATTAATTTTAGTATCCTGACGTAGTTGTATCCACGTAAGCCATAGTAGTTCATAGTACTTAATTTAAAAGTCTTCAGCTCTGTTTATTAGCCATGAAACAAGAACTCACACAAATACAAGCAATGATATCACTACTGACCAGTCAACCAGGCTAAACAGTTCTGTGACCCTTTAGTAAATCTGTATTTACAAGTCAAACTATCAGCCTTGCAAAATTAATTATCTTTTGCACACAATGAATACATCTCAAAAGTGTAAAATACTGTAAGCATATCTGTAACATTTCTTGCCTTTGCACTATATGTGACATCTATTCATTTGGCTGGTGTTAAATGTCTGGCATTATACTTTTCATTATCGTTTGATGTGCTGTAGGTAATGCTAATTGAGATAAGCAGATTTTGGTGACATATATACAGTTGTGCTCATAAATAAGTTATACCTGGCAGAATTTGTCATTTTTCAGAGAATATGAATGATAACACTAAAACTCGGGCGAAGCCATTTATTTTAAACAACTGTGTTTACTCTTTTTAAATCATAATGACAACAGAAACTACCCAAAAGACCCTGATCAAAGGTTTACATACCCTGGTGATTTTGGCCTGATAACATGCACACAAGTGACACAAACAGGTTTGAATGGCTACTAAAGGTAACCATCCTCACCTGTGATCTGTTTGACCCTTGCATCTTTCATCCAGTGCTGACGTTTCTGTATTCTGAGTCATGGGGAATGCAAAAGAATTGTCAAAGGATCTGCGGGAAAAGGTTATTGAACTGTATAAAACAGAAAGGGATATAACAAGATATCCAAGGAATTGAGAATGCCAATCAGCCACAACTGCCAGGAAAATAGTTTGAGATACAAAGAAAAACCCTCAAATAACTTATACAGGACTTTCTGAAAAAAAGCGGTGTGGCTGTTATGACATATACATATATGTTATTGACATATACAATAAGGAGGCACTTGAAGAAAAATGGGCTGCATGGTGGAGTCGCCAGAAGAAAGCCATTACTACGCAAATGCCACAAAGCATCCTTTTTACAATATGCCAAACAGCACAGAGACAAGCCGCAAAACCTCTGGTACAAATTCATTTGTAATAATGAGACAAAAATTGAACTTTTTGGCCACAACCATAAACATTACATTTGGAGAGGAGCCAAGAAGGCCTATGATGAAAGGTACAACATTCCTACTGTGAAACATGGAGGTGGATCACTGATGTTTTGGGGATGTGAGCTACAAAGGCACAGGAAAGATGAATGCTGCATGTTTTTTAGAAAATACTGGAGGAAAATTTGTACTCATCAGCCCAGAAGCTGCACATGGGACATTCTTGGACGTTCTAACATGACAACGATCCAAAGGACAAGGCCAAGTCGACCTGTCATTGGCTACAGCAACATAAAGTGAAGGTTCAGGACTGTCCATCTCAGTCTCCTGACCTCAATAGCATTGAGCCACTCTGAAGAGATCTTAAACGTGCAGTTCATGCAAGACAGCCCAAGAATTTTCAGGAACTGGAGGCTTTTTGCCAAAAAGAATGGATAGCTTTACCATCTGAGAAAATAAAGAGCCTCATCCACAACTACCACAAAAGACTTCAAGCTGTCATTGATGTTAAAGGTGTCAATACACAGTATTAAGAACTGGGGTATGTAAACTTTTGATCAGGGTCATTTGAGTAGTTTCTGCTGTCATCATGATTTAAAAAGAGTAAACACAGTTGTTTGACATTTAATGGCTTCACCCAACCACTAACTATGAGTGAAAGAAAGGTTTTGTGTTATCATTAACATTCTCTGAAAAATGACCAGAAAATCACAAATTCTGCCAGGGTAAACTTATGTGCACTGTATATCTACTGCAGAAGATTTTTAACTATCTAGATCCTATTGTCAAATACATAATGTTATAATGTCTGATGCTGTTTAAAACTTTTACATAGCAACCGAGGCAGTGACAAACCAGAGAAGTCTTGTGCAGTGGGTTATTAGTCCCATCCTTGTGGCTGTGGTTTCTCTTCTGAGGAAAGTCTGGATTGACTGTTTAGGTTTAGAGCAGCTTTTGACTTACCACTGTTTACAATGGCTTTCCAACAGCAACAGCTTTCCATTTTCTGGGGCAAAAGCAGATGTGATTAAGTAGGAAAAAAACACATAATTTCACATGCTTATCCACATTTACGACTGTAATCTTCAGTTACATGACGCCCCGACAGTTAAATGTCACAAGCTGGTAGAATCTAATATCTGAGTGGCCGGTTTAGAACTGCTGCAGTGGCCACAGAACTCATAAAAATAAAGCAAACTGGGCCATTACATACAGGATCATCAGAGGGTTGCTAATGTGTGTGTGTGTGGTTGGCCGACTTCGTTCAAGCGGCCAATAAGCTTGTGTATTTTAACTGAGGGGGATATTACATGAAGTCTTATATTTCATTACAGTACAAAGCCAGACTTAGAAATGCTAATTTAGAGCTCACACTTCTCCAGTCGTCTGAAATCCTTTCCAGTGAGTCAACATAAGTCATCTAGTTCTCACACTTACCTAGGAACTGAGTGAAAAAAACAATATGGATAAATGCAGACTGTAAGAATTATTTTTTCCTCCACCAATGAGCATTCAAGTGTGCCTGGAATTTGCATTGTCTACTTTTAACATCACATAATAAAGAAAATTTTAATATGTAAGTATTGCATAATAGGTTTTATTTATAAATTTTAGTTGGCTTTTTTGCAACATATGCAAATGGCCAGTTTTAGTTAATGTTTAAGTGTCTTTTAACCTCTGATACAAATGTTTGCTAAATACATATGTAACTGTCATGAAGTCAATTCTTCCCATATTTATATTTAACAACATTTAATTGTTGATATGTTCAAGGCAGGGCGCCTTGGTGGCTCCCCTGGTATCTGAAGTTTATGCTCTATACTTAAGTGACCTGAGTTCGATTCCAGCTTTGGGAGTATTATGGATTTTCCCCAGCAGACTTTACTGTCCCTGAGAAAGTAATCTCAAGCCCTGTACATACTGTATATAAAATTAACATGTAGACTTTTTGCAGTATCAAACCATAGATATGTTCTACTGCAACAGAAGGATGGCTTCAATAACACTCTGTACCACTAGATGGAGTGGTGAGCTTCTGTGGTGTCTGCAGTTTGACTTAAACCTAATATTCCTTTTGTGCTTAGAATATTTTGCATTTAGTGTGAGTTCAGTGACATGCATGATTAGGAGACAAAATCTTGTACAATACTTTCATTAAGTGGCAAATTTTGTCAAGACAGCAAGACAAGTAATAGTCTAGTATACACAGTGGGAGGTGATGGATTCACAAAAGTACTAGGGCTGTAGTAATCGAATATTTAGGTAATTGAGTATTCTTCCGAAAATTTAATCGAGTAATCAGATAAAATGTATTTTTACTTAATTAAAGTGCAATATTAAATATGCAAGAGAAAATAAGACTCTAGGTCTCTTAAAAAGAACTACGTTTCCTTTTTTAAATAAAAAATATTTTTTTAAATGCATAGAATGCAATGCATACATCAAAAATAAACATTTAGGTATTACCCATTGTTTCTCTGTCTGTACTTGTACTGTGGCCAATAAAAATAAAGTGCATTTAAGTGCCATTCATTTGGGGTTTTAAATAAAGCATTTTCTGAGATGCAAAAACAAATAAAATTAATTACTTTCAAATTACTTTTTAAAGTATCAAAACTAAGGCATACATTAAATTCAAGCCTCTCCCATGGAACCTCTAAAATGGTCCTCGTGTAAGGGCGCCGCCATACGGTGATTTTACAGCGATATACCTCCATCCACCAGAGGGCAGGCTCCAAAAGCGGAAATATAAGGAGAAACCCATTGGCGACTTTACAAGAGTAAAACTCATGTTTACAGCCTGGTACAAAAGATGGCTCCGGTCTCTAGAGCTAAGTTTTTACTACATAACAACTTTGGGGGGGTGAATTTTTGATTAATATGTTTGTTTATGCTATCTGAAAACTATTGTTTTACTATGGAAAAGGCCCGGATGTAACGGCCATTTTATTGCCCATTCGTAATGACAATATTGGTGAATAGGGGACCAATGGGCGGATATCATCCATATTTATACAATCTATGATTAAATTAATAATAATAATACAAAAATACTGCCTTTAAGTCATTCAACTTAACTTTCAGAACTAAAAGTTAACTAAACGTTCTGAACATAAGTCTTCTTCTTGGAATGCTCTCTGAAAACTCAGCTGCTCAGTGGAACATGAAGTAGCTGTCCGCACATCTGTTCATACGAAGCTGTGATGATTTACTGAAAAAGGAGGTAAAAAAATAATAATAATTATTGATATTTATTACTAAGTAAGCTATAATATCATTATTATATAGCAAGTTCATGGCTGTGCATTTATAAATCCTATTCATGGCAATCAAACTAAATACTTGTGAATACTAGAATAATTTGTTTTATGGCTGCTCAATATTGAAGAAAAATGTGATATGCGATAACTAGCAAGATGCAATGTTCGATATACAATCATGGGATAATGCTTTTTTGAGTATGTAAAATAAATTTAAATGTATATTTAAAAACTGTAAATGATATAACCAACATGCATGTTTTCACATTATAAATAATCTAGTATATTTTATCGTAAAAGCCAATCATAACTTTTTTTTGCAGTAAATTAAGTCCTTTGGTAGCCGTGGTATAGCTAAACTGCTGTTAAATAATCTGGTGGTGTAACCCCTCCGCATCCGCGTGCGGTATATTTTCACATAATTGTACTGCCCGTCGTGGGTTGTCCATTACATAGTTAACATACTTGATTTAACAGCCCTCATCTTGACTAGCAATCACATTTATTTAATGCTGCATTGAATTTACCTTGTCCCAGGGTGACGGTGCTCCGGTCTGAGTAGAGTGGATGTTTTCTGTTGCTGCTGCAGCATGGACCACGTGCTGTTGTGGTATGCTAGCTCGATCTTGCAATGGACACGTACGCCACAATGTTCTCTTTACGTTTTAATATGAAACCCAAACCTTGGACAGTTTGAGTCGTTTTCTTCTGTTTGTTTCTTTGCTCATCGCTATTGTTATCAATCCCTTCCATTTTGCAGCTCGTGCGCGCAGTGCACCCTCAAATCAAAACACCGCTGACTCCTTCCGTCTCCTTCCGCTTTGTGGGTGACGTAAACGCGCTGTGTCACATAAAAAAAATCATTGCAAAACAAACTGACGTGAGCTTAAAAATAAATTAAAAGAAGCTTCGAGGCAGAGGAATTTGCCTCGAATATTTTTTGTAATCGAGTACTCGAGGAATCGTTTCAGCCCTAAAAAGTACATATATCTATTTAAATACATATAAGCTGTAATATTACTATGGCAAACATAGAGTTTTTTAAATAATATATTAATACAAAGGCAGACGTGAAAACATTTCTACAACAATCAGAGGCCTGAAAATGTCTATCCATTTTGTCTTTAAATTGCATATTCTATCATCTTGTCTCACAAAAATGTATATATTAACGTGAGACTAAATGTACATTTAAGTCTAATAGAAATATCTTTGTGAAAACATACAAATATTTTGTGTTTTTAAAACTCATATTGATGACCTTTTATACCACTTTGTACCACTAGATGGAGCGGTGAGTCAACAAACTGAATCAAAACGACATTACTCTGTCTTGGGTTTTGTGGGACATGGTTGATTTATGGCTATAAAACAGTAATTCGGAGTCCTGTGGCACTCATTTTTAAGTGCCACTTTGAACGTTTTCCATCGATGCTGCCATAAGATGTAGACAAATGTGTCCAAACGATATAAAATCTCTTTACTCTAACCTAAGCATTGTAACGTTTTGGCTTTCATGTGATTAACCTTAAAAATGAGCAGGTTGAAGTAACAACTCTCTCTTTGCTCCCACACTAAACTATTTATGTCAGGCTGTTATATAACAGCTAATCGAAGACAGAAGGCTGCTGCTGCAGCCGCTTTGTAAATCCAAAGTAGCCTGTAGTCGGCCAGTTTGGCTTCAGACGGATTATTGCAACACCTAATAGTCTGCTGACATTTGAAGTTTCTATTATTTTTTTAAGATCCAAATAAAAAATTTTAAATTATTCTTTTTTTGCTCTTTGTGTGTAGCATAAGCTATTGAACCTACTGACAGTTCTTTCAGGTTGGCTTGTTTTTTGATGTGTTGGTAACTGAGACATAGTCATGACGGAAACTACCCAGACTAAGACAGAAAAGGTTGTTTCAAGAATT
Organism: Perccottus glenii; assembly: GCA_024416835.2. NCBI lineage: Eukaryota > Metazoa > Chordata > Actinopteri > Gobiiformes > Odontobutidae > Perccottus > Perccottus glenii. Next base: position 9,521,207 of record CM044561.2, read on the forward strand.
TGTGTTTACACAGAACCTTTGTAGTGTATATGCCACAGTAACCTCCAGTTCAATGGACTTTTGGAACAGCCTCTACATACTGTGTACTTTCTGTTGGCTATGTTGTTTAAAACAGAACAAACTGTTTATTTGGCAACTTACATTTAATATTTAATAATCATAATAAACTCATGTGTTTCCTTGTTACATGTCATAATAATTTATTGGACAAAAATGCAATATTTTGCTCTGCGACAAAGCCTGCCAGAACATATTTTCTTTTCCAACTGCAATAATGCTAGTTTTTTATTATTATTATAATTATTGTTATTTGTGTGTACAGTGGCCGTGCACCCGGAAGGAGACTTATTTCAAGATAAAGTTGTGACTTAGTTTGCAGCAATAAATATACACTTTAGATTGATACATTATACCATGATTATGTGAAAATAGTGGATTGCATCAAAACATGCACAGGGTAATCTTATCATAATGTAGTCAAATCTGTTACAAATACATGCATTGCACACTACAACATGAAGCGTTACTAAGAGAAACATTGCTGTCAAAATGGCTCCCAACATCAAACCTAGTGCAAGACTAGGTTCTAGATCAAAATTATTGCACTTGATCAAGTTTTCTATCCATTTTCTGCTGCTTAACTGGGCTGGGTAACAAGGGGAGCAGTCTAAGCAGAGATGGCCCGGCTTCCCCCTCCCCAGACACATTCTCCAGCTCCAGAGCAATTTTATTTCAGTCAGCATTATTGTAATTACATGAAAGTCTACTAATTCTATCTAATTAAAATAATGCAGCTGATTTAAAATGCTGCGTATTTGTATTTTGGATGAGTTAAAGTGCGTTACATTTCAAGACAAAAAACTAAATCCCCTAAAGGCAAAGACTACAACACTACTCTCTGGTTTCCATAGACATTTGGCTTAAACACACTCATTACAATGGGCTTTGTCTCCATGTTTGGGCACCTCTGAGCCTCTGCTTTGTGTGAGTCAGGTTTATAGATCTCCCGTAGTGGACAGACATTTCCTTGCTGAGTTCATAACCTGCACTTTATGGGCATTTTTATCTTCTGTTGTATTACTGCAGGGTTTTTGAAGGCTGGATAATTACTTTTGACAAATAGTAGCTGCGCTGTAAAGTTTAAAAGCACTTGAGTACTTTCTCCGTGTCATGATTTGATTCATTTTAGGCCCTTGTCTGAAAGTGGTACTATAAATAATACTGTATTAAAAATCAGATGGAACATTTGGTGCTTTTTATTCACAAAGGCAGTTTCTGCGGAGGTATCCAAGTGAAAACATGTGGATCTGGTTTAAGATGTGAAGTGGTCTGTGCAGTTCTGAAGCCCCACTGCTGTGTCTCTGGGCGAACCGCACCTCATCTGATGTTTTCAGTGCCACTGCTTACACAAGATGTTTTTATTAAATGCATTATAAATGTTGATGGAATCCATGCAGGGAGGAAAAATGATTGAAGAGACACTATCTGGCTTTGACGATACACGCCATCTAAAGGTTTCAGAATGCAGTGTGCCAAAGTTCACATGGGTTAGTTTATCACAGATTTTAAAACTGCCTTCAAATTGTAAAAGGATTATTCAATAAAGAGATCCTGATACTATTGTGGCAAGAGGAACAATATGGAGACAAACGAGCAAAAATGGACATTCTTCACATCAACAACAACTAGAACAAACTGGGTCACAACTGGAATTTACGAGTTACAGCATCCCAAATGTCTTTTCTTCTTTGTTACATTTAAACTGTGAAATATTTCAAACAGTAAAATTCCATGAGACAGTGGTTAAATGGTTATGGATTACATTGGAGGGTGTCCAACAGTGTGTCCCAATTTGCAAACTTTTACATTTATTACTTCTTTATTATTACTTCAATTACTATTACTATTTCAAGTGTGTAAAATACATTCACTCTAAGATTTGCAAATGGACATCCAAGTGATGTTTATTAATAATAGGAATTTAGTGTACAACCACATATGTCATTTAATCATTTTCTTCCACTTTGTCCTGTTAGAGGTCACAGGTGACTGGAGCCTATCCCAGCAGCCTGGGCCTTAGACAGGGTACACCCTGGATAATGGCCAGTTTTCTTCTTCCACTTATTCAGTCACGGGTGCAGCGGTCTAAGCAGAGACGTCCAGACTTCCCAGACACTTCCTCCAGCTCTTCCGGGTGAATACAGAGGGGTTCCCAGGCCAGCCATGAGACAGTTCCTTCCCTGGGGCCTCCTTCTAGTGGGATACGCCCGGAACACTTCTCCAAGGAAGGTTCAAGGGGCATCAAGAACAGATGCTCGAGTCACCTCAGTTTGCTCCTCTCGATGTTGAGTAGGAGCAACTCTACTCCAAGCTTTGTACTTTTTTTTGCTAAATAATTATTTGGCTTAATCAATTTTAGCAATAATTCTTTTTTATTTGGTTGAAAGCTCCAGTTGCAGTTTTTGTGTAATGAGCCCACGCTCCTCTCACACACCTTCTTGTATGCTGTACATGTTAAGTCAGAAGGATTAAACAGGGCCCATTTTTGGTCGAAACATGTTAGCTTTTTAATTATGATTTAGCCTCTGGTATTATATATATATATATATATATATTAGGGCTGGGCAACGATTAAAATGTTTAATCGCGATTAATCGCACAATGTTCTGTGATTAATCGTGATTAATCGCATTATACACAAAATTTAATAATGAATTCTAAATTAGTGTACTGCATACATTTTAAAAGAACTGCTATATGAACAAAAGTGCAATAACATTTGGTTTGCACTTTAAACAACACTTTAAACAAATACTGTGCTTTTTACAGCAGTTAAAACATTTCTTGTAAATCTGAACTTAAACATTAATGTAATCAAATTAAATATTAAAACCAAAAATATTTGCCACTGACAGGGCATTAATATTTTGTTTAGTTTGTTATAGAAAAACAAGTTATGTCCAGAGCTTCAATCATAACATTATAACAATATAAACAATATAAATGTCATTACAGTCAGAGCATGTGAATGCAGTTCCCGCGCGTTTCACACACCCTCTCCCTTTCACTTGCCAAACTCAAGGGTGTATGGGTAATGTAGTCTCTGCTTTTGGTGGGGAATTAGGAAGCGTGCATTGTGAAGGCGCTCTGGAAAGCGGCAGAGCAGGCAAAGGATTAAAACCTCTATTAAAACAGATGTCGAAATGAGCCTACCAGTACGCTAAAAGCACGTTCTGGGCGCACGGAGAAGTGGCGGTACTGAGTACAGGTGCGTACCGGCCCAGTTAGAGCACTGGATGAGGGCGGCTCATACGTGCAGTCATTCGTCTTTCACCATACTAATCGGCCGACGTTAACGCGCGATAAAATAATTGTATTGAATTATTCATTAATGCGTTAACGCGATAAAAACGCGTTAACTTGCCCAGCCCTAATATATATATATATATATATATATATACATATATATTACATCCTTGTACAGGTTAGAGTGCATGGGCAGCCTTCTCTATTTGCAGTAGTGTTTTCCCACACTCAACCCTCCAGTTTCTTTTTGTTAAAGTGTTCTATCCAGTTTGGGAGGCAGCTGTTCATTGAGTCAATGTTAGGAAAGTTTTCTGCTCAAACATACATTTGAAATTTATAAGCAGAGTCAAAGTAGTTGGCAACACTTTATGACACTTTATACATTGTATCTACCTCATTAAGTACAATGTAACTGTAATAAGCTTGTTATAACAAACTGTAATAACATGTAACTACATAGTACATACATACCCTAACCCTACCTACAATATGTAAGTACACATAATGCCATTATGTATGTACTATGTAGATACATGTTATTACAGTTTGTTATAACAAGCTTCCCAACACTGACTCTATGAACAGCTGCCTCCTAAACTGGATAGAGCACTTTAACAAAGTTTCTTACCTCATGGATTTATGACACTGCAGCATTTGAATATTAACAACATATATCGCACACACTATACAATATTCCCATTTTAGTTAGGCCAGTGTGTCTAACCAATGTTGCCCCAGGGTAGCAGAAAACAGACCATGTTTCTCAAGAGCCCCAATAAAGCCATTCCTGTACTGTTTGTGTCCAAAGGAAAAGAAAACTATTCTCATCTCTTTAGAGCTTGTAGCAGTTAGCCAGATTTACTCAAACAAGTTAACAAACAAGCTTTATTCGCTTTTTTGGATTAACTGTTCCTGTTACTTTTTTTCCTCTGCATCATAGTCATGCTGTAGCTAGCTAGTATTTAGAACATGTCCAAATGAAGGCCTAAAAGTGTGGAGTAAGGCGTGTGTCCACTGAGTGATTTATATTTGTAATAAACATTCTGCATATTAAACCTTTTGAGCATCAGCATTAATTAAGCATTAAGGCCGAGTGCCGATGGTGTAAACTCATACATGTCTCTAGACGGGCCACGCTGTGGGGAGCTTGGCTTGCTGTGCCAATGAAAGAGGGACTATAGGCTACTCTCAATTTAAAATCAGGAAACCATAGGAATCATTGTAAGACCTTATCTTAAGGTGGAAAAATAAGTTATAGTGTTGCTTCAGTGAGGATGGTCTTTCCAGTCTCTCCTCAGTAACGTTGCCTTTCCCTTTTATGTTTCTGCTCGGTTGTTTAGACAGCTTACCTCCTACATGACAGTTCCCATCCTTCAGCTGCATCTGGGTGGTTCAGACCCACAGTGTGTTTGTGTGTGTGTGAGGGAGAATGCAGTGTTATTGTTCCAGCGTTGTGATAATAAGTGCCTGTGGTCATAGCAGTCTGTGAATGTGAAGGTTTTTGCTTTGTGCGTGCCTACCTCTTATCCCTGGACAGAGCATTATTTGTATGCACACTCCAGATGAATGTGTTGTTATTGTGTTCTTGGAGCTGAGAGGATACAGATGTGTGGGCTCTCTCTCATAGACTCGGTGTTACTGATAAACAGTCCAATCTCCAATGCCCCAGACACACTTAGACAACAGAACAGAACTGGACCAACAGCCACCAACATTTTCAGATACGTATATATTTCTGTGAAGCCATTGAAGTCTATACACTTTACGGAGCCAGACGTTACTATCATATTTGTAAAAAGGCACAGTTGCATGGTGAATATGAACTCCTCCCTTCTGGGGAGCTATCAAGCTTTTAAATACAAAAGTAATCATTTCAAGCTCTCTTTTATCCCAACGTCTGTCACTCTTCTGAACAAACCTGCTTAACAAATCCTCAGTTGGTCTTTTAGCTCTTCCTTTAAACTATTGTTTTTATCATTTTAATTGTTTTATTCATTTATGTCCTTTAGTCATAGTTTGACTTTTGAATTGATTGATTTTATTTATTATATTCTGTGCAGTTCTTTTAATGTATTACTTTGAGTTTATGCACTAGCCTCTTGCTTCTTATTTATTGATTTTGTACAGTAATTGTACTGCACTGTGTGCAATAATGTGTTATTGCAATGCCATATTCAATTGTATGTATTCACAGTTTACTTTATGACTTAGCAGGTGTTTTGCAACAAAATAAAAATGCCCAGATTCCAAAGTTTACATTTCTGTGGAGTAAGAATGTCTTCTGAGTAAGCAAACGGCCAAACTGCATCAGAAGCTTTGTGTTTTAGGGCGAAATGTGTTAAAAGATATTGTAACGTTAGTTGCTTTAGAGTTACCTGTCAAGGAGCAGTTCTGCATGGATCTGAATAAAATTCATCTTTTACTATGGCAAAAATCCCATTAAAGTATTGCAGGTCATATTGTGATAGCGATATTCAACTTTGTCATTCATTATTTCCTGTATATTTGTGTAGCCCTTGTCAGATGTGTCAGCACTTACTTCATAGTGATTCTATACAGTTGATTTAATATTTCTGATGTCTATATGACATCAAACTAAATTGCAACAACAAATATGTGTGAGTTATTCATCCAGGTTATAATAAAATGTTAATAAAAAAGCAGGCGGACACTGGATACAGTATAATCCCATACAGCCAAGGGTTGTTTATCTATGATGTATCAGACAAATTCTATTCTCTATTCCCTGTTTAAATGTTGTCTGCTAAGATCTTTGGTGAAATTACTTTTGCGGAAGTAATATGCTTTTTAATGTTATCAATGTTTCAAATAACAACATTCTGTCTGCTCCTGTTTATATGATTTATCAATATACTGTATAGTGCCAGGCATAAAGCTGAATTTAATAACCAAACAGCCTGCTTTACTTCATTCAAAAACACTATGTCCATTTCTCACACTCCTCAGGTTTCCAGTAAAATTTGGCTATTGGCATTAGAACAAAGTCATTCAGATACACTTTTATTATTGAAGTATTGATTACAAGGCCGTGGTAAATCATACTTTCCCAGAGTTTGTTTTTACGCTAGTTGACTGCGGCTGTAGCTACAGCAACCAAATAAGCCACACAGAGAATCAAAATGTCAGGGATTTTAGATCATAGTATGTCTTGGCAGAAGTAAAACTCTACTGTAGATGAGAAGACAGCTTTGGCCTCCAACATAAAACGCCGCTGTCATGCTTGGGATAATGCTAGGGTAGTTGTATGGGGTAATAGGAGGAATGGTGCTTTTCAAATGAAAGTATTTGGAGCTGTTTGTTTTTCTTTGCTTACAACTTATCTGCTTTGTGTTGTGTTTTCAGAGCAGCCTGCAGTGCACACCATGGGGTATAATGGCATCTTTGGAACAGCAGGTGGCCAAACTGAAGGTGAACGCCGAGGTGAAATTAGCAGATTTCCACCCTGATCTGGAGGACAGCCAACTCACTGCAGGTAAAAATATCAGCTCTGGCTCTCACAAACTCAAAATGGGCAATTATGTAACTTCTTTATGCTCCACATACAAAATTAGATCATCATAAGGAACCAAAGGCTGAAGGGATGCTAAAGCAGTACAGTACAGTTTGCTTTGTAACCCTTTTGGCAATGGAAACGTACCCATACTGACCCAAATTGTACCGTACCACTCCAGCGGAAAACTACAGACACAATAGAGCAGCGTCTTTTCAGTAAAAATAAAAATGGTGACGATTCCTGCTAAATAAAGTTTTTCCCCTTGTTAATTGCCAGAAATGAAAAGCAATGATGTACAAAAGGAGAAGAGTGATCAAAAATAGTGACCCAGATTTAGAAAATGAAAGAAGACCTTTATGTTGTAATGTTTTAATGGATGTCTTTTGGAACCAGTTGAATCAAATATTTTCATTGAATGGACTTCCATAAAATAAAACTGATAACAGCATTGTCTATATTAGGTAAGTTACATGACAAAACCTATTATAATCGAATCTATAATTTCCTTTGACATTATATGCATTCAGAAGAGCCTTAGTCATTTGTCTCTGTATTTGTGCAAACACAGAACACCGCCTGACTCATTGTCATTATTAGGAGCATGATTCTCTTCATGCTAGGGTCATTAAGAAATGCTCTTTGGCGTCTGGCAAACAAACATCAGACAAATCTATTACACGTCCTCGTTGGCCAAGCATCCTGTGTCTCTGCTGCCTGATCACATCACAGCCTCTGCCTCCGAGGTGTATTAAGCACGCACCAAAGCACACTGAGACAACTCACCACACGGGCTGTTATCTGTTCCTATTGGTTATACAACACACCTGTGTCAAGTAATAGCACAAAGAGTTTGGATTGTAAATAAGACTAAAATATCACCCAAGAGGAGCAGATTAAACTGTTTGTATCATGATTTACTGTAGAAATATATATCAAAGTAAATCTGGTTTCCATTTGATGCCAAAAGAATTATTGTGTAAGTTCAACCTACAATAACATATGTAAATATATGTACATTTAAAAAAAGAAATATAAACAAGAATAAAACTTTTGTCTCTGTGACAAAAAGGTCAAGCCAGAGACGCTATTGTAAAAGAAGAGCCTAACTCTAGTCCTAAGTGTCACATATTGAACCACTTTTGAACTTTGATTGAAATTGTGTGTCTGTTTTATCTCTGAATTTATTACGTTTTATTTAATCTGTTGTCATTTTTTACACCAGCTTGACAGATATACAGTATGACTGAATACATTGTTCTAATTTTGTCATATTATTTTTTGAACAAATGCAAATTTATTCTCTATTTTTCAGGAGAAGGCCCTGTATTCAAGGAAGATTTACCCGCTGAGTCAGCTTTCCACCCCAGATTTCCCCGTTCCTTGTCAGCCCCAAATGGGACAGGAGACATAGAACCCAGAGAGACCTGGTTCTCAGAGCTAACAAGAAGTACAGCACTTACTGATGCACTGGGGCAGCTTAAGACTGTTAACCCAGGTCAAGAAGATAACCAGCAACCCCAGAAGGTAGAGACATATATTTTTGGACTGCTCCAGCGCAGAGCCCTACCCCCAAGGCCTTCAAAGCCTCGCACTAGCCTGGCTCACGATATCCGAGCTGTTGGCGTGGTAAGGCAGAGTAGTTTATGCCGCAAAGATGAGCCGCAATCACCAAAGCAATTGTCTGTGCAAGTAATTCCAGAGGTTTCTACTCCAGTTGTTGTTCAAACCTACGTTCCAGAAAGGATCCAGCCACTGGTTGGCCTTACTTTGGACCAGGAACGGTATCCGGGAACTAGTTTTAATGACGAACCCCCACCTCCCTATCATCACCTTCAACAAAATGTCCAGCATCAACCCGGGCTTTACAACAAGCCAAAGCAGGCTCCTATGGTCACTAACCGATCAATATCATTGGAATATCCCTCTTGCAGGGTGATACCAACCCATGTGGACTCTAGCAACAGCGATCCAGATTCACCCCAAAACTTCCAGAACTACCCTTCCACAGTATCAAAGCCTCAGCAGGTGCCTGAGGCTGAAGACCATCTGGTCAATGCGGAGTATATCCCAGCCCAGCCTTGCCGAGCCTCCACCAGGGCATATGCCCATCATCATCACAGCTCGAGTAAGGGCTCTGGGGCTTCCAAACCTAATCGGAGCACGTATTCTCCAGAGAGAAGCCAGCATCAGCCAGATCAACAACCAACAGTTTCTCAAAGTCAGCCATCTAGATCTAGAAGCAATGCTAAGAAGTCTCGTTCCAGTGAGGACAAAAACGGTGCCACTCGGAAGCAGGGTAAAAAGGCTTGTAGGTCACAGTCGGAGAACAGTCTGCAAAGGGTACCTGAGCGCAAGTACAACACGGTAGAGCGGGATGGAGCTGGAAGCGGAAGTGGGAGCAGAGGAAGTCGGAGTAGTCAGTCTAAGAGTAAGAAGCAGCAAGGCAATGGAAGCTGCCGAAGATGGCAGTCCACCCTGGAGCTTAGCCAAGATGAGGCTGACCAACCACAAGTGCAATCCCCCATGCAAGTCCTTCAAACCGCGAACCAAAGGGACCACTGTTTAAAACGTACTCGCAAATCTCGCCCTGCGCATCCGTCCTATGCCTATCCCAACCACAACCACCACCTTCATCCCCATCACCAACACGCTCACCATCACCAGCACGTGGAGTACCATTTGGAAAGTCGGCCGGTTGATACCTACCGTCACGTGGCTCAAGGAGAGTCTGAGTCTAGCATGAGTGAGGCCGACTCGCCAGATTCTAGCTCTTTGTCCAGTGACTCAGATGAAAGTGGAGGTCTGGTATGGCCGCAGCAACTTCCACCCCAGCTTTCCCACCCATCCCCCGCCGCTGCACCTGGGGCACCTCTGCAGCAGAAAGCATTTGTCAAGATAAAGGCCTCGCATGCTCTCAAGAAAAAGATCCTGCGCTTCCGTACTGGTTCACTCAAAGTAATGACTACTGTGTGAAGTGGAATACTGGTCAAACACACGCTGGTCATTAGATTAGTGTTTTGGTTCTGCCACGAGACTTCCACAAGGGAACTTTTCCCCGAAGTCTATGAAATATGTTAAATGAATTTTGCATTATGTTGTACAAAATGACTCTGTACATAAAGGTACTAAAATGACTAAATGAACATGGTCTTTCAAGATGTGACAAGATGTAAAGGAAGGAAGTAGCTTTTACCAAGTTGGCATTCAGTTTTTGGTTGTGTGGATCCTTGTCATAACTGTCTAAACTATTAAACTAGTTGAGCTTACTTTGAACTTTCAGAACAATAAAACTTTTAGAGGGTTTAAAATCTGCACCAGCAATTACTTGACCTGAAATTGTAATCGGGTCTTTCTTCTGGCTGTAGACATAGCGACCATGTCTATGATATGTTGAGCACTCAATCTTGAATACAATACAAATCTTACCAAAGACAACATCTTTACATTAAACAGCTAACTTTCTTCTCCAGTTTCATCAAGTTGTTATATTGCTCAATACAATTCAATGAGAACATGTAAACCATAACTAAAATGCCATAAATATATGTAAAAAAGGCTATAGCTACTAAAGGTTTCACACTTCAAATACATAAGGTACTCTTACTGGCCACATTGGTCATTAAATGGCACCACTACATACAGTATTCCCACAAATAATGCTGACGACTAATGCAGGGTTGCATTGAAATGATCCTAAACTGTGCACATTGGGAACTTATTAGAAGCATAAAACGCCATAAAAACAGGCCTCATGTGATTGTGTTTTATGTTTCAACCTAACTTTTATTGCTTAAGTGATGTCTACCTGTTATTATGGAATTCCTGTTGTATATAAGTAACAAATTATAACTTAAGACGAATAGCCAAGTTAATGCATTCTACATGTTGGTGTTTTGCAGTTTTTGTCCGTGTATTATAATTTATGTCTCAGTTTGGGGAGGAAATATGACCGCAGTGCATTAATGCATAGCTGTGAAAGAGATGATTGTTAAAACAGGTCCAGAGAGACATTTTATCTGAAGTCTGTGGTTTTGGAAAGGTCTCATTAGAGAGTAAACGATTTTGGTCTTTGGCAACTTGATAGATTGAGATTGAACAACAAGATTAAGTAATTTAAATAGTCTTTGGTGAAATAAAAAGTCACACCCACGGAGTGTTCTAAATCTTTAATGACCTTTCATCTATTCAGTTTGAACATGTGAAAACGTTTCCTGACAAAGAATGTACTTAATGTCTCCATGTCACTTTGAATATGTCAGTATTATCATTAACAGTGCACTAGCCCACCTATTATTATATAACTTTTTTGTATGAATCTTATGCAGTGTTTGTATTAAAATGTATAAAAACAGCAGAAACAGAGTTTGTAGTATGTTTCTTTAATTGAAGTCGTAAATCTGTGGTACGTCCCTTTTTTATGGAAATGATTTACTGCATCAGCGTGTTAGGTGTCACCATATGGTTAAGCGGACCACACACGCTGTCACACACAGGTAGAGCGTAGAGACACACATATGGCAGTCAACAGTCACAGTGTCGGTGACGGAGGCGCTGAGTGACTGAAGGGTGGGGGAGGGGACGCAAGGAGGAGGGCTGTGGTTTAAGTGGAAAGTTATGGGCTTAAAAGGGAACGTTGGTTTGTTTAAGAGAAATGATGCCATTGGCGTTCTGTGGCCAGTATTCCACAGTTAAATGTCACAAGGTGAACAGGACAGAGACAGAGTGGATGAAGATGGATTCAGTCATTTATGTTTTAAGAATTAAAACTTTTTCACTAAAACTTGACTTACTCACTGCTGATGATCGATTCTGCAATTAGTTATATTAAAGCGTACAGTTCAGTGTAAGAGTACCAATCTGGGTGAATGGGGCTGTAAATGGAGTGCAGAAATATATGTTTTGGACTGATCCAGTAGCCTGGTTGTACTTACATATTAGATATGTTTCAATACATGGGGTGCTGTCCATTCTGTTTTAAGAGAAACATTTTTTATCACAAATTTAAGTTGTGAAAGCAACTTATGCTTTGTTGACACAATTTAAAAGAAAAATCTCAAAGTGGAATTAGGATTCACCAAATGCAAATGTAGACTACTATGATTTATATTACATAGAAATGGTTTACAGATTTTATGTTTGAACCAAAGTCCTGTCTCAAGACAAGACTTGGGTTTCAAACCTTTATTTCCCCGAGGGGAATTTGTTCTGCACCAAGAGCTTATAAAACAGAGATACAGATGATATCACTGAGGACAAAAAACACCTCCTCTTCCGGATTCAAAGGTTTGCGTTTTCTATGGAGAAGGAACCTCATCCTTAGCCTGTCCCTGATTGGTTGTATGCTTTTTCAATTTCCCTGCAAATCTTGGTACTGCCCCTTGAATTCGTATTGGTTGTATGTCTACTTGTTCCGCCTCCTGGAAATCAAACTCAAACCAAGAGAGACCAGACCTATAATTTGCATAGAATAGTAAAATAATTAGGCCCTTGTCCTTGAGTAAACAAATGGCCAAACTGGCCAACCCGTGACAGAATCTTTGTATCTTGGGCAAAAAGCAGTCTTAGAAGTTTAGAGAAATAAACTAGAAATAAATTAGTTTGGGGATTTTATCTACTAAAAACCATCTCACTCAAAAATGTGGCCACCGAGGCGCCATGTTTTAGATCCACTGTTGTTGAGCTGTCAGTGTCCATATTAACAGAGTAATATATGTATTTCAGCTTCGACATCTACTACTATTATATGACTTACCCTGGAACTTTTAAATGACCCGCAGTAACTCGTACCTCTGCCATTAGCATAAATGTGGCTTTCTGGTTTGGCCCTAACACTAACTGCGCTGCACTTATTAGTTCACAATCTGACACACAGCCCTTACTCAGCAGATACACACAGCCAACACATCCATCAGACTCTGGCCTGGTCTCATGCACACAGTCACCTCACCTCCTGATCTGCACTCTAAAGCAAGCTACCAGGAGGACTGTGAGGGGATTTCTGAGGGCTTGGTTGTTTTTTATGACGTTAGGATTGAGTCCCAGAGGCATGAGTTTATTACAGTGGAAATGGGACAGAGAACAGAATCAAGAAAAAAGTTGAAAAGCCAGTTTCAGCTTGCTGTTTGGAATGGCGATCGCTCAATCTGACCCAGTGGCAGTAGTGACATAATACCTACATGACACAATGGCATCCAAAATCACAAACTGGTTCCTTTATTGTGCACACATCAGAAGGTACATGTTCTTGCACTAAGTTCTACATCAGAGGGTGGTGAATAACCAAAGATAATGTTAGTCCCAAAGTGAATACTACTGCTCAAAATGCAGCCATTACTTCCTTGTTGACATTGGTGTAGAGTCGACCAATGGGAATGTCCCTTATTTGAGTGCAAGAATGTGATGGGCCACAGATTAACATCAACTAAAATCCTTAAGTACAAAATAAATAAAATAAAATAAAATAATACACTTTAAAGGTATTAGAAAAATAAAAATACAATTTGGTTAATTTGTTTAGTTAAGAAAAGAATCATCCAGCAGCTCTTCCAAGATGGCTGAGCAGCTTGACACAGATTAGCTAATGACTAGAACAGCTTTAGTAATTTCAGCCCCATCGGAAACAACTAAACTTCTACAACATTTACATTTATGACCTTACTTCTATCACACAATCCATCTCTGGAGCCATTTTCCTCTCTGCCGACATCCTCGTCTTTGGCTCTCATATCCTCCGCTGCTCTCCTGCTCCTTCATCCCTCCATCTGTTAGTAGTTAGCAGAAACATGCTCCCTTCAGGGCCAGGAACCTGGAGTATTTCCTGCCCTGCCGAGAGCGAGGCGGGGGGAGAGAACAGAGCGCCTGTGAGAGTCCGAGGAGGAAACACACACCGACGGAGAAGAGGAGGGCGAACGAGGGGCTGCTGCGCACATCTGGCTTTGATTAGAGCAGACAGCGGTCGACGCTGAGGGGAGACAGAGGGCCTTTATTTGTGGCACTTTCGGGGATATGCTACCTAGGATTGACCTATTTCTATCTTCTCCGTCCTGTTTGATTTCTGTTAGATTTCACCCACTTTTTACTCACTTTTCCGAGCGTTCAGTTCATCCCGTGTCTCTGTGGACATCGCCTCCCTGTATTCTCCAGTCAGCTCCTATTTCTCCAGCCCCAAATGTTGTCTTTATTCAGTCCTGCGTAATACAGTCAGTGCATTCAAGACAAGTTACATGACTTTTTTAACCCTAATGAAAAGTATAAAAGAACAACCCAAACTCCAAAACGAAAACATAGTGCTTGCTAACTTCCTGGCAGTTTTTGTTACCGTTGCTTATGGCTGTTGTTGGAAAACAGTAGCTCATTTACCTAAATAAGTAACATATAAATAGTAGCAACATTTAGGATCCTGTCAGCTACAGTAATCAGATGTTCAGATGTCAGATGATGTCACAGTTGATTGGCTTGCTTTCTCCCAAAATTATGCTTAGTGTTTTGAGCTTTGAGTCAGCCATCACTTTTGCAAGAGAGTCACCATCTTTGTGCTTTACATTTATCCTTGAAAAAAACACCTGGAAAGGATGATACATGCCACAGTAATTCATTCTGCAAACCTGTGATATGTGTATTCATACAGTATAACTGGATGGCATGCAAACAAAGAGCAGCATTGCTGAAGCCACAACCAATCAGAGGACAAGATTTGATAGAGTCTCAAGAGGAATACTCTCTCTGAAAGTTTTTCAACTCGTCTAAAATGCAACAGCAAGAGTACTAAAAGGAGAGAGTTTATCACATCTGTGTTAGCCTTCCTTCCTTAAGGCCCGTCTTATCTTAAGCCCTTTCCACACATGTCCTCAAACATTCTCCTGACCCATGTTCACACACTGGAGGATGTTCATTCATACATGTCAGGAGACATTCTGGTTGCTTTTACTGAGTGTTGTGGGATCGGCAGAGCGGAGTATGGTGCTTAGTTAGTTCAGCCATTTACAACACAAAGCAGGATTGACAAATGAGCTCTCCTTGAGGTTTCTCTTATTTTCCCTATCGCTGTTTTTTTTGTTTTTCTCCTCAGTCTTCACCCTGATGATGTATGGTCCAAGGCGTGTGTCCAACAGGTGTTGTCTTGTACAGTCTGTAAAGCCCTTTGAGGTTACTGTGAGATTAGGATATAGAAATAAAGCAAATTTAATTGAAAAGGTTCATGATTGTGTTGCTTCAGGTGTGAATCTAGCATGAAAGACTGGCATGTGCTTTTGATTTGTGCTATGTGTTGGTAATAACCCTGTGACATCATGTATCACTTTATTCAGGTCACTAAATGAAACACGTCGTTCTCCCTTGACTTTGACTACATGAGTTTATTAGGTAAATGTGTCTCAGTGAAATATAATAACAAAGTTGGTTTGAGAAAAGAGCCCCCGTTTCCTGCACTAGTTCTATTTTTTTCTGTCAATTTTATTGCTAAGTTCACTCCAGGCCCACAGTTTGTCTGCTGTATGCAAACAGTGTATGAAATGTGTATCTTTATTGTTGACATACTTCATTTCCCACATGGCTTTGAGCGGGACTCTTGCGATAGCCTTGTTTTGTTCAGTCGTCAGCGTTTGGCCTTGCTGTTTAGTCTGGCCTCAGTCTAAAAACAGAGCAGGCCCAGGACCCTGAGCCGACAGAGAGTGAACGTTTGGACGTGCAGACAAACTGAATGAAGCTCAGTGTCAGCGTCCCGTCAAAGAACTCTGGGAAATGTCAACCAGGCTCTGACAGACCCTCCCCCGGGACACCCCTCAACCTCCCCCCATGGGTTGGTTTTAACCCTCCGAAGCCCACCGCTCACCCATGAATGAGGGAGGCTGAGCCAGGATGTACTTCTGAAACATGGGTCATGTTGAGAGTGGGATTAATTGGGAATCCCATTGTCAAGAGGGCTGTGTTTTTATTCTTGTGTACTCTCGGGTTAGTACTGGTTGAGTTCTAGTTTAGTTCAGATTTAATCTAAGTTTAGACCTTACTTTAACACTGGTAACACATTGTTTTGTAGACTTTGTAGACATTGCTATCTTGGATATAGCCTAGCGCTTGTTCTGATTCTGGTTTAGTTCCAGGTTAGTCTTGGTTTAGTTGTGGATTTAGCCACAGTTTCACTTTGCTTTAGTCATGATTTAATCCTGTTTTAGGTTGTTCTATTGTTTTAGTCCTGGTTGGGTTTTTATTAGGGTATTTTCACATCTGAAAGTCCAGTAAGAACTCAATAATTGTTACACAGTATTTGTTAGGTTCAGAAACTTTTGGTTTCACACTGCAGTTTTCAAAAGCAAACTATCAGACTTTCCCTGATGTTGAGATTACTGTCGTCGTGGGGGTGCCTCCTGTAGACAGGTGCATGTCTCTGCAGAGGCTCATTTTACAGTTAAATGGGAGAAATACAATAATCATGGTCGACATGTTACTGTTAATATAGAACACAAACAGCTGAGACTTCAAATGCACTGTTCAAGACATGATTTGAATTGCTTTAAGACTCATTAGGGAAACTGTCGGCTTCACCGGAGGCATCTGTCGTAGTGTAGCGATAAATATAGAGCCATATAAATGTAAAACAAATCTAAACTAATCCAAAGTAATCTATGCATTATGTGTGTTTCTAAACCCAACCAATATCTGTTTTCCCCGTTTATTTCCTTGTTTGCTCTTCCTCTGTTTAATTGGTCATAATTTATGGTTCAAAAAATGATATTTATCCCCAGAGGGAAATTTAGAACATCTATCTGTATTTTGAGGAGTATAACTGTGTTGGTATTTTGAATTAATTTAAATTGTGGTGTGTTCTATAGCTTTTCAAATTCTACATAAACAAGATCATTTTGGTAACTGACTGACCGCACGTGTGTGCTGTCAGTGAGATGTTAGAGAATATTAACAAGTGGTTTGATATTGAGCAAACATGTAGGCAACAACCTACAATATACATAATGCTTAGAACTACAGTATATTCTAAAAAGTTTCCTTCACATAATACTTATACATTACATCAAACTGAACTTTAGACATTTACAAGACATATTCAGCGCTAAATATACATAAAAACTGTGACTTGTGTGACTTTTGCAAGCTGTGATTGGCCAAAGCCCCCCAACCAGGCCTGAAAATTCCCATCTATTAA
Organism: Perccottus glenii; assembly: GCA_024416835.2. NCBI lineage: Eukaryota > Metazoa > Chordata > Actinopteri > Gobiiformes > Odontobutidae > Perccottus > Perccottus glenii. The sequence goes on from CM044561.2 coordinate 9,538,183, forward strand.
AATCCCTTGTAATAGTATAATATATATAGTATAGTATAGTAATATAGAATAGTATAATAGTATATATATATATATATATATATATATATATAGTCTGTTTGACTGTGCCTGATATTGTCTATGTTAAAGTAGAAAGCATGTCACCATTAAGGACATACACAATATACAAATAACATACACAAACAGCGTGAGAGCTGTAGAAATGTATCAAATGGAGTCTATAGCTTTTTTACATTCTTCCTCTATCTGCTAATGATAAAACAACACAGCAGCCAACATACTTGAAGTCTAGCCTACATCTAAATGTCTACTTTTTATCTTGAGAAAACGACAAATCCCAATTTTTTTGCTGCATTGTATCTTGTTCATGATAAAGTGTAGCATGTAGCAGTTTAACATTATTACTCCATTCCCCCAAGGCTTTCTGTCTCCATTTTTACTCCTTCCAGATCATACATCAAACACTGTTATCTGTTTGTAGAGGTAAATCCTATCTATGACCATATATCTCCAATGTAAACTCCATCATTCCTGTCCCGGGTGCAGCATTAGTGCACGTAGGAGTGCTGACTGCGTGCGGAGATATCGGCCTGTCGTCTGCACTCTGGAGGGTAAAACATGCTGACTCGAGAAACTACTACCTCCACGTGCTTTTCCTGATTGACACTGTCAACACGGATCGACTCGGTCAGCACTGGTCTGTCAGCGACCGTGTGAAGTCTGCACAGTGTCGGCTTTCAGGAGGTCTGTTGTCTTTTGTGAAGTTATTTACAGTTACATTCATTAAACATTGCTCTGTCATTAGAACTTCTTTTTTTATTCATAGAAACATTTTGTAATTTAGCTCGGCCTATGATGAGACCAAAACGGACTGCAATGACATAATTCTTCGCCTGGGCCATTGCTGAGTACTTAGGTAGATAGGTCATAAATACAACTGTGGTCTGTTGGGGGAGCAGTGCCATAAAGAGGGACATCAACAAACCCAGTGGAGTGTGAAGCTGGTTAGGTCATTGGCTGCAGTTTGGAGATGTTTGAGGGACACTGAACAAACTGCTCTGCATCAGGACAATCTTCACCCGACTGTAAAGGCACAGAGGAGCTTGTGCTCTCTGCCTCAAGGAACATCATTGGGTTAAAAAAAACCTGAAGGTACCTGAAATACTTGTCCAGGATGAGTAAAAACTTCCCCAAAAATGACAGAACATTACTTATACCTCACTAAATACACCCAACTAGCATAGTGTATAGCATTCTCCTCTTGGTTGTTCCTTCAGGGTTAGCCATCCTTCCACCGTTGTATATAATCCCTCCTCTGAGCGTGTCCGAACCATCTCAAGCTGGCCTCTCTGACTTTATCTCTGGAACATCTGACCTGACCTGTCCTTTTATGGACTCATTCGTGATCATTCCTTGTCACTCCCAAAGAGAACCTCCACATCTACAACTCTGCCCCCAGCTCTTCCTTTTATCTCAGTGCCACAGTCTCCAAACCAAACAACATGTCCACTCTCACTACCACCGTCCTGTAATTCCTTTCATTCTTTCTGCATTGTTCTGTATTTTTCAAATATGTATTAATGTTAATCTGTAAAAAAAAAAAGGTTTTCTGCTTATCTGTGATCATATCTTATCATGAACTTGTCACTTGCTGTGATAAATGTAATATGTGCAAGGCATTGATGAATCCTGAATTGTAGCAGATAAATCACAATGCCCTTACTCTGACGACAGTTGACATATTCTGATAAAAGAGATGAAAGAGAAAATGTGTTTAGACTTGAGTCAGTAGGCCTTCAGTAGGTTTACAATTGTCAAAAGTATAGTTTGCATCAGAACAAGGAGCGCACGTTCAAACCCTAATAACCCAAAGGGAAATAAACCAAACTGCTTCCTTAGCAGGGGGCTACACAAAGCATAATAGATTTTTACATTGTAGTTCTGATATAGCCTATTCAAAATATCTAAATTTGAAAATGAAGTAGCAAACAGTCTGTATTAAGGCCTGATCAGGGTCAGTTGACTGAAACGTTGCTAAAAATAAATGTTGGAATAAGAGTGAGACATTGTGCTGGAGCTTATATATTTAAAAAGTAACAGAGTGTTGCTTTAAAATGCGTTCAGGCTTGTTCTAGTACTGAAGCCAGGGATGTGTGGGTGTATTATTTTGCTCTGCTGGCCTCTAGTGGCAGCATGCTGTAATCACAAAACCTCTGACCCAGAGCTGTAAGTGGAAAAGATGCACTTGATTAAGAGGTTTACAGGCCTCTCGTTAACCTGCTTTAGTGGCTTCAGCGCTGTTCCACTTATTGAGGCATCAATCACTTCCAACAGGCCTGGTTTGATGGAGAAGGCCTCTGGAGGAAACACATGAGGAGTGGAATAAAACAAGTGTTTTCTTTTCTCATATTTTTGGTGTGTTCAATTAACAAATAATTGAAAATGCAATAAGAGCCCCTGAAGACATGTTTGACAAATATTCAGAATATTTACATTGCAGATATGTGCATAATTAATGTGAGTTTGTAGTTTGGTTTTGTTGGTTGTTATGATAAGAACCCCATCTGATCTGTAAAATACTTTTAGTAAAGCAAATGGTAAAATTACCAATATCATAATTTCTTAAATATATCAATATTTAGTCATTTAGCAGACACTTTTATCCAAAGCGACTTCCATTAAGGTTCCATTCACCAGTGTTACAGCTGGAACACCACTGGAGGCAAGGAGGGTTAAGTGTCTTGCCCAAGGACACAACGACAGTATGAACTGTGGGGAGAGCGGGAATTGAACCTACTACCTTTTGGATGAAGGACGACCGCTCTACCACTGAGCCACTGCCGCCCTAATTTACAATCTGGCCTTGTTAAAATGCCATATCTCTATCTATTTGTTACAAATTAAATGATATACATTAAAAAACAGGCCTCAAGTTGCTGTTATTCTTTATTAATCATGAATAGATTTAAATAAAAATGATAAGAAGACGGAAAATATATTACAACATATATTACATATTCCTCCAGGTCAAAAACATAGTGTTTTTTGTAATATTGATTTTTTTTTTTACAATTAACTCAAATTCAAATGAACAATAACAATACAGTGTGACAGACATGCAACTGATGCAAAATTAAGTGTTGAAAAGTTATTTGCCTCGTCATATTTTTAAACCGTGTAGAGCCGTTGTGAGGCAGAAACACAACTCCTTTTACAAAACTGCTTTCACTGTGCAGATGCTGGACAAATTCTTTAGAGAACTGGGATGTTCTGAGGTGACTAACACTGTGTAGACAACTGGGTTTAAAAGAAAAGGTGTAAGGTGCAAGGAAACTGATGAACTACTGATGCTGGACACTATTCAGGTTGCATTCCTTTGACAGTGGATAGTGTTGCATCAGGTAAGTGCAGGAGTTATTCGACATATCACACGGTGGAGTGTTGTAAATCAACACAAAGCAGGCACCCTCCTTGCTTTTGTGACAATGTAACACTAATCTAGATCTTTTGTCTCTAACTAATAAATGAAATGGTTAATAACAGCGCTAACAGTGTCATGCCGGGGTTCAGTAAGCTCACCCTGACAACCGTTCATTACAATAGCTGCAGAAGATGTGCATCACTAAGTAAAACAGACCTGAGAAGTCCTCACAGTTGTTGCTAGGACTCTGTACACAGTGGCAGAAACAGTGGCCACACGGCGACAACAAGAAGAGACCACGGTTTTCAAAAACTAGACAAGCGTCAGTCCAAATTAAGTCCGAGAGGTTTCTGACTCTGAGGTTACACACAGTGGAGGTTCAGGTGCAGTGCGGGTGGTTAAGGTCGTTGCCATAGCGATTCAGCTCCGGAGACAAGGTGGGGCGGACTCTGGAGGGGTGGGGGACGCGGGAGGGGTCAATCGGGACAGGGACATCTGACTCTGGGAGGGGCCGATGGAGGACTTCCTGGAGCTGGAGCTGTGACGATACATAAAGAAGGTAAAAACATTAGCACAGTACTGCATGTTGACTGCTCGACAAATTAAAACCTCCACTTCTTTTCTAACTTTTTAGCTTTGGTGCTGTATTGTGCAACAGGCAGTGATATCAAAGGACAATGGGAAAGTGGAAGCCCTCGTGAACAACCTAAATGCAACAGAATTTTTGTGTTTTTTGGTGAAATGTGTTCCTCCCCCAAAACACGCTTACTGTGTGTCTGTGTGCATGACTCAAAAAAAGGTTTCAAAGAAGGCATCTGGACTTGTAAATTCTAAGTTCACCTGATACGAGTGCTAACTTTTATATCCCTCAGAGAGAGTGGTTTACCTAAACATCTTCACCTTTATACCTACATCTAGATGCTTCTTTGAAATCTTTTCTTGATTTTTTTCTGGATGTCTGAGAACCTCCACAGACTGTGCATAGCCAAATGAAATAACCATATCACAACAAGAATGACCAACATATTCCTATTCAATGTACAGTATCTATAAAGAACAAAACCAGAATGAGCAGAGGGCAAACATGGATCAATGAGGAGGTAAAATGCCTTGTTAGTCTTCGGGGCAGGCTCATGTGGTGTAAAAGTAAGACTAGTGCATTTAACACAGCAGCTTTAATTATTTTGTTTAACATCCATCCAATCAGCCTAAGTACTAAGCACCATCTGCTCTGTCTCTGTAAAAAGCTCATTCTGTTGTGTCATGAGCTAGAGCAAACTAGAGGGCATCCTTTTCTGCTTTAGTCCGAATTAAAAGAAGCAGATGACCGTACTACTGTAGAGCTGTGTTATACAAGTATGAGGCATTGTAATGGTGTTGTGTCCCTTACCCCTCGTCCACCCCGATGTCGTCCTGCTCCCCGTCCACTGAGCTCTCTGTGTGCTGACAGCTGTCCTCATCCTCCTGGTCGCTGCTGCCGCCGGTCCTCGGTGGCCAGCGCAGCTCCCCGCTCTCCGCCTCACACTGCTCCGTGGGCTCCACCACGAATGGAGGGCAGACGCTCCCTGCGGTACAGGAAGTCCTCTGGGTACGAGCCCGAATCAGAGTCGTCCTCGTTGGTTTCAGGAAAGATCTGGAGAGACATTAACAAATTTGACTTGCTTTACATAACTACACTAACTCCATATTCTATTTTAATCTTCATCCCACGTTTAAGTTGACTGCATTAAGTCCATTTAATGCCACAGAGCTTATATCATATGCTTTCTTCATCTAAATGCCCCTAGTCAGTGAATGGCTGACTGTCTAAGTGTTAGCCTTGCGTCTAACTGGCCATTGTCCTGTGTGTACCCTGCCTTAGGCCAACAGCTGCTGGGATAGGCTCCAGTCATCTGTGACCCCTAATGGGACTAAGCCAAAAGAATGAATATACAAATGAATAAAATTTAATTGAATTGTTTGAAACTCAAAGGGTTTGTGGTGAAAAAATAAAATTCAGACCACAATATATTTTAAATGCACAAATTTGCATTAACCACCTAAAATCGCTAATTGTATATAAACAATATGGTTTTCAGAAATAATGTGTATGGGTAGAAAATATTAGTGTTAATATTTGAGATCAACGTTTTAATATTTCTATTTTAAATAGAGCAATAAGTGTTACTTAAGCTAATGGTTACATGCCAAAAGTCACAGAAATCATACACAGTTTGTCTTTGAATCATTTAATTAAAGATGGCGATTCCTACCAACTACTGTGTGCTGTTAGTGAGTGGGTAGAAGACATGAATGTGGCTTAGTACTCAGTGGCCTAATATTTAGGGAGAGAAAAGGTCTCCGTCTGATCAGCTTATCAATACTAAGTACTAAATCATACAGCTCTACGTTAGTGTATCTTTCAATTTTGCACTATTGCATCTTAGCCGTTTCTCTGTAGACCTTAGTTTATGAGTTGATTGCTCCCACAAATAAAACAACTATATAGCACCGCTTTCCAATGTTCTCTACATCAGCAAAACCTGTGATCATTTGCAGCAGAAACCATGTGTAGTCACGTAGTTGTACACATTTCACCTGTAAAGCAATGTATAGCTGTTGACACCATCTGGCTGGTAACCCAATTGGTTGTATTTATATTTTAGTGTCCTCAGAGTTTGCCCTGAGTAAGGTCCAATAAGGCTTGAAATGTTGTTGACAATAAACATGCAGCTATTTGGAGGAGGTGTGCAGGTGTGACCTCCTTTTCTCTGTGTGACGACAAATCTGTGTATTCCACACTCCATTTGATATGTACTTGTAATTAAAACAGCAGCTGTCTTTTCCCTCTACAATATGCAATTCATTAGTCCTTACACCTCCTTGATTATTGACCATCATCTTGAATGTTAATATTGCAATCAACTTTTCCAAGAAACATGACACTCTCCAAGCCGTCATAGGATGGAAAAAATACAATAAGACCCACATGGGATAATTTCAAACAAACCAAACCTTCCACCTTGTCAAACAAAAACAGGTGAAGTCTCCATATAAAGTGCCTAGAAACACTTAAAACATATAACATATTAAGAGCCTAACTGGGGTCTCAAGTCAGTTCTCAATGTAGATCAGGCCACGTCAACGTCACAACAAATGTCTTCTTTGAACAAACATTGAGGGAAGTATGGCCCAGAGTGGCAGCCTCTGAGTCTGTGTCACCACAGGCCAAAAGACTCCTCAATGAGTTCAAAAAAGGGGAATAAGGTGGAAGGGGAACAAAAAAACAGGGTGAGATTGGCTCTAGTAAAAAATGATTTGTGCAGTCCATATTGGTCAGATGTGGTTTCACATGTTTGTTAAGAGTTCAGGTGATTGAAATTGAAAAGGATGTTTTGTTGGCAGTGTATACGAATCTAAAAACATAGTCTTACAGTTTTGTCTGTTGTGTCTAACACGGACAATTGTGTGTAGTGTTTTGCAAAACACTATGAGTAATGTTATGCAAAAAGTGTAATGCTGAAAATGTGTGTGTAGTTGTGCCACTGAGATGACTTCATTGGAGTCTAGTTTTGAAAAGTGTCCATTTATTTTGACTTTAGAGTCTAAGCAATTGGAAAAAACAGTAATTGCACAAGGGTCTATGTAACCTTTGTTATGATCAGACGGCCAAACAGAAAAAAAAAGAGCAAGCACGTCTTTTGTAGTGATGCTTGCTAAAATAAAAAGCAGGCATGGACATTTATCCAGTCTTGTTGCCCGGGGAACAAGTATATTAATTCGATTTTTCTTTTTTGTTTTAGCCGTTAATACATATCTTCCATTTTTTGCCAATTGCTTAATTTGAATTGCTTGTTGCGCTTTGTCACTTAGAAACAAAAGCTGTGTCGTTCGATATGTCGCAGCCAAACGGATTGTGGGTAATTGGTAAATTTTCAAATTTTGGGATCAATAAAGTCCTATCTAATCTTATTTGTCTAATCTTAATATCCTTCAGCAAAGTCACGTCACACTTGATGGAAGTGTGCATAAAGAGCAGTGGAGTGTGGTTGGGACCAAAGACCTGGGACGCACTCCTCAGTGGGAAAGTGCGAGTATTTGACAGTCTGCCAATGAGCTTTCTGCTAACTCATCTGTAGCATGTGTATAGGGATAAATATTAATCATAACCAACTCTACTCTGACACAATGTATTTTTTCAGTTCTATTATTCCCTGTGGCACTATATAGTGTACCTATATGCATTATTAAAGAGTCAAAGGCCAAGCTGATTATTGTTTCTGAAGTTAGTTAAGCCATAAAACTGACTAAAACTGAGGGTGTTATGACACATACCTGGTAGGCTCTGCTCCCTCGCCTCTGTCCAGCAGCGTCCTCCATCGGGGGCTCTACTTGACCTAGAAGGGTCATACTGCAGACATATGGCACTCATCAACACTGGCATTACTCAGACGTAATTCTACTCGGATCTCATTTCTGCACAATGACCGTTACATCATCCATCAAGTTGGTTTTCCTTTTGCTTTTCTTCCCTTAAGCCGCCTTTGAAATTTAAATACCCAGAAGTCTGTTCCCGAGAATTAAAGCTTTAAACTTGTCTGTCAACATCTGGACAACTGCAAGTGGATTTGAAGAACTGAAGAGCTGCAGGTACTGATTATTTTCAGTACAGAAAGTTCCAGATCTATGACTAAGTACGTATTTCAACCAAAGATGCAAACTAACATACTGTATTAGAATTTAAATTGAATCTAAAGCTTAAGAAATGGTTGTACATAGACTGCTATATAAAATAGGCTATGTTTACCAGAGGTACCTACAATCCAGTGATGCCCGGTCTTCGTTAATCTGAGGGTAAGCACTTAATGATCTAACAGGCTTAAGGAACAAGTGACTCCCCGACTTAGAGCAAGAAAAAACACGAGACAAGGAAAGTACAATAGAAGCGGGCCAACCAGATTATACCATGGTGATGCCAAGGAGCTCAGATTGTCTTATTTTTAGCTGCCTACGTGCTAAGACACAATTGCATCTCTGTTGGATTGTGGCTAGATAACACCGCATTTATTTTGTTCTGTAAAAACTATGGCATATTTATAATCCTTAATGTTACGGGCTGTGCCAATTTAAATGGACATTATCCCCCGATAAGCTTAGAAATATTATTACATTACACCATCACTAACATGCTAATTCCCTGGAACAGCTAACGCTAATGTTAATGCTTGAGTAGTTTTTGTGTCACTAAATAAAATTATAAAGAAAATATAGCAATGACAAGTTCTAATACACACAAATATATTATAGATTTTAAATATTTCTCACAGATGAATGCTTAAGTACCACTGCAGTAGTGAATGTAATGTAAAGTAGGCCAATGATTGACATGTTCATCCCATGCTACTGCTGCGTAATCCCATTTCCAATTCCATCTCTCGGGATTTGGAAACCTCTCAAACACTTGAAAAACAATCCTATTGTATTGCATACTTCTGTTGTTATACCATCCAGTAGCTCATTGTATAGTTATGTCGGCATATGTCTGCAGTCTGCCAGGTTACAGTAAGCTAATTTTGTCTTTTTTAGCCTTTAGAAAATGTTGGAAACTATGTTCTCTAATCAAAAATGCAGGAGGCAAAAGCTAAAACTAAAACAAATATAAATGGCTACATTGACTATGATGCATTACATGCATCCAAACTATACCCTGATACCTAACCATAGTCAGAATTACAAACTTGAAGCATTTTGGCTTCATCCCAAAAAAGTATTTAAACTTTCCTTTCCATCTAAAGCTAACATTAAAGTTGGAGTAGGCAATTTTTGTTTAACCGTTTAACAATATTAACTTTCTATATTTTAGTTTATGCAGAACTTTGCTTTTGCTTTATTTTTATACAAGTAGAATGCAGCATCAAATACAACTTTGCAATTGTTTTGTGGCTCCAGAGTGCATCAAAAATCAACATGCCATCTATCTGGACCGACTGAGTTACACTATATACACTGATACCAAACTTTACAGAAAATGATCCACTCAAAGCATTGTCATTAAGACATACAGTATAAGCGGCTTAATTTAAAAAAGTAACCAAACTACCTGTGTGAAGCAGGAATACAGCTCATCTTTCCAAAAATCTGGTGAAAATATCCTCTTGATCAAACCTCTGATAACACAACCTGTGCTACTGTCAGCCTGTTCTCCCCTCACTGACCATCACTTGCCTCCCTGCTCACCCCCTCCTCTCCCGTTTTCCCACAGCGTCCCGTCCAGTGACGCACACATAGCACACATGCAAACCTGATTTCCAAGCTGGCGGGGCTTAGCGTCACATTGAATTACCAAGCCCAGACCTGACGTAACATGTGAGTGTGCAGCAGCAACACGGTCAGATTAGAAGGTGAGCTGTCCTACTCGCCCTAGCCGCATACATTCATCACATTTTGGAGATTACTCTGCATCACAGGCTTTTCCCTTCAAAAATCACTATTTGCCATTGGGCAGATTTGCTGATGCCATGCTAGATTACGAAACAACCAGCCACAATACCAAACGGGAATCAAAAGAGGATTGAGAGTTGAGGGACAAGATTTTACAGTAAACATGTCTTCGCGGTAATCTGAAAGGAGATTAGGTTATGTTTGCAGGGTTATGCTGTGTGTACTCTTCATATGAGCGCCATGCAGGCAACTTCTTTTAGGAATAATGCCTCCTTAGTGAGTATGGTCATTCAACCAATGGGAACAGAGCTGTCATTTACATTGTAGTGTCACATTTTAGGAAATTATAATAATTCAGATTACAATGACCTCTACAATATTGATTTTACATAATATTATGATGTCACTTGTTTTGTCAGATTGGATATGAAGAATGTTGTTGGAACAAAACCTTTAAAAGGTCAAGTCAGGTTTTATTCAGGTCAATTTCCAAACTGGACCATTCCGAAGTTTTTTTTTAAAGCCTGTTTGTGATGTGCAGTAAGCGTAAAATTATTTTTGGAAGTTGCATAAAACGGTCATGAGCATTGAGGTGTGAGGACAGATGTGCAAAAACAAAGTCTGCTGAGTAATTAGGGCATAACACATTTAGCTTTTTAGGTTAGAATTTAAAAAAAGTTTGTGAGGCAATGGCCCACAATATGAAATCAAGTTCCCTCCCACATGTGGTTCTGGAGAAATGGACACAATTGTATAATGTGCTGGGTGGGCCAATTATTCAAAATGAACTATAAATGTAAGGTACGGTGGTCGTAAAGTGCAAACTACAAACAAAATAACAAATGAAACAAATAGTAAGTAAGAAAACAAATGACCAAAACCAAAAACAACATTTCAGACAAAACGTAAAAGGAAGGTATTGTTTCGGACAGAATTGATTGGACGAGACATCTGTCACTCATGATATACAGGAAGTACAGCATGCTGCGGTGGTAGATTTGTGTGTGTATGAATGTGCAAATGATTGTGGATAATGTTTAGAGATCACAGACTAATCTTGGCATAATATGCTCTCATCATTTCCAAAATTAGGTCATATGAATATCCTTCCTCAAAGCTACGTTGAATAATTTCCATTTTCTCCTTGCTTGCTAATGGAAATTGTAATTGTTTTTCTTAGATTGAAAATGAAGGAAGAACACGTATAAGAAATAAAGTTAGATACCTACTTTCTATATATCTTGAGTGACAGATGTCTCGTCCAATCAGTCAGAATTCTCTCTGCAAACGATACCTACCTCTTCCGGTTTATCTAAATTGTCAAGTGTTTTCAGTTTTCTTCATTTGTTTTTTTGTTTTGTTTTGTTTATGGCCGCCGTAGTAAGGCCTTAATGTAACTTTTCAGGTATGGTACACACTAAAGGATTGCAGTTATACTACTGCCAACTACCTTTAAGTATGGGCCTACCATATTGTGGAAAGTTGTGGTTATTTGGTAAAATATGTATTCTCACTCAAAATCTCACTGTGGAGTATCTGGTGATCTGGGTACACCTTGTTTTTGACTTTTCAGATACTTTCCCACACTCAGTTTGCTTCCTGAACTCAAGTTATTGTATGATCAAAATATGAACACCAAGCAGCCCGTCTAAGTGCACCAAGATGGGAAGAGTGTCATAAACTGTCAATGAAGCTTTGCTATGTTTGACTTTTCCAAGAAGGAAATTAATAAAATAAAAAGTTTGTCCTTCAACGAAACAAAATGAGCGGAGGAAAAACCTGGAGCGCCGAGTAGGTACATTTGGTCCAACAGCCCCATCTAGTGTGTTTCTTGAGCAAGGTGTTGTTTTTTGTTGTTTGATCTGCAGTGTAACATGTGAACACTCAGTGGACTGGGGCAGCAGACCAAACTAAATCCATCATTCCTTATCGTCTGTTTTGTCTAAATAAAGCAGACTGCATGTGTGAATAAATCAAGGTTTGGGCTGATACATTTTTTTAGCGAATAGTAATATCCAATATTTATCTTGCTGCCAATATTGGCCAATGTTGATAACACCATTTAAAATATTGATAGCCTTTACTGAAATATATATATATATATATATATATATATATATATATACATTATATATACATACATACACACACACACAGAGAGACACCTATTACAACGACTAAGTGAAGTACCATCAGAAAGTCTCCTAGAAGATGTGAATGCAGCATTGAGAGTGATCTCTACCACAACATCAATGAAACCAGTGAGCTGATATACACCTCCGCAGCAGTAATCCTCGAGATGCTTGGCTGTAAAAGCAACCATGGGAGCCATGAGAATTAGTACCCACCATGGAAACGAAGGCTGGAGGCTAAAATCAAGGAGGCACGGAGAGAAGTGAGCCAACTGACAGAGGCCAAGAAAGGTGCAATGAAAACAGGTACCCAAGAGGTACAACCAGATGCCCATACCTGAAGCACTTGAAACTGCAGAAAAAAGGCTCCAAGCCTTGGCCAGCCGCCTAACGAGGTACACGAGAGAGAATGAAGCCAGAAGAATAAACCAGCTATTCATAACTCAACCTGCAAAAGTGTACGCTCAATGGCAGGGTAATAACAGCAGAGCCGACCCTCCAAGGCTGGAAAGTGAACAATACTGGAAAAGTATATGGGAGAGGGAGGCATCACGCAACAGCGATGCACAGTGGCTGGTGGCTCTGAGAGAAGACCACAGCAACCTCCCTGAACAGAATCCAGTTACCATCACAGCGGCAGACATCCAAGAAAAAGTCTCAGGTATGAAAAACTGGACAGCACCAGGCCCTGACAGGATCCACACCTACTGGCTAAAGAAGCTCACTGTACTCCACGAGCGCCTTGCAGCACAAATGAACCAGCTGCTAAGGGATGGGACGCACCCTGAATGGCTTACCGAAGGGCGTACAATCCCCGCAAAGGGTACAGTCCCATCCAACTATCGGCCAATAACCTGTCTCTCCACAACATGGAAGCTCATGTCAGGCATCATTGCGGCTAAGATAAGTGGGCACATGGATCAATACATGAGCAAAGCACAGAAGGGCATCAGCAAAGAAACCAGAGGAGCTAAACACCAACTCCTGGTTGACAGAACAGTCACCCAAGACTGCAGAACCCGACACACTAACCTCTGCCTGGATTGATTACAAGAAAGCATATGACTCAATGCCACACACATGGATCGCTGAATGCTTGGAGATGTACAACATCAACAGGACTCTGAGAGACTTCATTGCAAACTCAATGAGGCTGTGGAAAACCACCCTTGAGGCCAATGGCAAGCCACTTGCACAAGTATCCATCACATGTGGCATATACCAAGGAGATGCTCTATCCCCACTGCTGTTCTGCATAGGCCTGAACCCCCTCAGCCAAATAATCAACAAGACTGGCTATGGATACCGACTCAGGAATGGGAATACACTAAGAGCGAGCGGGACATCGACTCACTGATCCACACCACCAGGAGGACGGGCCAGGATGATCCAAGCCCGTCAATGAATTAGGACACACAAAAAACCTGCATTTTATGCATGAACAGTCTATAGCCTATACAAAAAATAATAAAAATGTAATCTATATTTGAAAAATGTTTTAGAGCTGTTGCAAAGTTAAGTTCCACAAATGTGCATCATTCCTTTACATTGCTTAAACCAATGATTTGTTTGATTTGTCTTTTGCTCTTTGTAATTAAAGTAAACCAATGTACAAGCCAGCCACTGAACATCATGTTTAAACCTTAAGATAGTAGGCTACAAGTCCCCAAGAATATGATAAACACTAATTGAAAATAAATGTTTTTGGGAGAATAACATTTTCTATTATCTAGGTCAAATATAAATTCCTCCTGACATTAAATAACTCAATTAAATCGTTTACCCATTAAATACATGCCGAATTTACACTAGTAGAACAAGGATTCAGATGATAATATGGACTTTTTCTAATGATGGTGGTGCCAAACACACCATTAAGAACTTTCTGAACGTAGTTTCGCAGTTAAAAAAAGAGCAAAAAGTCACAAAGAGCCAGGACTTGACAACATACAAATACTATTGTATGTGCTGTATACAGGGATGATAATAATAATAACCAACGGTATGCTTGTAAACATCATATCCATACATGATATGACAAAGTATCCTGGATTCTTTGTATGGGACAAATTACAAAGTAACATAGCCTTCAGACATTGCTTATTTACCACATTTCCAACTACAAGAAATATCAAAATTAACACTCAGCTTTGTAAAGAATACTGCGTCCACAGCGGCAGTAGCAAAAGTGAAACGTCTATAAGACCAGTGAAGACTCTGGCCCTACAACCAGTAGCGTTAAACGTGAAAATGTCCTAGTGTTGGATAAACTGCACAGTAATTGTTTTGAAAGCACCGTTATTATTTTGTTGCTGTATGAAGGTAGCTGCTTGCTCCATGTTTGTCCGTGTTTGGCAGCTGCCAGAAACCTACTGCATATACATGCCACAGTATCCCGGTCTCTTTTGGAGTTCTCCAGGTCAAGTATTCAGGTTTTTCTAAACCAGGATACTGGCTTATCCTGGTCTCTGAAATCAGGATATGGTGTTTAAATGTACAAAGACAAAGACAGGATACTTAAAAAACTGATCATATAATCTACAGTAGGATACTCAAGTGCATGTAAACACAGTCATAACACACTTTGGTGGGTGCGATTTTGCACATTTGCCAATAAGTGTTTTAATTGTGGTGTTTCCTGCTCTTGTTGCTGCCAAAACAACATGAAAGCCACATAGACTTTCGCATTCAAAATATAATAATTGCATAATAATTTAAAACTTAGTAAATCATTATGGCTACATTTCAGCACATGTCACTTTTGTCTGGTTTACACAAGATAAAGTTTTCTTTGCTGAATCGGATACTGGCACTCATTCATTCATTGTCTACCACTTAGTCCGGTTAGGGGTCGAGGGTGTCTGGAGCCTAGCCCAGCAGCTTTGGGACAGTGGTCACAGGTCACTTAAAGACAGACAACCATTCCCTCTCACATTCATTCACTAGGCGTAATTTTGAGTTGCCACTTAACCTATACAGTACATTTCTTTGGGTGGTGGGAGGAAGCCGGAGTACCCAGAGAGAACCCACTTCCTCCAGTGGTCTCGGTCCGGACCAAATTTAACCAGGGTTTGGTTCGTTTGTGTAAGCACGTTTGCCAACAGTTCGGACTTTAGGAACAAATGTAGACAGTTACAGGAAATTAAACACATAAAGAAGATCGAACAAAGGGAAACTGTAAAACAAATACGGACAGTTTAAAAAATATATAAAACACATAGATTCTGTTACAGCTGATGCCTCCTGTGAAGGTGTCCGTTTCCTAATGGGCATGATAGCAATTCAAGTCTTAAACAGTGCATTCGAAGTTTAAACTGTTTGTATTCTATATTAACAGTAACGTGTTGACCATATGCCCAGTCTGATTATTGTATTTCTCCAGTTAAACTGTAAAACAAGCCAAAAACGTGTAGAGCAGGTAAATTCCCCTTTGTTACAACAACAGTAACTGCAGCGTCAGGGAAAGTCCAATAGTTTTAAAAACTTTAGTGTGAAACCAAACGTTTCTAAACTTAACGAATACTGCGTAACAATTACTGAGTTCTTAGAGCAGACCTTGGTGCACTACATTGTTCATCTTATTTATTTATCTTAAAAGTGGATTACGGAAGTTTCAATGGTTCAAATAAAAAAATTGTAACCCAAACATGCATCATCTGAATTTGCCGCGATTGCCTGATTATTCCTGATTTGCCACCATAAGTAAACAAAGTTGGCAAAGTTGAAAATGAATCCTGTGAACACAAGGAAGACACAGGCCACAGGACACAGGAGTCAATCTGTAATTGTTTAAAATAATTGCAATTTCCATAATGACCAAAATAAATGTGATTATGATTTTTTCCATAATCGAGCCTTATATTCTAGGCAAGGCAATTTTATTGATATAGCACAATTCTTACACTGGGTAACGCAAAGTGCTTTACAGGAAAAAAGACTTTAGAAGATTTTAAAAATTAAAACAAAATAAAGAAGAGTGCAGATAAAAACACTTTAAGTTGTAATGTAGGCGGAGCTAAAGAGGAAGGTTTTTAACCTTCCCATGAACATTGTTAAAGTTGAGGCTTGTTTTACTTCGTCTGGGAGGCTGTTCCAGATTATAATAATAATAATAATAATGGATTGGATTTATACTGCGCTTTTCTCCCGAGGGACCAAGGGACTCAAAGCGCTTACAGGCCGTCCATTATTCATTCATACACAGTCATACTGGTGATGGTAAGCTACAACTGTAGCCACAGATGCCCTGGGGCAGACTGACAGAGACGTGGCAGCCATTTTGCGCCTACAGCCTCTCCAACCATCACCACATACATTCACTAAACAGTCAAGTGTCTTGCCCAAGGACACAACGACAGTATGAATTGTGGGGAGAGCGGGAATCGACCCACCTACCTGCCGGTTGAAAGACAACTGCTCTACCACTGAGCCACTGCTGCCACTAAATTAAATAAAAAATTACCTGAAGCCTATTGGAATCAATGCAATAAATGCAATTTTGGTTAACAATAATACCATTTTTCTTTCACTTTTTCACATTAAGCATTTCTGAAACAATAAAATGCACAGAACCTCAATTAATTAAAAAAAAAACATGAATACTGCATACTGTATAATGATACAAAAAACAAAGATACATGCACACACATGAAGTACAGCAATGTGGGCTGACATATTGGCTAGATTATCATAGCTTACTCCAGAATATATCAGTTTGATGATACGTGATAGCATAGCCTACTTTATACATGTTAACTGTTTGCTCATAGAGCTGTGCATTTACAGTGGGGATCGAAAGTTTGGGCACCCCAGGTAAAATTTTTTATTAATGTGCATAAAGACGCCAAGAAAAGATGGAAAAAAACTCCAAAAGGCATCAAATGACAAATTAGACATCCTTATAATAAGTCAAAAAAGTTAGGTATTAACTCTGCAAACTTTTGCAGACACCATTTTTTTGTTTTCTGTTATTTTGAAATTTTAAATGATGGAAATAAAATCTAACTTTTTTTGACTTATTATAAGGATGTTTAATCTGTCATTTGATGCCTTTTGGAGATTTTTCCATCTTTTCTTGGCGTCTTTATGCACATTAATAAAATTTTTTACCTGGGGTGCCCAAACTTTCAAACCCCACTGTAAATGCTGTTAGGTTTAAAAGGATCATCCTTGGGAGTGACATTTATTATTCACATTCCACAGTTAAAATGTGCATCTAACAAAAACTAGAGTTTAACATTGTAACAAAGTCCACATACAATGAACATATTCTGGTTTTGATTAATAAAGACAAAGAATTATTGAAAATTAAAAAATAAAATCTGGAACATTATTACCTCATTACCAGTTTATGCTTTATCTTATAAAGGGGAACTTCCCTATAAACAGCAATTATATGTCTTTCATTAGAGCCGTAACTGATAAATATTGTGTCTTTGATCATAAGCAAAAATATGCCTGAAGTGAAATCAGTCAATTTGCTAGATAGAACATGCTTAACTATTGACAGAAACATTTTTCTTTTATTTACCCAGTGTCTGTTTGCATTAGCAGTTGGCACGCTGCTTGTTGCTACGCTTTATTTTGGCTACCAGTGTTTCACAAATTCATTCCCTCAACTGTGTTAGGACCACACAAACTGCTGGGTGTACTGGAAATATAGGAGACAACAAGCTAAATATGGGAAAAACATTCAAGGTTGTGTGACAAAAAGTATGGCTGTAATAGTTATCTCTAATAATGTGTCTTTCTTTAAACGTTTGGCCTTTAGAAAAATCAAATTGAATGATTGCCCACACTTGTTGAAGTTAATGTTGTACCACTTTGAACCACTTGGGGGAGAGTGGTACAAAGTGACTAGAACAGCGCCTCGTCTCTAAACTGAGGTTAATTTTTAAGATAGATCTTATAGGTTCACATGAATATATTGCTGTCAGGTCAGAAGAAAATATTCATCTGCAACACGTTACATGTTTCCTTTTTGAACAAGATAAATATCAAGTTTATAACAAGATACAAACTTTCATATTACAAGAGATTGATTTATTATATTTTTTACAAGATTTGTGTGTGTTTGAACAGACTGAACAGATTCATACATACAAACTTCAGAAAAATAAAAACAAAAAATTACTGCAACACAAACTACAACCATGCTGGCAAAAACATGGCCCCCCAATATAACCTATGTCAAATAACCCTCAAATGATTTAAATGGCTAAATATGTGGGGTTTATTATTTGGTCAGAGCTGCTCTCATCAGACAGAAACCAGCATTACACCAGTTTTGTGCCAAATGAATGATACAGTATATATATATATATATATATATATATATATATATATATATATAAACATTAAGGGTTGTAATATGGTCCCATGTTGTGGTATAGGATCAATGTGTTGTGGCTGTGGTCACATTATAAAGTGAGATACATAAAATAACTGGCTTGGCAGCAACACAATTCTGTGTAGAGTCCTTTAAGAGTCCATGTAAAGTCCTTAAACCTTTCTCTGTTATTGTGCCTCCGTGGCTCACCCCAATGTAATTTTTCTACACTGACTGAAATAAAGGCAGAAACCTTATCATGTTTGGGTGCAGAAACAGTCTTGAGAGTTAGTCCTTGACATTAGCAGGGGCTCTCAGTCTAGCTTAAGTAGACATTTTATTTATTTTTATTTACCTTTATTTAATCAAAAGACCCACTAAAATCACAAATCTCCCCCATAAGGGACCAATTGTACATGTTTTTAGTGGTTGGGGAACCCAGAGCACCCCTGAGGTAACCTATACACACAGAAAGACCCTGTCCCGGCCAGGGATCAAACCCAGAACCTGAAGCTGGAGTGCTAACCACTCTGGAATCCACATGTGGTACTGTACACAATTAAAAGGGTCAACCTGGCATTATGAAAAATCAATACAAGTAATACAGTAGTTTTCGTTCAAAACGCATAAATTGGATTTGTTTTATGCAAATTAGACACTTAAAATATGTTATGCCCGATGCTTTATTACAAAATCCAGTATCCAGTATATTTTATAAAAGCACATATTGGATCACTTTTTATTCTCTAGATGGGTCAGAGGATTTTATTGCAAATGTCCAATAAAAGAGCCTTATAGGGTCTTCTAATAAGTTAAATACTCATGTAAACCACTGTTACAAGAAATTCTAAAAAGGTTACAAGGCATTGCAATATGGCAGCTGTACTTTATTTATAATAGACACAAGAGGAAGGAGGCAGTTGAGTCCACAAGTCAAAACAGACAAAAAAAAGTTTGGGGAGGAGTAAGAGAAGAGGCAGAAACAGTAGAGTCACACAGAGACCCTGCAGAAGAGAAGAAAGACTTGCAGACTGCACTGACGAATGGACTGTGGGGGGTTTACACAGCCAGCGAGGAGACACAGGGGCAAGAGGGGTGACACGGCAGGGTTAAAAGAGCTCGGGACGGTTGACAAAATAAGAGATTTGCATCATTCACTGGCTCAGGTCAGCAGTTCCTGTTTGCGCTGTTACAAGAGGAAGGGAAGTGGCAGAAAACAAACAGCTGCAGGTGATAAAGAGTGACAGTTGACATATTGAACAAAGGAAAAATGAGTTATTTTAGTGCATGTTTCAATATTTTGTGTCAGAGCGAAAAGTTTTGGAGTGTGAAGTGAAAGGGAGAGACTCCAAGACCAAAAATGGTGTGGAGAAAGTTCAGGCTTGACAGATGCTGAAGCAGAAACAGGAGACTAGACAGAGGGGGCCAGCTTAGGAAAGTGAGGTCAAGTTGTTGTGGTGAAGTGTGCACAGGGAAGCCTTGAAATAATAGGAAGCCTAAAAGAGGATGTGTGCACAAAAAACACGCTCCTGTCCAGTCAGGAGGTGAAAGCAGGTCGGTAGGTACAGCCAGTTGGCAGGGGTGGAGTCCAAAAGAGACACGGAGGTGGGATGGTACTGTAAACTCAGCTGTCACGGTAACTATGGAAGTGAGACGGTCACTGAAGGTCTAAAGAAAAAAGCAGTATGTCCACGAGCCCAGGTCTTGGGAAGCTGGACATGGCTGAGGGCCCCCAGTCCACGGGGGCAGTGGGTCTTCAAACGCTGTTGGACCTGCTGGTGGGGGTGTACCAGGAGTTCTGCACCTCGCCCTTTGCAAGGGAGAAGTATGTGTCCGGGTTTCTGCAATGGGGTGAGTAACTGTAATTAACTTCTGTTGTACATTAAACAGTAGGAACCCCTCCAGTAAGGATTCATACAGTAATTATAATACATGCGTAATATATGAAGAGGGATCATTGCTGTCAGGATATTGTTAAACACATGTTGCTTATTAAGATCAGAAAACTACATTCATTTGAAATTACTTGGGTTACTTTTTATGTGTGCGTAATAAATTTCACTTTTGGCACAATATTCATATATTTTCAATATTTGACCTAGTTAGCACATTTGTGATTTTTGTGATATGGTGCAGCCTTACTTCTTCTTGCACTTGTTGCTTTGATGGCTTCATCTTAAACTTTTTTCTTTTATATATATAAATATATTTACCAATGTAAATATACACCTGCCATAGTACGGCAACACCACTTGGACACTTCTTTATCTCTTTCGCACTTAACACTTCATGTTATACCATTCAGTTTATCAGTAGATATGTCTTTAGAAACACACTTTAAGTAATGGTAAAACAATCTAGAATACAAATGAATATAACTATATCAAGATTTGCTTTGTTTGATGAAAACACACATAGAGTCTTTTACACAGTTGAGAAACTGCGCTGCATTAGCATTGTTTAAATTTTTTTCCCTTCATAGCTTCTAGTTCCATCATAGAGAATATTCTACCAATTAAAACAAAGTTAACGTTGTTAGGCTAACAGACTAGCATTGTTGACAATAATAATTAGTGTACGTGTTAAGGATAAACTTTGCTGCTAGGGGCTATAACACAGAGAGAACATGATTAACTATTTATATAGTTTTAAATACAAACCTCCAAGACTATGGTGTCAGTCACGTGATCTGGTTTAATTTTATTACTGTTTGTACTACTTTTTGTTTTAATATTATATAATAATATAAAAGCTAATTCTAATATTGTTCATATTGTTGGCTAATGCTGTTTAGCACACAGGGACTTTTAGAAACACTATTTGCTACTCATTTGTCAAAACGTTTTTAATCTCAATATTAAGTCTCTGTTTTGTAAATGATAGTAACACCTATGGTTGTAAGACAGGATGTAATTCCAAAATGGCTCCATTTTTGGCAAGAGAAAGCTCACTTCTGTTGTAACACCCTATGAATGATTAATACACATTCTACCCAGTCTTCTCTATTAAAGTTGTAGAAGGTTTTTGAATTTGTTATTAATAGGAACAAATTGACTTGATTAGACATTACTCATGGTGCTGCTAACACATGTTTCGTAGCAACCTCCAAGTTTGTCCTGATCTAAATGAACTAATGCATGAGACATCAGCTCAGAGCAAAATGTGTGACTAAGCAACTGCTTCTGCTTTTAACATTTAATTCACACTAAACATTAACCCAACCATCAAATGTGACCAGTTCAGGTTTTGTCATGCTTTTATAAGTCACACTTTAAGAAGGGACGTCCTCATTCCACTGTTTCCAGAATAAACAAAAAGCGTATAATTGAGTAATCACCAGTGCTGAAGTACTTCGATGCAGTTTTTTCAGATGCTTTATCAGTTACTAACCCTCTTAACATGAACAGAACATCATTCACTGTTTGCTCTATTTCACTTTTCTTCATCCTCATTTATAGTTAATTATGTTTTATTTGTGTGAACGTCAAAGGAAAAATGAAATCCAACAATGAGCCATGACAGAAATGTAATCATTAATAAAATAGAATGTCATAAATGGGATGACATGAAGAATATTGTAGAGGACACACAGGAATATTGAAACAAGACACAGACTATACACAGACTTTTTGAATCTTCTATTTTGCACTGCAGTTTGATTTAAGACTCTCATTGGACTTTTTGAAAGATATAAGTAAATGTCTGTTACTTGTAGGACCAGATTATCTTGCGATAAAGTTTCTCGCAATAAACATATTGTGGTTGCTGAAATCAGAATTACAATAAATGTGCGATATGCAACAAAGTGCAGCCCTAAGCAAAACAATATTTATACAATAGTAGCTAGGGCATCAACACAATTTTAAAAGATGTGTGTTTTTTCTTTATTTGATGCTTAATTGCTGTTTTCAAGTTTCGTGGAAGTAACAAAAGGGACCTTGCAAAAAGTCTATCAGATGGAGGTCACTTCTTATGTAAAACACAGCACAAGCTCACACGTACAGTGTCAGAGGGGTTAACGGCCTCTCCTAACCCCAGCACGACAAGGACGCACAACTAATCTGAAATTTGGCCCAACTCAAAAAGTGACGTATGACCAGAAATTGTGTCAAATTCGGGCTGGAAATCACATCTACAGTATATAATGGCGTCCAAAGTCCATCTGGATTAATGCACCTTATTTCAAATGTAGTAGACTGAAACCAAATAGAATAGGCGCATTACATGGATGATTACAGAGCCATTTCTTTGAAGTTAACACCAAATTCTGGCTGTAAACTCTAGAAAGAAGCGGTTGAAGACACAGCTACAGCCAGTGAGAGTACACAGTGTTGGATTATGGGAAAGGATGAGGAGAAAAAAAAATTCTGGTACTTTTTGTTATGAAGTTTTCTGCTGTTAAGAAGCAATTTTGCCCGACATTTTAAATTGCACTATGGAACTAGCTTTTGATGGATGTGGACAATGCAAGGCTGGTGGTACACATTTTCCAATGACACAATTTCCCTGTATATAAACATTTCCATTTATAAAAAGCCCTTGGTCCGGTGGAAGTTACGACAGATCCTCTTTTCATTAGTCATATTAACAAAGCTCAAAAGGCAACTTCAGCGAATCATATACATTTAGAAAGAACACTTTTATCTAGCTTCAGGGTAACATCTTAAGTGAATGAACATGTGGCTATCATCTGACTTTATGAAGATTTTGTCTCTAAGCTTGGACAGAACCCTGCAGATTGTACATATCTTTATTTTGAATCAGTGCAGTTAAAAATACTCTGGCTGCAGTCAAAATTTTTAGAATAGCTTCTATTTTTGGCTCATGTAATGTTCCATTCCTTGCCGCAGATCTCTGCAATAAATCACCCTGGATGTTTTGTAATAAGCGCTCAAAGTTATGCTTTGATTAAAGGTGATATTGGAGACAGAAGAAGAAAGGGTTAACTCAGAATCTCTCTGAAATGTTGACTAGTATTTAGCTGATTGCCCACTGAAAGGGAAAAGGTTTTATTAGTTCAGTCTCCAGCTAAAAATATATACATTACGTTCATTTTCTGTGTTCACTGTAGGATTTGTCAATAAAAAGAAAGCCAGATTATTCAGTTACATTACTACGATTGAGTATCTTATTAGTTACCCAAGATATGAGGATTTAAAATATGGGAAAAAAAAAACAATTAAACTCCAGTCTCCTCCAACTTCATGGGCTTTTATTTCATCTGCAGCTACTGTTTACTGTCAGCTTTATGGAGAATACATGTCTCTTTGTTTACACGGTAGAATTCAGGGAGATGTTGTAAGTTGTATTTATGACTAAGGACAGGTGACACGAAGGCCGGGGATTACACTGCCCTTAACGCTGAGCTAAATGGAGTGACAGATTGCCAGAGTGACAAGTATTTGAGAGCGAGCACCACGTCTGGCTCCTCTGTGTTCTGACTCGGAGAATATTCAGAGAAGCTGTGCAAGGTCATGTTAGCCCACAATGCACTACTGACTGTGTGGCAGGACTTCTGAGCCTCTCTGGGATTTTAACAGGGGTCAGGTCAATGGGACAACCATGACTCAGGAGCTTGTTTTTAAAGCCTTTTATCACAGGATATTGTCTTGTTATTTTATGGCCTTATTTGAAACAGAGGCTTAGTTTGTTTTACCTTTTACCTTATCACCATACCTTTATCACAAAGTTAAGTAGTAAAAGAAGCATTGAACCACTGCTTTAACTGGACATAGTAACTCTGCAACACCAAAAATGACCTATAATTATCAGACAAAAGTGGTCATATTACTTCAGTAATGTCTTCAAAATGGACATTAACAAACTAATTTACTAATTAGCTCTATGCTTTGATTTAGATCAGCATTTAGATTGTAGTCATGTTGGCAGGTTGAGATGATGAGGGTGTTTTTATGGATTGTTGGAACACTTCATAAATAAATGATACTCTTTATAAATGGTACGCCATCAGAAGAGGGCGTACCATGGGACAGTTGTGTCCTTGATACCTGTCCTGACAGCAGATCTCCTTATATGTATGAACACATTCGAGCACTCCTCACATGTTTTCATGTCTTATAGTGTCACTAGCCTTCGCCCTTACTGTCCTTACCCCCAAAGGGCTTTTATCAAAGACAAGACATTCCAACATGCTTCACCAGTGGTAGCAATTATATGCCCTAACTAAATATATCCACAGCATGTGTCCTGGTGTGAGCTGATTCATGGGTTTAGCTTGGCTACACCTGCCATATACTACTAATAATAAATATTACTAATAAGTTGTCTAATATATTCTCTTTAGTCATGTTTTACCCGAAGCTTATGAGAATGTTATTTTAGGACTAACATGACCCAATGTGAACTATTAGAAAGCATCTCAAAATGCTGTTTGAAGAGCCTTATTTTGGTAACTTACTCATCTGTATAAAAAGCGTCCAAGTGCATCTGTATTTGTTTGACTGGAAAATTTCTACTGTTTCACATAAGAGCTTCCCAGAAAGATTGAGGCTCAACTCTGCTCCAGAATACACCACAAACCATTATTCATCTACATTGTGGATTTACTGTGGCCTCCTCTCACTGTATTTTTCCTTGAGAGCAGGCAATGTGATAAAACTATGTAAAACAAATGGGTTATATATTTGTTTGTTTTTGCAATTTATCTGTCTGCTATTCTTTAAACAAACAAAACACTTTGTTTGTCTCCAGCTCATTACTTAACGCAAATGAAGATTATTAAGAAATACACAATTATTAACAAAAGGTCCATCTTCTACCGCTCATCCGGGGCCGGGTCGCGGGGGCAGCACTCTAAGCAGAGACGCCCAGACTTCCCTCTCCCCAGACACTTCCTCCAGCTCTTCCGGGGGGATACCGAGGAGTTCCCAGGCCAGCCGAGAGACATAGTCCCTCCATCATGTCCTATGTCTTCCCCAAGGTCTCCTCCCGGTGGGACATGCCCAGAACACCTCTCTAGGGAGGCGTCCAGTAGACATCCAGAACAGGTGACCGAGCCACCTCAGCTGGCTCCTCTCAATGTGGAGGAGCAGTGACTCTTCAGAGGGAGCTCCCAGCCACCCTGCGGAGAAAGAGTAGGATAGGAATGTAGACTGACCATGAGACTGACCATGAGAGACCACTAGTACATTGACCGCATCACTGCCGTCACAATCTCATGCTCCTTTCCTCCCTCACTCGTGAACAAGACCCCAAGATACTTGGGGCAGAAGCTCTCCACCAACCTGAAGAGGACAAACCACCCTTTTCCGACAGAGAACCGTGGTCTCAAACTTGGAGGAGCTGATCCTCATCCCAGCCTTCACACTCAGTTCCAAACCATCCCAGTGCTGATAAGCCCCCATGACAACAAGCATCATCTGCAAAAAACAGAGACAAAATCATGTGGTCCCCAAACTGTTTCTTAATTTGTCCAGTGCATACATTGATTATAAATGTACATTCTATGAAGAAGAAGAAGAATCCATCAGTATACGTCATCAAAAACCATATGAAATGTTATTTGCCGAGAATTTCTGAGAAATAGCTTCATGTTTTCTGCTCTGAACAGTATCAGCTGCTGTTTCTGCAGTCCCTGTCACAGACATAAGGCACAACCACCACAAAAACAAATGATATGTTTGTTTACAACATACAAATTTATAAAAACAATTTATAAAAATATAAAAAATAAAAACGGATAAGTCTGTTATGCATTAGCTAAAATAAAATAGAAAAATTATACCAATAAGAGACTGACCTGTCAATGTGATGTTAGCAAACAGAGATTTTTCAGAACCTTTCTGAGGAGAAAACAAATTAGTGCATAAACGAGTTTAAGATTAAAGGAACATAAAACAGGACTGTCATAATTTATTTTTATTTTTGCCCAAATTAGTTACATTTTGCGTTTCTTTCGCAGCTGCAGCACCAGTGAGTGCACTGCATTATGGGAATTTCTCTTACCCCTGTGTTTCAAATGTGGTCCCCAAAAATCTCCGTTTGGAGGGATGTGTACTCCTTCCCGAGGTCTAAATGATAATTGAAAATGGAAAACCAAAATGGGGAGGGGTGAGGGGTAGCAATGGGTTTGTGTTTGACATCAGGCAACACCAAGGAGTTCTGCAATAATACTGTATCTTGGATACAAAAACGGCCTGCATTTGCACTTAACACACCTAACTTGAAAGCTAACAGAAAAGCTTGTTGAAAACATATTTAGACCACTTTATATGAAAGTAAGAGTAGAGATGAGGTGAGTTAAATTGTAAAAATGTAAGTGTGACATACAAAATCCATTTATCAAATTTCTTCCTAAGCCTAAGCTCTGAATGAATGTGTTGTTTTGCAGCCTTGGTCTTGTAACAGCGGGATTACAATGAATCCAGGGAGAGTAATGATTAATATTGTGTTGGATATTAACCTCTCTAAACCTGAGGGCAGTCCAATCTCTGTTCACACCATTTTTCCTCTGTTTGTGTTCCTCATCTAGCCCTTGCTCTGTTGTTCATGCCCCTAACTCCCTACATGGCAGTTGTACCAGGGCAGGTCAGTGGTGCCAGAGTCAACATTTATAGGAACCAGCAGTGACTCCACCTCTGTTTTTTTTTTTCGTCCTCTGTGCTATGTTATGCTCACAACACCATCGTGAGTAATGCTGCCAGCAGAGTTGACACTTTGTCTGTCCTGAATGTTTGAAAAAAAATGGTTAAAATGGTCTGATAACACATATAAACAGATATTTATTCTCTCAGTTTTGAGTTTCAGTTGTGTGGAGACCATTTGTCTACTGCAAATGAATTAATGTTATGAATGGCCTTTTGTCAGCAGCATGTGCAGTCATGAGATATTATCACAAGACTGTGCAGTTAGAGTCGGAGCCACTGCCCCACTTTGGAGCATCCAGGCGACAAAATGTAAGGAACACAGTGGAAACCACCAACAAATTAATAAAATAAAATAAATCACATTACAAAACATTATTTTCTTATTTTGCTAGATACAAACAAATCTCATTATTAGATTATAAATGCTTTTCTAGCTATAACCTATTCTTGTAAAATTTTAATATCTTTAAAAAAACAATGTTATGGATTAAAAATAAAAATAAATTGGCTATTTGTACTACTTGACGCCTCAGCTACGTGACACGTCACACACGTTTCAGGCAGAAAATGCTTATAGCAGCTGAATACAGCCAAAAGAAATGTAAAAGATTGCAACAAGCATTTACGAGCTAACAGCAGAAGCACATATATTACGGTAGATAATCGGTAAAAGTCAATCAACGGCCATGACTAATAATTATTTTTACAAGGACCTCCATTTAAATCGATCTGTCTTAAAGGAACAGACAGAAAATGAATCTCCTGTTTTACCTGAATTCTTTGTCCGACAGCTGCTGGAAGAGGTTGAACAAAGACCAGAAGTACCTAACAAAGAAGAAGACCAACCTGAAAGTCGTCAAACCAATTGTACTTGGAGAAGACTATTCAGAGAAAACTGTCCAAACAACGGCAAACTTGCATCTTTGTGGAAGGGTTTGAAACAGGTTAGAAAAAAACGAATCCATCCTGTTTTCTGTGAACATCCAGTGGAGTCAGAAGTCAAGAATATGGACCAACCCAGTGAGAGCTTTGACAAAAAAATTTGTTGGAAGCACTGGTTTAAAAGGAATAAGACAGAGAGAGAAATAGAGTCAGAAAAAGAACAGGTAAAGAAGACTAACCCCATTCTCAATTTGTTTAAAGGTTTTTTCGGGACAAAGTTAAAGGCGCTCTTTCTTGGATTTTCTCCAGATTCTGGAAATCCTTTTTTCGCGCTGTAATGCTCTACACTGTCTTTTATCTTTTAAAATTTTTATGATTTATTAAAGTAAGTTACAGTTTGTGCGTACATATTTGTACGCACAAACTGTAATCTAGTTGCCAAGGCCTTGTGAATTGAAGGTCTAGTTGTGTGGGAAGAATGTAGCATTAGAAATGGCAAAGGTACAAAGAGGATTGGTTCAAGTGATTGTGTGTGTGTAAATGTGGAACAGTGGAACTGAAATAGTAAATTTAGACAGGCCTGGGAGTGTAAGTGTTTACACTGTCAAACCTTTCTAGTTTGACCAGTTGCACCCTTACTTCACTCAGAGACTTGGCCAAATCTTCTTATGCTACTTGCTGTACGTAATTACAATTTGTGATGGTTTTTGGTTATACAACAGGGGTGATATGGAAATTGTGGCTGAAGCTATTACCAAGTTAAAAATCATAAGAGAATGAGAGCAGGAGGGTGTACCAATAAAAACATTTACTATTTAACCACTGGTTAGAGTAGGAGAGTAGATCGACCAGAAAATGGAGAGATTTGCCCTGCAGTTCACCTTCTTCACCACAACAGACCAGTACATTGACCACTGCAGAAGCTGCACTGATCCGCCTCTCAACCTCCCGTTCCATCCTTCCCTCACTTGTGAACAAGACCCTGAGATACTCCTCCACTTGAGGCAGGAGCTCTCCACCAACCTGAAGAGGTCAAGCCATCCCCACGCCTCACACAGCCCCCCCAATCTCCAGCCAATTGGCCAAATGACATTTTATTTGCAAAATATATATGGTTAACAGAATAATTACATTTGACGTCTAACTGCAGTCATTCAGGTTCTTACAAATTGTCTATTTTTCTTTTATATTTTTGTTTCCTTTTGAAAATGAGCTTTGCGATTATTACAAATTACCCCGGGTCATATTTCTCAAAGTTAAAACTCTATTATTATTGTTTTATGCCTTGCATTTTCTGGAGAATGATAGAATATAGTAGCTCTATTACACTGCCTGTTCACAATACCTCTTATTGAAAACAAATTGCTGTTGCAGATAATTGAGAACGGTTGTGTTTCTCACAGTCTCTGGGTCCAGATAGTACAAGTGAAATAATCTTCCTCTGTCCAAGCATTTGTAGTTGAAGCCTGTAGTTTGAGTCTACTTGAGTTCCGCCACTCTCTCTGCTCTTTGTGGAGGGTATAGACGCTTCCGTCATGAGGGCAGGAAAGCGGCATAAGAGCTGGCATCACAGTTACAGCACTGGTTTTAAGTAAACACGAGTGGGCACAGGGACGGAACACACACAGAACACAGCCTTGTGGTTACACACAGTTGTCCAGCATGTGAGGATACAGCTGCAGGAAGCAAAGACAGTCAGGCCAAAGTGTCTATTTCCTGCAGAATAATGTCCCCATGTTCAGAGCTTCAGAGCATAAATTTGAGATTAGCTTTTACCTAATCACACTGTTAGAGCCACTTCGGATATTATAAAAATAAAATTGTGACATTAAGGGTGAATCATTTTTTTCTTCTCAAAACAATTTCTGATTAGAGCAAAGGTGTAAGACTTGTGGTTTACATTGCTGTGTTACTTTATGAGATACATAAATGCACTTTTGTGGTTGGAAGCATTGTATAGCCAGTACAAAGTTTACAGCAGGAGACATTGTCCTTGGTAGAATGAAAGAATGGCTAAAGATTTGGCTGTTGACTGTGCCCTCATCCTCCTGCTTTTGTTTAGTGTTGGGACGCAGAGCTGACGTGTCCTGACATACCATGTGTACACGTCATTATGAGACTGTCCAAAAGAAGCTAATAGGACTTAACTTGTTTATACACAGTCCTACACAAGTCACATGTAAGCCCGTCAAAATGTCAAACCTGTGTTCTTTTTCCTTCTAGCTGCTCATAGTGGACCTCATGCATGAATGTTTTCCCACAAACCATTGTAAAATGATGGACAAATTATTTTAACTAAACAAAAATAGGCTACAGCTTGCAGTAGCACTGTAACATTGAGTTTAGTCACTCATGAACCCTATGGCCTCTTTAGTTTCAGAGAGGTCACAGCAGCAGGAAACTCAAACTTGTCAAAAAACATTTAAGATCAACCATGTCCCAGGACAGACTGAACTGTCTAGCACTACTCTCTATTGAAAGAGAGTTGGCCTAACAATTGGACTTTAAAGACCTGCTCAGCAGTTTTGCAAATCCGAAGACCCGTCAGTGGGCATTTAGTTCAGTTTTAAATGGTTTTTAACATTTTCAACAATAGCTATTCTTTTTGCAAATAATAAAAAGATCAGAATTAAAATTGAGTGTTAACAATGTTAATTAAATGCTTTCAACAATATAATAAGCATGAAATAAACACAATAAACACTATAAACACTAGAATGAAGAGTTAGTAAACTAGGATGAAAGTAAATCATTGTTCTATACCAGTCAGTGCAGGCTATAAACCAGCAGGTTAATAAAGTTAAAAGAGTGATAAATAAACTAGACTGAACTAGAATAAACTAGAGGGTTACATTTGAAAACTATATTGCTTAAGGTTGTACAGAACATGTTTCTGCTTCACCCCGGGGTGGAGGGTAGATGGGGATGGGGGGTGCTACAGTCCAGAACCAGACCATACAGTAGACACCAAAGAGTGGAGCTCCACTGCTGCAGAAGCTACGTCTGTCTGTTTCTTAAAGCTTACAGTAGAAACTGTGATGTGTGTTTTGGGTTTATGCACAGTCCATTCTATCATTTACAATTTTATTGTGCTATTCTTAGCTAAATAATTAGGAAGATTTTGTAGTCTAATTATGGTTTATTTTTTATATCTCGTTGAAATGTAGGTCTGATAATTTAATAAAACAGCATTATTTTCAGTCCTGAGATTTGCATAAGAGTGCCTTTCTCTGTTCTTGGGATTTGTTTTTCCAGAAGGACTTTTTCAGTTAAGAAAACGTTGGTTAATGCCAAAGGTAAGGCACAGTGGTGCAGGAGTTAGCACGCTCGCCTCCCAGCCTGGAAGGAGGTTCTTCCTGTGCTTAGGTGGGTTTCCACCACCTACTTCAAAAACATGTTGGGCGCCCCCTGGTGGAACAGTCTGGTGGAATTTTCCCACGGGGATGACAAAAAATAAAAATAATTTGTAGAGCTAGGTTGGAAATCATTGTTTTGGGATATATATATAAAAGAAAGACAAAAGGTCTGTGAACAGCTTCAGAGTCTGTCTTTGATAAGTAAACATCAAGCCAAAAGCCTTGGTGTTGTCCTTGATTTGGACCTGAATTTTAAAAGTCACATTAAAGCTATAACAAAATCTGCATTTTATCATTTAAAAATATTATGCGTCTTGGAGTCTTAATGTCCAGACACAACCTGGAAAAAGAGCATGCATTCCTTTCAAATATACTGGACTACTGTAACGGACTATTCACAGGTCTTTCAAAGACCTGAGAAAAAACTAAAAGAGTCACCCTATTACCACGATACTCAGATCACTGGCTTTGAGTCACACAAAGAATTGATTACAAAATTCTTCTCCTTGTCCATAAATCACTGAATGGTTTAGGCCCAAAGTTTTTATCTTAGCTAATTACTCCTAACAAACGGACTCAGAGGACTCTAAGATTAACTGGTACCGGGTTATTAATTGCCCCCTGCTTTCTGGACTAAACATCGAGAAGCATCATTAAGTTTTAATGCTGCCAGTCTGTTGAACTCTCTGCCAGATAAAAATAGGATTCATGTCGCTGCTCAGTACTTTCAAAAACAATCTTAAGACTCTTTTAACATAACTTATCATTAAATATCTAATGTAGTTGTTTAACCTTTTAATCATCTATTTATTGTTGTTGTGTGTGTTTGCACATTTTGCTTAATGACATGCATTATATTTGGATTTCTTTAATTTGTAAAGATGTCTCCTGTAAAGCACTTTGAGTTGTTTCTGCGCTTTGAAAGGTGCTATAATCAACGTGCACTTGCATGAAACAGTCTTTCAAAGGCTGACAGATTTCATTCTGCCCCAATTTACGAGAATACATTTATGCAAATATTACACTACTTTGACAAATATAAGCTAGTTTAATCTATCAAAAATGTCATACACTTTTTTGTTTTTGTTTGAACAAATAACCTTTCCAAGCCAAGTTTTACTTTTCTTTTTTAAGTTTCATGAAGATGAACACATTTGCTGTGGTTATTTTGTTTGGATTTGTGTTGCAGCTTCTTTTCCCCTGCTTATTTTTATTTATTTTTTATTTTTTGCATTGTTGTGAGCTTTTTGGGCCACTGTACTATATGGAGCATTAATAATAATATAATTAAAAACACTAAAACATCCAGTTCATTTCATGTATGGTGTTAAAAACAACAAATAATACAAAATAAAAAAATAAAAAATTGCTCATATTTAGGTCACTCCATCTATATTTACTTGACACATATTAAAGACATATTGGAGCATGGCTCTCATCCAGAATTATTTTAGAGAACTAAAAAGAATTTCATTAGGCATGTTATTTTAACAAACCAGGTGTCGGAGTGTGTTTTCTTTAAACACTAGTTTACACTTTGCACCTTTGACTCACATTCCTCTCCTTGTGCGACAAGGAAGGGGAATGAAAATAAAAATAAAGGACTGGAAAACTTGCCTCAATTCATAAATGATGGCTGCTATTTTTAGAAGCACCGAGAGACTTCAGTTCAGAGAGTTGCTCCATTAAAGAGGAATTCCCTTTATGGCAAATCGAACCGTCTGGGATGCAGGGAAGAGATTTCAAGCCAAAATGTGGCAGACTTATATTAGGATGTGCATAGTGACATTTCTGAAGATGTATTTATTTTTTAGTTTGTTTAGACTAGACTTGGAAAGTCAATTTTCTGAATGTCATGAATAAAAACAGTGGTGTATAATTATACCTTTTTCCCACAGCCGAGCCCCTGGTCCAGCAGGTCAAAAAGACTCGGATTAAAAGGGAAGACTTTCACATCTTGAAGGTGATTGGACGAGGCACATTCAGTGAGGTGAGGTTTTATAAATACTAAGAACTTTACAGCTGTTTTAAATGAAAGTATGTTAAGTTTATTAAAGGGACTATTTACACATTAAATTATACTTTGTTGTGATTGCCTATTTTATTACTTTGTCCAACTTGATGTAGTCTATAGAGAATGTTTTTGCTGCAATACCACAATTGGCCACTGGTAGGGCTACATAAACAACTTTTTGTATGTATTATTATTAAGCCTCAATATGGCAAGTTATAATATAGTACAGCCTTTTATTTGAACATTTCAATGAGTGCTCCTCGCACAATTAAATTTTTTTTTTTCAAAACTGTGGTCTCTTGTACAACCACAATATAGTGCTTTCTGCCTGTTGACAACTAGAGTTCATTCAAAGCTAGAAGCCATCATATTAATGTGGAGCTAAAAGCCCTCATGATGATGTTGTTATGATTAAATCTTTTTACAGTCTAGATTTTATTGATTTGGTGTTTGTTTACCGACACATCTGCAGGTTGCAGTGGCCAGAATGCGAAGCACCCAACAAGTATACGCTCTAAAGATTATGAACAAGTGGGACATGCTCCAGAGGGGAGAGGTACACACTGTCATTCAGCAAAAAGAAAGAAAAAAAACAGAGCAGTCTGAAGTAAATGGTGTTTTGTTTTTGATAATGTCCTGCAGACAGCGTGCTACCAAGAGGAGAGGGAGGTGCTGCTGAGAGGTGACCGGCGCTGGATAACAGAGCTGCATTATGCCTTCAGGATGACAACTATCTTGTATGTTCTAACAAAGGGAGGATTCACCTGAACATTCATGTTTAATCTGATAAACTGGTTTCAGATAAGTTTATTTGCAGTTTTTAAAGGTCAACATGAAAGGCTCTGAAGGGTTAATTGGTAATATGTTCCAATAGGCATTATTGATTCTCTTACTAATAATACATATACACCAATAAACATGAAGAAAAGGGGAAGGGTCTGCTAAATGTCACAACAATGGTCAGTCATAAGAATCATGCATCAATAAATGTATTTGGATTATTTCATAATATATTTATTTATTTGTTCATTTGACAATGCACACTATACAGTATATAGGGTATTAAAGGCAGTCCACCACAACAGAAAACAGCACAGAACACTTTTTTATTCAAAGGGAATCAAAGGGAATCAAGATTAAGTTAACAAGTCGGGCTTTTTCTACAAAAGGCATGTAACTACTATAGACTTCTTAAAATGACCAATAGTTTCCAAACATCTCTGAACCTATCAGGTACATTGAAGAGTCTCTTTACCCATCCCAAATCTGTGGCAGAAGTATTAACATGTTCATTCATGTTCATGTATGTGTCCACAGTACCTGGTGATGGACTACTACGTGGGCGGCGACCTGCTGACTCTGCTCAGTAAGTTTGAAGACCGGCTCCCTGAGGACATGGCTCAGTTCTACCTGCTGAGATGGTCCTGGCCATTGACTCGGTCCACAGACTGGGATATGTGCACAGGTACAGTGACACATTATTATTATTATTATTATTATTATTATTATTATTATTATTTGCACAATTATTAACTGCAGTCAATTATAATAGAGTTAGTAACAATGGAGCAAGTGCTATCTTAATAGTAACAATATTACTACAGACCATGCCTGATAGTGACTAAGATTAAATACCTACTTCCTGGAAATATATATTCAGTAGTTTCCTGTTTCAAATGTTCCAACTTTTAACTGTATTTTTAGCCCCTTACAATTTTAAGATTGCTCTGTAAAGGACTGCTAGATAAATGATGTAACCTCATGGTTTACCTTTCTCTAAACCCATTGGTTTGCCCATAAAGTTTGCTTTTGACCTTCTAAGGCTTCTGTAGTTTGTAGAGCATCCAAATTGCAAAAAAAGATTGGGTCTGTTGTCAATTACATGACTGGTAATGAAAATTGAAAATTGTTATTTGTATTATATTTCATGTTTCTTGTTATTTTTTTGCACTAATAAGTTAATTATAAGTATGTATTATGTATTGATATCATATGTATTTGTATTTTTACCATGTGCCTGAGGATGCTATAGAAATATTTAATACAATACTCACACACAGAGACATCAAACCTGACAACATCCTGCTGACTGCAGACGGACACATCCGACTTGGGGACTTTGGCTCGTGTCTACGACTTCAGGAGGACGGGATGGTGAGAATGTGTCAAAGTGAAGGAAATATTCAAACTATATTCAAGTTGTGTTAAGTGTAACACTTGTTCTTGTCAGGTTCACTCGACAGTTGCAGTTGGGACCCCAGACTACTTGTCCCCAGAGATCCTGAGGGCGATTGAAGGAGGTGGAAGCTATGGGTGTGAATGTGACTGGTGGGCTCTGGGCGTCTGTGCCTTCGAGATGCTGCGGGGATCCACACCATTCTACGCAGAATCAATTGCAGAAACATATGCCAAAATTGTCAACTTTCAGGTAAGGACATAATTACCTTTTCTGTCTCATTTTGTTTAGTATTACAGGAATACTCTCTTATGTTTAAATCATCATCATGTCTCCCAGATCAGGCCAACGCGGAAAGATATGTCCACAAAGAACGGCAAAAGCTCTAGAGAAAGGTGTTATATGCATGCCAAGCCAGTAGGTGCAGGTGTTATACAATACTGTGAATAGAAGCAATAAAGACGACGTTTTTAACCATTGTAATCCCTTCTGACTAGTTCTTACATGAATACAGCATTTTCTTTCACAGTTGTAGGGCAGAGCTGATCTTTCTAAACCCACATGTTTGACTTAAGTCTCACTGAACAAACTTTATAAAAAGAGATGAAAAGTGTTTGACTGTTTTGTTAATCCACAGGAGTACTTTGAGCTCCCTCCATCTGTCCCTGAAACTTCTGACAAGGCTCATTCGTTCATCGCCGGGCTGATCTGTGAGAGGGATGTCCGTCTGGGCAGGAAGGGCCTCAGTGACTTTAGGAACCATCTATTCTTCAGTGGAATCAACTGGGGCTCGCTGCATAAACTGCCCGCACCTTTTATACCTGAAGTTTCCAATCCCACTGACACGTCCAACTTTGACATTGTGGATGACTGTCTGAGTGACATGGTACTGGCCTTACAGCTGCCATATGACTCCATTTACACTGACGTTTTTAGTTTAGTTAATCGGTTATGGCATTTGAAATCTATACAGTGGTTTGGTATGTCCTTTTCAACTCACTATGAGGCATGAACAATCTATTTCTCCAGGAGACACTGTCTGACGTCATGGACAGAGCTCCAGTGGGAGTCCACCTGGCTTTTGTCGGCTACTCTTACACTGCCACCAGGTGAATTATGAGCATGATTCAAGCCACTACAACTCTTTTTTGATCCAGACTGCTTTAGGTATTTATTGTTTCTTGTTTTATAGTCAGACAGGTGCCGTAGACCGCAGTGAAGACATCATGATGCAGATTGACCACACACGGCTCAGAGAATGTGAGATGCTCTACACGCCAGAGAATCTGGTGAGAACTCCATGTTACTTGTTAGTTTCTGCCGCTGTCAGTAAGACTTGTAGTGTATAATGTAGTATAATGTGGTGACGTTCTTTTAAACAATCCAGTTTGGTCTTCATGTGTTTAAAAAGACTGATGTTTAGCTAAACTGCAGAGTCCAGAGCACCAATAATTCATGATACTGGTCTTAAGCCAAACATTGTGCAGAAGTTTCTCCATAATACTTCATCTTCATAATGAATCTTTTATTGGACTGCACATAACATTTTGACTGATTTGTTTAAAAATATCTCATGAGTGTTCAGAAATACCTCTATTTCATCCTTGTGCTGGCAAAGATTGGATTTACTTAAATTAACCCTTTTTGAACTGATATAATTCAATGTGGGAGATTTTCAGGTTTACAAAGGCTGACTACATCTAAATAAATGTTTTGTTCAGAGGCAGCTGTGGCAGCTCCGAGGCTCCCTACCAGACAATCTGCATGCACTGCTGCAGCTCCCCATCACTCTGGAGCAAGGCCCAACAGCTTCTACTCAAAACACCACAGAGGACGAGGAAGAAACTGACCACATGTCAGTGATCGATGAAGACCTGCGGAGGTAGCCTCATCATTTAGTCAAATTGTTTTTTAACGCTCTATGTAATTTGGCAAAAACAACCAAAGAATATTTTTCCTTTATTAGAAGTAATGGATACAGTTAGCTTTACATCCAAAAGGACATTAACCATTAAACCTATTATACAGTACAAGCACTCCTGCCTGTCCATGTGTTACCGTGGGTTTTCTCCGGGTACTCCGGCCGGTATTCCTCCCACCGTCCAAACACATGCATGTATAGGTTAATTGGTAACTCTAAAGTGTCCCTAGTGAATGAATGTGAGAGTGTTAGCCCTGCGACTAACTGGCCATTGTCCAGGGTGTACCCCGCCTCAGGCCCAAAGCTGCTGGGATAGGCTCCAGTCACTCGTGACCCCTAACGGGACTTACCGTTAGAAAATGAATGAATGAATGAATAAACAAGAATATCAGATGAAGGACATTAAGTAACAGCCACTAAGTCAAAGATAGAGGAAATTCATTCATTCCATTTAGCACAAGCTTAGGTGCTGTTTAACGCAAAGAGAAAATCACCACATTGGTTGGACAAACAAGGAGGTTTTCAACAAAGCTAAAGTGCTTCTATTGAGGAAAGTAAATATAAGAAATCATCTTTTACTCAAGACTTTCTACTATAAAAACAAAACAAATGAAAGTATGGATATAGTCTGTACAACATAGTGTTCAAATCCACAAAAAAAGAGTTACCTCTGACAAAGGGCTCACATGTGGTCATTTTCTCACTCTGCTTCCTCCATATACAGAAACAAAGGTTTAAAAGCATTTCTTTTCTACCACGGTGACTCGATAAAAACTCTTGTTGGCTTCTCGAGTTGATCAGTTCAATCAACCATAAAACACACAAAAACTGGCATATTCACACTTTACCAGCAGCTTCTTCAGAACCATCTCTGGCTGCACGCGATCTGAAGTTCACACCACAGCGTCTGCAGGAAGTGACTTTTAGTGCAAACATGGCAAGTAGGGTATTAATTGAATTTTCAATTATCATTTTGTCTCACAAAAATCACAAAACCTATATAATGGAGAAAAAAATATTATTTTGTCACTTTCTTTTTTGCTGTTATTTTGCCCTGAACACATTATAAAACACATTATGTGAAAGATTTGCAAAACGACGGTGTCTGCACCACATGGTAACACTTTTTTGATCGATGAGATTGTAGGAGTCCATTCACCAGTGTTACAACTGGAACACTAATGGAGGCAAGGCGGGTTAAGTGTCTTGCACAAGGACACAACGACTCGATTCGGGAATCGAACCACCAACCTTCCGGTTGAGGGACAACCGCTCTACCACTGAACCACTGCTCCCCTATTTATTCATCTTAATTTTTTTTTTCTGTTTATCTTTAAGCTATTTTCTATACATATGATAATACAATTATAATATATTATTTATTTTAAGGAGATGTTACTGTTTTGTTCAATAAATCCAACATAAACCAAACTAAAAGTTGCCAACCAAATTATATATTAAATAACCAAATGAGTTTATCACATCCTTTTACAGCAAACCTAATTTATTGTTTTGGGTAAAGTATACAATGTGTTGTACATTTGCATACTTTAATATCAGAGAAATTAAAGTTATCACAAGGGTTTTTTGGCTGTACTTATAATTCTGATGTAAACATTATGTCTTCACACACAGTTATTTTATCTTAATGCCAGATGTCGGACTTTATGTTTGAAGTATTGCTGCAGTGTACATTTGGACATAGTATTTTAAACTGCAAAAAATCAATCCCTGGTGTTACATTACATGATTATGTTTTGAAAACAATATATATATATATATATATATATAATTTTATTTTTTTTATCTGGCAGACGGCTACATGAAGCTGAGAGAAGATGCTGTGAGCTGGAGAAAGAGATGGAGAAAATTAAAGGAGAACTTGAAGACTGTAGGGCCACAAAAGAGACAGGGAAGGGACTGACCCCCCTTTGTGAAGTTCCATACAGCCTGACACCAGGTAGCACTACTGTGTCAAAACAAACCTTCTGCCATTTATTTTTGCACTCTTTTCTGTACTTTTACACAGTAGACATAGATACTGGCATAGACAGTAATTGTGTTTCCAACCATTTAGTGAATATTGGACAGTTTTCCAATAAATCAACAATATTATTTGTGTGTAAAAGTACAAAAACAATACACAGCTCACAAACATCTTGTTTCCCAATAAGAGTTTGTATATGTTAGAAGGTAATTAATGTCTTTATATTCTTTGTGATATGTTCTTTACACTTGTCAGACACTCATTTCTAAGCCAACCCATTAACAGAACAACATAAGTCATCCAAGTTTGGATTTAGAATGAAATGTGTCTGTTTCAGAGTGGGAGAGTAGGGATTGGTCCTAGCATTTGTACAAGTACAGTACTTTGTTACATAACAATATTAATATTTTTTTTTGTTTAAAAATTTATTCAGAAAGAGTTCTGCTTCACCAGCCAAAAACTACCACAGGGCCCCCTAATTTTTTAGAACCAGCTCCCACAGTCTGTATTCCTTCCGTTAGTGGCAATATGTCCTTTTTGTAAAGCTATAATTATAATAATTAACTCAGTTTTGTCACAATGAAACAATGGAACTTACTCCTCAATCTACCGACAAGTGTTGCTTTATCACAGCAGCAAGTGGAATAGCACCTCCAGCAAACGAACATTGTTTATTAAAATTAAGTTCATTAAGATATTTTTTTCATAATTTTAAAACTTACCAAGTGTGGTTAAACTAAAATGAGTTTAGCACAAATCAAAGTTCAAATTAAACTTTGTTGGTACAACCTGACCAATGTGTTCAATGTGTTACGCTGGTGACAAAATGTTTGAATAGAGCCTGTAGTGCTGTGGATGCTCACAAGTCCATCTAGTGGTATATAATATGGAGTATGATATAAGTATAATGTGTAGTCCATTTTTTTTTAAACCAGCTGTTTTAGTTACCATTAACAAGAACTCCTCACAAGCACTTTACCGTCAAGACTCTTCTTAAGAACAATGTGAATGTGGTGGAATGAGTTCCAGACAATATGAGACACTCAGAATAAACAGTGGTGCACAGCACCAGCAGCATCTGCTTATACTGGAGCCCTCAGTCAGAATAAATACTCTAAGAATAGCCCTGGTGTGATGGAACTTGGATGTCTGGTTCTATAAATCAGTTGCGTTCCTTTTAAGATAGAGTGGTAGGGGTCTTCCTGCTGCTAAAACCGCTGGCTGAAGGTGTTAGTATTATAAATAGTTACCACTTTGTATTGCAAAAGCATGTGCATTGTTCTGTGTGGCATGATAAAAAACACCAGTGAGTGGCTTATATCACTGCTTTTAGTGATAATTTTTCTTTCCACCATTATTATTAGGATTTAATTGCAGTTTTGTTTGGTGTGCTGTGCACTGCTAAATAAATGCTGCCACACATCATGGCGTCTGATGGTGCTCTCTCTCGTCCAATCACAGAGCTGAGTATCTCCCCAGCATCTCTTGCTCTGCCTGCCCACTGTATGGATGCACCAGCCGATGTAAGCTTTTTTCACTTTGATCAATTTTCTTTTTCAGCCACAACAGTTCAAAGATGACTATTGGATCTTCTAATTAATTTGCAGAAGCTTTACAAAAGTTAAAATAGTGACGTACTGCTGGCTGAGCCCTTTACAGGCCAGTTCTAACAGTGTTTATGCCAAGTTGCTTTCTGTTCATTGACCTGAGGTGTGTTACAGAGGGAGAGTGCGCCCCCTGTCTGCCAGTACCCACTGGTGATTTCGCTTCACAGACACCTGCTCCTCTTTCACAGGGTAGGCCCTGCACAAAGATTTCTGTGTGCTTTCAAAAAGATTAAAAAATCTTGCATCAGATTATATTTTACTTCTCACTATAAATAAATAGTTACCATTGATTGGCAATCTTTTAAAGAAACACTATGTAACTTTTTCTTCAAATATGAATTCTGAAAATCCCCCCTCCTACTTTTTCTTGTTTTTTTTTTAAAACTACTTTTTTTAGTTTTTATTTCCACAACATCACACAAATAAAAAAATTGCAACTTAAATATATGATATTTATGGTGCAATACCAAAAAACACAGAAGACAATACACAATTTAAGTGCTTATAATAGCTACATTAGCTAATACATAAGCTACTAGCATAATCCATTTTTTCAACTGCAAATTAAGATGTGTTGTAATATAACAGACAGTAAAATAATATAATAGACATTTAGTTAGTTTCATGATAACTACACACTGTCATAAAATTACTAAAATCAATAAATCATTACAACAATGACTAAATCTATATAATGTTTATAGCTTAATGTAGATGTAATTCTGTAAATGATTAATAACACATACTTAAGCTTGTTAGTGTGTAGTTCATTCCATGACCCTAATACAGTGTGTCTGTTGTTGTTGTGCGCCTGCCACAGGTGAGGACTGAGTCATACCTGCTGGTGTGTGCCAAAAGGGGGGAGCTCCGAGTCTGGGAGAGACGCTGTTACTCTGAGCTCTCCTGAGGAGACATGCTGCATACTGACCTCTTCCACATAAGTAGGACCTGCCTCTTCCAAAGAAGAGGGAGAAGGAAAGGACTTACCTGGAGCCGCCGAAGTTCTGTTACTGTAAAAGTGTGGATGAACCCGAAGCCTTAGCGCTGACCAGACCGCTGTGAGCTAAGGAAGACATGAAGAGGAAGATCCTCTGAGCGACCTTATGCTAGAGTGTGTAAAGCGTACTTGAATTATTGACAGTGTCCAAGGGAAACAAAAAGGGGCTGAAGGAATACTCCATGAGGACACTACCCCGGTGCACTGAGTGAAATGTGTATCATGTATCTGCATCTTGGAGTGGTTTAAAATATGTTACACTACAACAGCCATTACACAGCCTGTGTGTCTGTTTCAGTGTAAGAAAGTTTCTTATAAAGTTATGTTTGGAAAGGTTTATTAAATTCAAATGTCCATAGATGGGATAAAGGCAAAATGACACTGAAGGAATGTGTATGAGGATTTAAATAAACAATGTGGCACTTTTGAGAAAAACAAATCATGCACTTTGACATGCTGTAATAACAGTTCTGCACTGAACTAGCAACTTTTGCTCACTTCTCAGAACCGTTTGCACACTTCAGAATCCTGTATGAGAAAGAAACATTGTAAATGCACATATTAGGACACTGGTTTGTTCCAGCAAGCACAGCTGTGGGATTGTTTTGTTTTTATGGGTTGTGCTTATAAAAGGTCTGTAATGTATTTTATCAATACATTCAATTTAAAGTATATCATTAAAATAAAAGGTCTCAGATTAACAGCCATTTTTACTTAATTATGCCATTTTAAAAAACTTAATCCAAATTGTTAAGCGTTACTGATTGACTTTGTGGTCATGGCCATGTGCAGGGGCCGAGCTCTTGATCCTTGTTTTCAGTCTGTAGTAATCTGAGCCACAGTGGGGGCAGATATAGATATTTACATGTGACAAACAGTACAATGGTTAATAGCCTTCATAACAGCTTAAACGTGATGCGTGTTTTCTGCGATTTTATAGAATGTGCACCCTGCATGCAAATAAGGACACAACTCTATCTCTTACTGGAAACCACCAAACATCTCTATACATCGTTCAGGAAACTACCCAAGATTTTAGAAATTGGTGTAAACCATCTTTTGACATATAACATAGAAGCAAGAAAATGTAGTTCTGTTGCTTTACTCACAATAAACCAAGCATATTTAATGAAGGGCTTCTGATTTTAATAATGTATAGCCCATTATTTTGTTCCATGACTGGATGTTAAATACTGTTATAAAGCATAATGCAGTATCTTTATTACAACATGAGTTTCTAGTGTTATAGAAGCTAATACAATGGAGAAATGCCCCTCAATATTTAGCACCAGGTCCCAGCAAAGAAGATATTTGTCACGCTCTAGATAACTTATGCAAAATACAAAACTGCTTATTATCATTACACAATAATTTAAAAGAATAATAAATGTAATGCTGTACCACTATCAAGCGCATACATTTTTTATTAAATAATTTGAAGCCACCTTTTTTAAGCCAGCAAAGGCTTTAAGGGTCCAACTTAATATAAAACATGGTGAATTTGTCGTAAAATGAATGGGCCAATAGTTTGCAATTGTATGTTTATTATGTATTTCTATTAAAAATACTTCAGAGAATCACAAATTCTATTGCATTAAGGCTTTCCTCTTTGGTTGGATTATACACACTGAACAGTTTTCTTAAGCAGCAATGACAAGATCACATCAGAATTTATAATAATAGCAAACATTTAAATACAAGTCCTACATAAATGAGTTAGCCTACTCAAATGAGATACATGATTTACAATATGTATATATACTGTATATATTTATTCTTATGAGTTACATGTAATGGTAAGGGTTTGAGTAGAGTAGGTAGGGGTTGAGTTTGCGTTCTGTTGGTGTGAAACTGGTGTTCTCCTGGACCTGTCGGCGGTAGTACCGTCGCAGGGCGGGACTGCCAGGGTGGCACTGCCTCACGTGGAGAAAGTACTCGTCAGGTCGATTGGACGTGTAGCCACAGTCCTCGCAGACAAATATCTTGGAGCGGCGCTGGCGGTACGCATACTTCTGCTGCACACCGTGGATTTTCCTCATGTGGGACTCCAGGGAGCAGCGCTGGGTAAAGGCCTTCTCGCACAGGTCACACTTGTAGGGACGGATACCTGCGGTGAGCGGATAAAACTTAATTAATTATCACACAATATCCCTTTTCACACTGGCCAGGCCATGTGCTGGTTGGGTTTCAGAAACTGGGAACCTTAGAACTCTTTCTTGTACTGAGCCGGGTTCAGACCATTTTGATAAGAACCAGCATTTTACAGCCATACCTCACCAACAGAAGGCAGTGATCAATGAGGGCAGATGTGAATAACAGCAAGCAAGACTGCTTGTTTATCAAACAGGACAATGATCTGGGAAAATGAATGCTTGTGTAACAAACAATATACATTAAACACGAGGCAGATGTGAATAACAGCAAGCAAGACTGCTTAAATACAATATCTATGAAAACCAGAGCTGGAACGGAGCCTGGCCCAGTCTCACGGCCTGAAGT
Organism: Perccottus glenii; assembly: GCA_024416835.2. NCBI lineage: Eukaryota > Metazoa > Chordata > Actinopteri > Gobiiformes > Odontobutidae > Perccottus > Perccottus glenii. The sequence goes on from CM044561.2 coordinate 9,582,529, forward strand.
CAAGGCAAAGATGCCCAAACTTCCCTCTTTCCAGACACTTCCTCCAGCTCTTTGGGACGAGTAAAGATTTGTTCCCAGACCAACCAAGAGACTTCCAATGTGTCCTGGGTCTGCCGTGGGGCCTCTTCCTGTTGGGACATACCCACCTACCCACCTTGTCCCATGGACAAAGACCTCTCAAAGGAGTGGCAGACAATGCAATAAATAATAAAAAAGGCTGCTGGCATACCTGTATGTGTCCTCATATGCCTCTTCAGGTCGAAAGTATCATTGAAGCCTTTGCCACAGAAGCGACATGGGTGTCTTTTCACGAGGCTGTGGCACTTCAGGTGGCGGGTCAGCATCCTCTGCAGAGGGAAAACTTTGTGGCACACTGAGCACACAAAGTCACCTGAGCTGGGGGAGCTACGGGGGCGAGACTGGAAGGACATAAAAAAAGTTTGTAATGTGATGATCAGAAATTATTATTATTTCTTTTTATACATTACCAGTTTATAACAAAGGCTATCTCTGGTAACAGAAAGAATAAAAAACAGTCCTTGACTAAAGCTTGGTACATACTCCGCAAGAACAGAGAAATTGGTTCTTGGTTCTGAGTTGGCAAGCAGCCCTGGTTTGGGAGTTCTAGCAGCTTGTTCTTGTCACATTGTCTGGAAAGAACTGTATTCTGTGGGTGTCTGAGAACTATTGTTTGATTGGTCAGAAATCCTAAGTGGGCGTGGTTGATGAAGAAAAGTGAGGAGTTCTGCGCTTACTTTCTTCTTGCCACTTCAAGAAAAAGAACAGATTTCTTTGTACTCTTGCAGAGTATGTACCAAGCTTTACAGTTAAAAAGTTCTAGTTTAGACAATAAAATGCCTCAACTTAAATATTACGCTGGCCCTGAGGTGTCAATATTTTTTTTTTTATTCATTCATCCTTTCATTAAATTTCTTTCGCTTAGTATAATCGCGGATGACTGGAGCCTATCCCAGCAGCTTTGGGCCTTAGGTGGGGTACACTCTGGACTCTTAGTGGCAGACCCTGACAGACAAACATTCACTCTCACATTGATGCACTTAGATTTCCCTCCATTTGCTGCACTTTGTCTAAGACAAATTTCTTTTGGGATAAAACAGTATGTATTAAAAATCTACAACAGTAAGTGTGCTTTCACCTTGGCTCTGCTGACAAGGGCCAGTGCACTGGGATGGTATAAGGAGTTCCGGAGCATGAGTGAAGACCAGTCCTGCCCGGAGTCAGAGCCTGAACTTATCAGGGGCACTGGGTCTCTGATGTCGGCTGCTGTCCCACATCCTGTAGGTTCTGGCTGAGGCTCACACTGATCACTGTCAGGTCTACTGGTCATCTGGTCTGTAGCAGTGTCGATCTCTAACACATCATGAAGGAGGTCAGTTGTAATGTTGTGACAAATTATTTCTAGACTTACACTGACTTAATATAGTGTTTCATAGTTTGTTTTTGCATTTAATGAAATGAGTAGAATACAATTTTGCACACATAAATGTATATCATCTAATAGGCTCATTTGCAACATTGAAGATTCTTGGGTTTAGGTGGTTTTATGAAAAAAAAATATACCAAGGAGTTGAACCCTGGACCTTCTTGCTGTGTGCTGCATTGCTCCACCATTCCGCCTTTTAATGTAACAATGAACCACATTAAATGGCTGACTTGTAACGACAACTCCTAACAGCTATGGCTGAATAAATAACTATATTGAACACTTTTATCTTTCCTTCAAAACCACTTTTTATCTTTACACTCAATAAAATAATTGGATTTTATGTCTCATCCTCCACCCTAACATTTCACATCAATGTGGTAAAGTATTCCAAAAATCAAAAGATCAGATGAAACAAGAGAAAAATAGAACTAGAAAAATAGATGTTACAAGGGTAATGAAGATTCTTAGTTCTTTAAATACAAAATGGATAAAAATTCTTACCTAAAACATCACCTTCTTTGAACCCAGTATTTTCTGGTTCCTTCCACTGCCAAGCACCATAAGCCCCCCGTTTCTTTTTAACCAAAAAAGCTCTCGGCATCTCTCCAATCTTCACAAGTTCTCCAATCTTCACAAACTCAACAAACCAGCGCGGCTCTACGTCCAACCTGAGCTGGCCTGCTGCCTAATCTTCTGGGTAAAAATCAGTGCTCTCATTTTCATAACAACTTTGGGAAGAGTGGAGAAGATTTTTTTTATTAGAAGGCGGGGGCTGGATGCTGGGTGTTTTGACTGTAATACACCTGTGATGACTGTGCGCTTGCGCCATTTTAACTGGTCCCCCACTGGTTTTGCATGTCAGTCAGTGAGAATCCGGGGAGCTTCGCATTCAAGTGGCCCTTAGCATGCAAATCTTTGCCCCGGACCAAGGCCTGGCCCCAGACAAAAGGCACGTTTGAGTAACAGGAGCAGCACAGAAGAGCCACAGCCTTAACTGCTAGGTAAATGAGTCTATTCTCCTTTTTGGACTCTTTTTATTTCAATTGTTTACTGAGATTAGTGAGTGCCTAAAAAGCATTCAAAGTTACTAAAGGGATGGTAAGCATTTGCATCCACAATACAATATGTGATGGTACTTTGTGTTGTCAAGACCCTCCTCCTAATACGTGTTGGGATAGGCTGCATGAACTATAGAAAACTGTATGGCATGATTTGTCCATCAACATTATCATTTTTTTTTTACTACTTGTTTGTGAAGCCAGTGCAAGAGAAAAAAAACAAACTGTGTGTCCCTTATTTCACTAGACTCTGCATGGCAAATACAAATGCTGCCAGAGACGAAACACCAACAATGCAAATACTTATAGAGGTCACTCCAAGAACTTCAGGTCTATCGTGCAGTACAAACTGTACCGTAGCTGGCTAAAAAAACATAGGGACACACCTTTCTATTATACAGTATATATTTCATTATCAAGGAAGACACATATACCAATCTTTTTTATATACATGTATTTATATTTTATAGGCCTATTGGCCTAAATACATTTGAGTAGGCCACATAATGTAACTTGGTTTGATTCTCTTTATTCTCTTATATGCATCCAAGGCTCATGTTAGCAGTTAGCAAATCAAACAAATATAACTTCTCAAAATCATTTTAGTACATAATCCCAATTATTTAATATTTTGGCAGTGCCTTGGTATAAATAAAAAAGAAGAATTACTCTAATGACAATGTGCACTTACTTCAGTAGAAAGCTACCATTTCACAAGAATAAGAACTTTCTTTTTTTATTTTCTAATCTCTTTGAGTTTGATGCCACTGACTCTAAAGAAAAATATATCAGCCACTTGTCATTTTGATCATTTAGAAATTGGTACAAAATGTCTTAAATGGCAACTCAAAGTGCTTTACAGGAATAAAAGACAATTTACAAGATTTATATTAAGAACCATAAGAAAAATTTAAAACATTTTAAAAGAAGAGGGCAGATAAAAACACTTTAAGTTGTAGTGTAGGCAGTGCTATAGAGGAAGGTTTTTAACCTCCGCATGAACATTGTTAAAGTTGAGGCTGTTCCAGATTTTTGCTGCATGAAACTTAAACGCTGCTTCACCAGGTTTAGTTCTAACTCTGGGCACGAGCAGAAGTCTGTCCCAGATGTTCTCAGAGTCCGAGGAGGTTCATAAGCAACTAGCATGTCAAAGATATATTCTGGTGCTAAACCATTAAGAGACTTGTAAACCAGCAGTGCTGTTTTAAAGTCTATTCTCTGAGCAACAGGAAGCCAGTGCAGAGATTTTAAAACTGGCGTAATGTGGTTGTACTTCCTGGTTTTGGTGAGAACCCCAGCAGCTGCGTTCTGAATAAGCTGCAGCTGTCTTAACCCTCGTTTTGAGAGACCAGTGAGCAGGCCGTTACAGTAATCTAACCTGCTGGAGATAAAAGCATGGATAAGTTTCTCTAAGTCTGGTTGAGACATCATCCCTCTGGACATGTTTTTAAGGTGATAAAATGCAGATGATGTAACTGACTTAATGTGACTGTGGAAATTCAGGTCTGAGTCCATGATGACTCCTAGATTTCTAACCTGATTTTTAGATTTTAGAGAAAGAGACACGAGGTGACTGCTGACACTTTCTCTTTGTTTCTGTGGCCCAAAGAGGATTAGTTCGGTCTTGTTTCTGTTCAGTTGGAGAAAATTATTTTGCATCCACATGTCAATCTGTAATTCCCTTTATGGTTAACTGCCACCTGAGGGAAAGAAAACAACTTAAAATACCTTATTTCATAATGCTTGCAACAAGTTAAAACCCAGAAGAAAAAAGGAAAGACAAGGTGCTAGCATGCGCTAATGCTAACAGTAGTATACACTTGCAGTAATCTTCCCCAGAAGAAAGACACTTGGCCTGGACATGTGAAGTCATTTTCTACACACCATGATAATGATAATGTTCATGTTACTTTAATTTAATTATACATAATAATATCAATTGTTAATTTTTTAAAAAGAATCAAAAATGAACCAGATCAAAAATTCATTATATTATTATTTTATTATATCCTTTAATTAACCAGGTGAACCCTCATTGAGATTAAAAATCTCTTTTCCAATAGTGACCATATTGAAATATGTTAGATGGAGATAATACATCTTAAAAATATTATTGGCCCTTGATATACTCATCCGAGTTTGGTGGTTGTTATTTTCAAGCTTTACATTTAAAATATAAAGCATTTTTAGTGTATTATTGTCTTGTTAGCATCTCGTGTGACTGTTGACTGTACTGTGTGCTGTAGGTCTCCGGAGCTGCGCTCTAACTGTATGCAAAGTATCAGCCTGTGTGTGCTGCAGCATGGAAATCAAATGGTAAAGAGCAGCTTCTCTTTATCCAAGAAATGGACATGTCCAACTGGGAGTGTAGACAAATAAGAAATGACCTAAAAAAAAATCACACTTGGAGGAACAGTGAGCTAGCTGTTTTAGAATAATGCCAGCATGCAAAGATTTATGATAAGTGTGGTACATCAGCTTTATTGAGCTCAGTATTTTCCCATAGGATATGTACCAGGTGATGGCAGACTGTTGACAGAACCTATTGTATACTGCTTTATTTAAAAAAAGCTTAGGTTTTACTTTCCTACAGTCACAATGAAGGTTTATCTGTCACAGTAGCTCTGGGCTGAAGAGCTCATTCTCTGTGGCTTTGTGTTTGCATTGCGTCAGGTAAATAACCAGTCTGAACATGAACTTGCATGAGGCTAGTGTTTAACTGTAGTTTGATAATGGCAGGCCACACCCTGGATTCTGTATCTCTGTCTCTGTCAGTTACACCAGGACTCAGGAGGACTGGACACTTTCACTCTCCATTGTCCCAATAAATAATTAATTGAATCAAATAAACACTTTAAATCTTTTTTTATGCTTTTTAGTTTGGTTCTTTTTTTGACAAAACAACACAGTCAATTACAGTCAATGTATAATATACATCCAAACAATGTCTTTATATATTATAAATTAGCATAAACCAATTCAGTGAACACTATAAAAACATAAAAGCAAACAGATGTCTTTTGTACATTTTTTTTTAAAATATATAACTATTGCTATATACTGTAAAATGATTTTCTTATCTGGAAATCAAAAATACTCTGGGGCTGAGGCAGAACAACACATATGACATACTCACGTTAACGTTGCATTTTATCATTCAAGACTGAGAATGAACATAACATTACAATGTTTCGAACACCTGTTTTGTTGTTTAAGCCACCAACTCAGGAATGGTTTTATTCCAGAAATAATATTAATGTAATTGGAAGGATAAATTAATGTGTGTTTCAGAAAATTTATCATATATAGATACTATAACAGGACTAAAAGGATCCAACATGAACATTTACCAGAAGGAAGAAACAGAAGAGCTACTGACATAAAGATGGATCATCATATCATAGCTGTTCACATGCTGTAAAAAGTGTAGAATTGTGATCTGCACTTTCCCACCAGACGGAGAAAGAAGGACAAAAACTACCCACCCCATCTTTAAAACAATAACCGAGGTAAAGATTTGACTTTGTTACATGACTTTAATATATTTAAGAGTTATTTTTAAAGTTTAGTGTAATATCTAATCAAAGTTTGAAGAGAAAACTGCTGGAAATATTTGAGCAAATGTCACTTTCCAAACGTGTAACACAGTTATGATTAGAAAAGCTCATGATGAGACATGACTATGTTATTTTAGGCAAGGCAAGGCAAGGCAAGTCAAGGCAATTTTATTTTATAGCACAATTCATACACTGGGTAACTCAAAGTGCGTTACAGGAATAAAAGACAATTTACAAGATTTAGATTAAGAAACATTAGAAAAATTAAAAACATTTTAAAAGAAGAGTGCAGATAAAAAACACTTAAAGTTGTAGTGTAGGCGGAGCTAAAAAAGGAAATTTTTTTAACCTCTCCTTGAACATTGTTAAATTTGAGGCTGTTCCAGGTTTTTGCTGCTGAAACTTAAACACTGCTTCACCTTGTTTAGTTCTAACTCTGGCAGAAGGCCTGTCCCAGATGTTCTCAAACTATTGTTTGAGAATAGCCCCCAGAAGTTCACTGGGCCTGAGTCATAACAGCTTCAGGAACCAGCGAGGTCCTGCAGGGGAATAGTTCATTGTCTTTGTTGTATTTCTATAAAATGGCCACATTAGTCTTTAGAACCTGGCTTTGAAATGGAATGATGAATCATACATGGATTGCAGTTGTTTATTTTACCTGCAGTCATCATAAGATTCACTATACAATATTCTTTTGGCAAAGAAATTTATCAGATTTGATAGATTTACAAACTAAACTAAACTGGAGGTATTCAAATCTAGAGTGGGTCATCAACACCTCACTTCTAACTAGGGGTGTCTATTGTTGTATATAGGGAACGCTGCAGACCCACAGTTAAGTTATAGAACCTGTTTCTAGAACCTCATGTGACTAAAAACTAAAAGTAGTAGTCCTTAAAGTGAATTACTTTATCCAGATTTGTGAAAACTGTTTGGGCAGTCTTTAAATAATCCTGCTGAGGAAGGATGAACATGCTAAACAACAATAAAGAAAAAAAACAAAAAAAACACATACTGTTTGCATATTACATAATGTTTGACATTGTTCCATCCGATTCAACTGACACACTCAAAATCCTAACAATCCCTCTCATTGGTTTAACAAAAGGCTATAAGGCCGCCATTCATCCTTCAGCGTTTGGCTCATAAAACATGTCAGAACATGTTCATAAAATTATAAATATGTATATATTTTTGCCATTTCACTGTGATTAACCCTATCCTTTCTCTCCATTTGTCCTGAGCTATCCCCTCTTAGCTTTTCTCTGCAGGTGTCTTTGGTCTGATGTTGGATGGCACAAAGGACAACAGCTGCAAAGTAGTAATGGAAAGTGGGGTGAATATCCATCAAAATGGTTAGTGGTGCCCTCTAGAGTACTCAGGGAGTCTCTGAGATTATTTTTACATAAAACAATTTCAAATATATTATCACAATAGATCTTTTGGAGCATTGTTTTGTTGAGTAGAATAAAGAAAACACTGCTTCAATTGGCAGGTGTCATTCTCAACTGGTGGGTCGGGGGCCCAAAAACTAGTTTGGGCGGGTATGTTTTCATTGGGCGGCAGAATGTGCGGGTTACAAAATGATACAGTATAAATATATATAAAACACAACAAAAGTGCAATCTAATGGCTTTGACTTACATTGAATCCAAATAGATTTGAATTAAAACTCCTTTCTTCACACATATTTTCTTATGTCCTTCTACAGAACCTCAAGGACAAAGCATTTGGACCACGAAGCTACAAAGGATGCTGCACTAGTTCCCTAATCCCATTTGGACACTATTCCGTCACATCTATTTGTATCGAGTATTTTAAATAAATGGTTCAATTAAAATAAACTCTGTCCTCCTCACTTTCAACAAAATGATGATGGAAGATTATGATTACAAAAAGAGTATAATGGATGAATATATGAAATAAATTGTGGTGTTGATTTTTTGCTAATTTGAGACACATTTTTTTAAATTATGCACAAAGAAAAAAGCAGAACAAGTGCAAGTCTTTTTAAAATCTATTGTTGGACAATTAGAAGAGGAAAAAAACAGAACAAGAACCTCAATTTTCTCTTGTTGATCTGAAAAAGTTGAAAAGGTCTGGACCTGGTCTAAGACTGGACTAACTTGGTCTCCTTCACCAAACACTGACCTCGATGAGTCTGTACTCGGTCTAAGAATGGACTTAGACCTTTATATCTATTACAGTGTATTGTGCACTGTTTCTGTTCACAGTAACATGACAAACATGAGGTGGAGTCTATTAACCACAATCTGTTGCTGTGCAGCACCTCCATCATTGACCAAAATAACATATTGCCAAAAGTAATGTATATCTTTACTCAGTAACACGGTCACACAAAAAAAAGAAAACTTTGGAAATTGTATCCACAAAGATAGTCTTTAGAGGCTCTTGGACTTGTCCTGATTGTTCCTGTATTTTTGGTAAACGACTCCCAGTGTGGTGGAGAAGTTTCCCATGAAGAGGGCCAAGTACGAGCAGCCACACATTGCCACCTGCCTCACAGAAAAAAAAGAAACCTCAGTCAGTCCATTTTGACTTCTACAGCTTGCTCAAGGTAGCTTTAAATTTATTCAAAGCCCATCAAAAATCTACTTTTGAAATGAGTTTTTACTATTAAATGATTCGATTAGTTGTGCTACTACAAATAGAAATCAGGACAGAAAAAAAGTATTCAAGATTATTTATAAATGGATATTGCTGTACAAACCTGCCACTCTTTACAATTAGGCAACTGGGACATCTTGAAAAGTGTAATGCTGTTGTATAACTGCCAAAACTGTTGAGAGACAAATGTAAGAGAGAGGACATCACCGAATAAGCAATGGCCCAGCAACAAAATCTAAAACCCTAAGCCTAAAAAGAGTAACATGATCTGATGCGCTGCTAATATATCTCTTTTGTGGGTATTCTGGACACTGTAGTGTAAATATATACTTAATTAAAGCCGCAAGCGGCGATAAAGGCCCTCGCCTCTCTTGAGACCGCGGGGACACATGCACTCGGAGGAGTGCATTTCGTGCTTTAAAGCGTAAACTTCACGGTAAAAGGATTCTGAGGAGTTTTCTAAGACTCTAGCCGTGGCTCTGGAGGGGCCTCCTCTAAAGGAAGGATCCTGGCAATTGGGAAATGGCATTTATTTCCCAATAGTTGCCTCTTCACAGACTCATTACGACCACAGCCACAAATGTATCAAAAAACAAATTGATAACTTTTTTTGCACACGTGTCTAGATGATACTCACCAAATTTGGAGCTGTTTAGATGAAAAGCCTTTAGACACAAGGGGTGCAATTAAGGTGGTCACGCATTCCACCCAACATAGTAGATTTTCTGTTGAGTTTACGGTATGGCTGTAATAAACTTTTCTGTTTGCCCTGAGGTGTCCTATGGATGTACCAAGTTTCATTTTTCACGTTGGAAAAAGTTACTTTCACTTTCCATAGGCCCAATGTATTTTGACTTTTCTAGGGGTCGCCACTGAGTCATTTTTCGTATTTTTTTTCGGGGACTTCAAATACATAAATTTTTCGCTGGGCTTGAAATCTGGGACCAATAAAAATGACTTTTAGTTATCGTTTCCTGGGTTAAATTGAGGATCATTTTGCAGAAAAATATGATAAAAAAAATACCGAATTATAATTTAAAAAATATAACTCGAGCAAAAAAGTCTAGAAAAACGCTTGTCTCTTTTACATACATATGTTTAGCTCATTTTGCCCAAGTTTGGTGTCTGTGGAATGAAGCAGCTATTGTCTGTGTACTTTTAAAAAAGAGGTGTATTTTAAGTCGGTTCACATTTTCAATTCAAAATGGCCTTCCCGTGTGTGATAGGGTGTGGTCCCCATTGGCTTTTTGTTCATAAGCCCATGGTGGATGTGTGTACCATGTTTCATTTGCCTACAACAAACTAAAATTTTCACTTCCCATTGACTTTTTCACATTTTTGGGGACGTTGCTATGGCAACACATTTACAGATAGGGGGTGGTTGTCATTGGCTTTTATGCTCGTCATGACATAAGAGATGTGTGTACCAAATTTTATGTCTCTATGACAAACTAAATTCTTGGGTCCCATTATAAGTTTGTAGGGGGCGCTGGAGAGCCATTTCTAAAGATAACCCTTTTATTTACATATTTTTTGTTCAGGTCATGAATGTGCACAAACGCCTTTTTGGGTCCAACTCGATCCGAGAAGGCGTTTGAGAGTTAAGAGACGCGTTTTATTTTCACAAAAATGGCCACCTCGTTACAGGCTTGCCACACCCATACCCGATAAGATATCAACAACAAAGTTACAACTTTGGTTGGTACATGTGTCTAGATGATGCTCACCAAATTTGGGGCCATTTAGATTAAAACACAATGATTTGCATCTTTCTGCGCAAGTGCGATTTTAGTGGCAGCGTTTCACTCCACATGGCGGACTTCCTGTTGAGTTTAGGGTGTGACTGTCATTGACTTTTCTGTTTGCCCTGAGGTGTCCTATGGATGTACCAAGTTTCATTTTTCTACGTTGGAAAAAAGTTACTTTCACTTTCCATAGGCCCAATGTATTTTGATTTTGTAGGGGTCGCCACTGAGTCATTTTTCATATTTTTTAGTGACTTCAAATACATAAATTTTTCGCCGGGCTTGAAGTCTGGGACCAATAAAAATGACTTTTCGTGCATGTTCACTGGGTCAAATTTAGGATCATTGGGTCGGAAGAAAAAAAATAAAATAAAAAAAAATAAAAATCCGAGCAAAAATAATAGGCCCTCCCGGTCATCACCGGCTCGGGCCTAAATATAGAAAAGGAATAATGTAAGAAAGAAATGATCCAAATATCTAAACTGTAAAGTAATATGTTTCAAATCAGGTAGTCTACTTCATGTAATAATCAAACTATAAAAGAAGAGTAAACAGATTGTGGACCCCTCCAATTTACTATCCTCTGGCGACCCTCGAGACAAAAATGGACATGTACATTTGTGCTTTTTTTCTGCATAAACCTCTTGAGCCCCTTTGGCTCTGCTCAAAACAACCAAATATTCAGTCATGGTCAAGATTTTTTTTTGTGATGTCAGATTGAAGGTCCTTTTTGTGGGTGTCCCAAAGGGTGTAACATTTAAAAAACAAAAAATACTTCAATACATCAGTGTTGTTGCTTATTTTTTGACCTATCCAAGACTTCAATAACCAGCAACGCCCCAGTCCCCTCAATATTCATTATATAAAAAAATATCTTTATTTTACATAAATAACTATAATAAATGTATCTATATTTAGCATTTAAAAGGGGGTATAAACATGAAAATGAAATAATATTTGGTAGTTTTGAGCAGAACTTCAGTGGTTTAAGATTACATTTACATTTAGCTAACGCTTTTATCCAAAGCGACTTACATTAAGGTTCCAGTGTTACAGCTGGAACACCTCTGGAGGCAAGGTGGGTTTAGTGTCTTGCACAAGGACACAACGACAGTATGAACTGTGGGGAGAGCGGGAATCGAACCGCCTACCTTCCGGTCGAAGGACGGCCGCTCTACCCACTGAGCTACTGAAGAATTGAAGATTTTGTAGCATTTTTTTCTCTTTTTGGCTTGAGGGTCCCCAGAAGGTGCAAGAGGTGTCAGTAGTGTGTAATAAGATCTGTAATAGTAACTGACATTAGATTAAAAAAATATGACCGAAATGTACATAAATGGCCTCAGGGGTCCCAGGGGCTTACATAAAAGAAAAAAAGACAATTGTCAAGAGGTTTTCGATTGGGCGTGAAGTCAAACCACAAATCTATGAGAATATAGGTCACTGATCACAAAGTGAAGATTGTCCAGAGGCCTTGTTCCTGGACAGATTGTGTTTGCATGAGAAGTCTCACATCTGGTGCCGAGTATGACGGGCAATGTGAGGGAAGTCTCTGAGCTGTTATTTTGAAGATATTTTGAGCAGAACTTTTTTTTTTTTTTAACAGCTCCTTATTCTCTTATGGAGTGTTCTCTGCACTCTCTGTTCTCTATACTCACATGACCAAAAAATAAGAAAGGAAGCAGAAAGGAAAGGCCTCTCCACATCCACGACTGGAACCCCTCTGCAAAGCAAGAAAAACATGTTTGCATAATGTACACAGAATTTTAACCACAACATATTTTTTGAAGTCTAAATGTTTTGTGATAGAGTTAACAAGTAACTGGTTTAAATTGTTAAGCTATGCACTAGAAACTGCTGTTATGTCTTTACTGTTTCTTAATTGTACATAATGCATAATCCTACCAACTGTAAGATCCATGTTGTGTCTTTCTCCAAGTGCCCTGAGTCTGTACAAGCAACCACTCTGATAGTAGTACTGAAGAAACTGGACAAAGCCTTACATGCACAGAAGAATACATAATAATACATAAAAAATAAAAAACACATTTAATAATACAGAATCAAGGTAGAGTCAAAATGTCAAAAAGCATCGCTATAATTGGTAGGTTATGTACAAAAATCAGAAAGCTCTCTCCGTCTTAATTTGTTCACTTATTCAACCGTATATTAATTATTGAACTGAAGTTTGAAAAAATACCTTTAAGAAACATTTAGAGACATTATATAGACTCAATAAAAAAGCCATCAAAATTGTACACATGGGATTTAGAGATCATACTAACGCACTGTTCCTAAAATCATATACCCTAAAACTTGAAGACTCAATTAGTCAAATTAAAAACGTTGTTATTAATATATAAAGCTAAAAACAACCAACTCCCCAGTGATATTCAAAAAATATTTACATTTAAACAGGAAGAATACAATTTAAAAAGTACAGTGATTTTGTACAACATTAAAGAGACAGTATTATTCGAAGTGGTGTGATTGTGTGGAACAAACTAGACGGTGGAATAAAGAATGCAGCAATATTATCACAATTGAAAAAATATATATAAAACTAGTATTTTTAACAAATATACTCTATTGTAATAACTAATTGTAACCATAACAAATAAAATCAATAAAAAATATATTTAAATAATTATTAAATTAATCTGATTTGAAAATAATCTATACAATGAAAATTAAAATTGCAGGAATGATACCTGTTTTTTTTCTATTAATTGTGAATTTAATTAGTTTTTTTTTGTTTTTGTGTTTCTTTGATTTTGCTTTGTTGTTTTGATTGATGGATATTTGTATTTTTTTCTCTCAAAGGTAAAAGGTGTAGGCAAAATAAGTTGCTATGAAGTCAAAAGTCAAAATGAAGTTAACCTACACCCTTTCAGTCAATATGTTTTGTCCATCCATCCATCTTCTGCCGCTTATCCGGGGCCGGGTCGCAGGGCAGCAGTCTAAGCAGAGACGCCCAGACTTCCCTCTCCAGCTCTTCCGGGGGGATACCGAGGCGTTCCCAGGACAGCCGATAGTCCTTCCAGCGTGTCCTCGGTCTTCCCCGGGGTCTTCTCCTGGTGGGACATGGGAGGCGTCCAGGAGGAATCCGAAACAGATGCCCGAGCCACCTCAGCTGGCTCCTCTCGATGTGGAGGAGCAGCGGCTCTACTTTGAGTTCCTCCCGAGTGACTGAGCTCCTCACCCTATCTCTAAGGGAGCACCTCGCTACCCTGCGGAAAAAGCTCATTTCGGCCTCCTGTTTCCGGGATCTTGTTCTTTCAGTAATGACCCAAAGATCATGACCATAGGTGAGAGTAGGAACGTAGCTGCACCGATCTGTCTGTCAATCTCACGCTCCCACCTTCCCTCACTTGTACACAAGACCCCAAGATACTTAAACTCCTCCACTTGAGGGTGGAGCTCTCCACCAACCGGAAGGGGACAAACGACCCTTTTTCAACTGAGAACCATGGTCTCAGACTTGGAGGTGCTGATCCTCATCCCAGCCGTTTCACACTCGGCTGCAAACCGTCCCAGTGCACACTGAAGGTCCTGGCTTGATGGAGCCAACAGGACAACATCATCTGCAAAAAGCAGAGACCCCTCTGTAGTGGGAACACCCTCCGGTCCCCCATCTTGAAAAGAGGGACCACCCCCCCCGGTCTGCCAGTCCAGAGGTACTGTCCCCAAACGCCACGCAATGTTGCAGAGGCGTGTCAGCCACGACAGCCCCACAACATCCAGAGACTTGAGGTACTCAGGGCGTATCTCATTCGTATCTCATACGTATCGCCCCTCCAGGTGAAGTCCCCCAGTAGAATGACGTAGTCCCTGGTCAGAGCACTTTCCAGCACCCCTCCCAAAGACTCCAAGAAGGCCAGGTACTCTGCACTGCCATTGGGCCCGTAAGCACAAACAACAGTGAGAGAACTATCCCCGACCCGAAGGCGCAGGGAAGCGACCCTCTCGTTGACCAAGGGGTGAACTCCAACACATGGCGCCTGAGCCGGGGGGCAATGAGCAAGCCCACACCAGCCACCTCTCACCGCAGGCAGCTCCAGAGTAGTAGAGAGTCCAGCCTCTCTCGAGGATTTGGGTTCCAGAGCCCAAGCTGTGCGTGGAAGTGAGCCCGACTATCTCTAGTCGGTATTTCTCAACCTCCTGCACAAGCTCAGGCTCCTTACCCGCCAGCGAGGTGACATTCCATGTCCCTAGCGCCAGATTCTGTGTCTGGGGATTGGGTCGCTTACTGTTCCTCCTGCAGGCCGGCCACCAGGCGCTCGCATACAAACCCCAACCCCGGGCCTGGCTCCAGGGTGGGGCCCCGCTTGCGCCAAACCGGACGACTTAAAGGGTTCTGATATGTCTGAATATGTTTTGTATAAAATTAAAATTAAAGTATTGTTATTCTTTGGACTGAAATTAAATAAAAAAATTGGTCTCAACAGGTTGGTTAATGGTAGTTATTGTTGCACTACTTTTAGAATTTAAAATATGGTGGTATAAGGTCTTACTTTGGTACATTAAATATGTGAGGAACTGGTTTCTGAACATCTGGTAGAGAACTCCTTCAGGCCTGTAAAAAAAAATTGTCCATTATTATGTTATTACAAGGTTTGAGTAGAGTTATGCTTGAACCAATGTAGTCAGCTCACTTTAAAAAATATATTTAAAAAGAAGAATCTAAGCCAGTGGTATTCAAATCACTTACCAGGTGAGCATGACACCAGAGAGGAAGGTTGACACATAATGATGGAACACCCACCAGCCTTTGATCCTGAAACCACAGAGATGCAACTAAAAACACTCATTTACAGTGTGACCCTGTTCATTTTAATACGTTATGTTCCTGCATTACCCTCTGATACCCCGTTAGATAAGCTATGAGCAGCTATATGCATATGATGTGATCTATTTTCTGTGGTCCTGTATTTAATTTTACTGCTTATTTAATATAATTAATTTATTCCTATCAAGGAATCCTACTCTACATCAGAGTCAAAGTTAGTTAAAGGGGGACTTTTTAGTGTAGTGGTAATTTAGCATTTGAAATATAATTATATAAAGGTTACGGTGTTCTTTTAAACCTGGAGCCATTGTTGATGAGGATGCCCTCTCGAATGGTGAGTGTGCAGTAGTACCACACCAGCAGGAAGTAGAACAAGGCATCTAAAGCTCTGAAAAAGCAAAGACAAAATGATACAGTAAGCCATCATAATCGTATACACATTTGAATGTATGAATTCATTTCCATACAAGTCCACACAAATAGGTAGGCAGGTAGGTAGTTTTATTTGTCCCGTAAGAAACTAGTTTTCAGGTAATGGTTAGAGTTAGGTGAAACCCTGGACATGTTACCTGTAGCTAAATAAAAAGCAGCACGAGAAGGAGAACAGGAAGAGGATGACTGTGAGGACCAGCTTAAACTTCTCATATTCATCTTTGTATGCAAATCTGTGCAATCATAAAAAAATAAGTAAAAAAAGAGTAGTTTGAGGTAAAATGTAAAATAAAATCTCATATGACTTACTTTGCCTGTTTGTTGAGGAGTGTTACATTGATGTTTCCTAAAACAAGACTCAGGTATAACCTATGAGAGAAACACATATTAATCATGTTGGCATTTGTGAATTTGTGAACAAGATAGATGTCTGCTTCTTGCAGCAAAACATGTATAATATTCAGACCCGTTTTTCTTTGGCAGGAAAGCTTCCATCTCAGAAAAAGCACTGCTCCTCTCCTTGATGGAGTCCTGGATTTCATTAATGGTGTGTACATTGTCAGGAGTTATTTCGTTTGGTGGGTGATTCTCTGTACATCTAAAAAATACATAGAGAAACACAGACTTGTTAATATGACTCAGCAAAAAGAAAGCACCGCAAGGAACAGTTCAGGCAAAAACAGAATTGAGTAAGACTGATTGAGTAAACAGTTTAATTACTGATTAATCCGTGCCACTGGTATGTGAATGTGTGAGATTGTTTGAGAGGCTTTTGGCGATGTTGGTATGGCAGCCATGTCTTTTTGTCAGTCGGCCCCAGTGTGAATGTGTGTGAATGGAAGCATGAGGTAAAGGGCTTTGCGTGCCCAAGAGGGCATATAAAAGCCCTATATAAATTCCTGCCATTTACTTTTTACTATAATTCAAAACAGAACAAGTGTGAGTTACAGCCACACTCTAAAATACACCATGTTCGACTATTTTAAAGCGAGTCATCTTAAGGTAATGTGCAAGTCCAGTGTCGGAGTGATTAAAGTAGGGTCAGAGACCAAGTCACTAAAGTTTGTGATTTTTCAGAAAATTTTGGTGCAAAACTGTGTGCAGTTTATTGCCTATTTTTTTTTTTACATAAATTAAAAAATATTTACAATGCCCAGTGTCGTTTTATCACTCAGCTGCTACTCATGAGTCCCTGTGTCTGAGAATAAACACATCTAAATCCTAGCATCAAAAGCAAGTCCAAGTTGAGTCATTGCTTACACTGGAGATAAAAAAGAGGCCAATGACTCAACTCCAAGTCCAGGACTCTAGAACGCCATCACTGACTCTAGCAACAAAGTGAATACAAACTACAGTGAAAATGCTTAATGCGTAATGTAACTATACTCTTTCTGTAACCCAATTTAAACTGACAGGACAAAAATTGAACATACTCTTTCAATGAGGCAGTAAGCTCTTTTAGTTTCTTCTTTTGGCGAGCAATTGCACCCGAGCAGCTGTTCTGCAGTTTGGCAACTTCTTCGAGCTTCTGTTTATACAGCCGATGTATCTCCTGGAGTCAAAAAAAAGGATAAAAAGCTGAAACGTTTTTGCAATCTGTATGCAACTGTTTGAGAGTGAAAATCAAACTTCTAAATGGCTTGAACTGAATGATATTGTGACTTAGTTGTATAGCCTCCTGATCACAGGGAACACCAACAACAAGCCACTGAGGATGATATAGACCAATATTTATTAGCGCACACTGTTGTTAAGTATGTTTAGTTTTGAGAATGTCATCCATGCTGCAATTTAAAACTGGTATTTTTAAGGGAGCAGGGCCTTCATGTTCTCTTAGCTCAGGAGGAAACTGTAAAGTGTCTCCACAAAAAAACTATATTGGACATTCAGTCTTAGATTTTCAAAGTGTCTGACTATAACCATAAGAATGCACCAATGTACTGGACATGTAGTTTATAAAGACACTAAAGTGTCTTAGAAATTAGTACCTTATATAATACATTTTTCCATGTGACTTAACATAATTTACAGACGTGGACAAAAATGTTGGTACCCGTCGGTCAATGAAAGAAAAACTCACATGGTCACAGAAAAAACTTTATTCTGACAAAAGTAATAATAAATAAAAATTCTATGAATGTTAACCAATGAAAGTCAGACATTGCTTTTCAACCATGCTTCAACGGAATTATTTCAAAAAATAAACTCATGGAACAGGCCTGGACAAAATTGATGGTACCCCTAGAAAAGACGGAAAATAATGTGACCAAATGGACATGTTAATTCAAGGTGTGTGCACTAATTAGCATCACAGGTGTGTATAATCTTGTAATCAGTCAGTGGGCCTATTTATAGGGCCTCAGGTAGTCACTGTGTTGTCCGGTGACATGGTGTGTACCACACTCAACATGGATCAGAAGAAGCGAAGGCAAGAGGTGACGCAGGAGAATAGAAAGTAAATTATAGACAAGCAAAACAAAACAAAACATAAAAAAGCTTGACTGGAATATGCCAAACTACATGCTGACAAGCCACAAAGCTTCTGGGAGAATGTCCTATGGACAGATGAGACAAAAATGGAACTTTTTGCCAAGGCACATCAGCTCTATGTTCACAGACGGAAAAATGAAGCATATCAAGAAAAGAACACTGTCCCTACTGTCAAACATGGAGGAGGCTCTGTTATGTTCTGGGGCTGCTTTGCTGCATCTGGCACAGGGTGTCTTGAATCTGTGCAGGGTACAATGAAATCTGAGGGGATGGAGTGAGGAGCAGATTTTTTAAAAGTCAGGGCGTTGTGGTTTTCACACGCTCTGAGAGCGCTCCACTGCCGCTCCATCACGAGTACAATTCATGCCAACGGGCCGGCAAATAATAACTACATTTTAGCCAGAACTAGAGCTTAGGTCGGCTCAAAAAAAATCAAGCCCGACCCTACCCGAGCCCGTGCACCCGAGAGACCGACCCTGCCCTACACCTTAACTTTAATTATGAGCCCAAGCCCGATTTAAACCCGACCATTTTTTAATACGTGGGCGTTCTGAGGAGAACGAGCCTGTAATGACTAATGAGCGGAGCAAAGCCGATGTGACTCAGCTCAATAATCCGCAGGCGCTCGCTCATGAACCCACCTGTAAAATGATGTTCGTTCAAATCCAGCTCAGACATGACATAAATCTCTAGCTTACTATACTTGTTGTAGCCATTAAACAATGTTTTTTTCTTTCATTTTTATGTTTAAATATTTTCATTTAAAATAAATTTCATCTGATTATGATAGACTATAAGTGCAAAGATGCGAGTGGGTCAGAAATGATTTTGGTGGTTATATTTAGTTTAATATTAAGTTTTGTTTTGTAAAAAGCCTTTCTTTCGTTTTGTACAAATTGTCTCTTAATTTTAATAAAGGGTTCTTTGGCCAATTGCATTTATTTAATAAATAAGAAGCAAATAAGTAGACTATGAGGTTGCGGAAGCGATCGCTTTAATTGCTCATGAACTGGAGCGCGTCTCAAATAAACTGAAACTCAGCAGGTTTGCCTTACAGACATGAGAAATATGTAGCCTAATATGTGTAGAGACGAAAAGATTTAAATAAGCATAGTGCAGTGTTCAGAACTCACACGGTAAACAACCAGCTTGATACAGATGGATCACTACTTTAGCAGTTAGCCGCAAATTTCCTCGGAGCGAAGATGGAGCAGTGTTTCTGATATCAGTGAGCGAGGAGTGGAGCGGGGAGCGGGAGATGGTAAACCCGGAGCTGGAGCGGAGTGATTCTTGAATGCATAGAGCGGAGGGGAAATTGCCGCCGCTCCACTCCGCTCACATACTCGACTCGCAAGACTCGCAGCGGGGCGGGGCATCACGATGGTGTTTCTCCATCGTGATGTTGGTCAGCCATCACGATGGACGATGATATCGGCCATCGGCACAACCCTAATCTGAAGACTAACAAGGGATTCTAGAGAGAAATGTGCTGGCCAGTGTCAGACAGCTTGGTCTCAGTCGCAGGTCATGGGTCTTGCAACAGGACAATAGGGATGTAACGATATTGACGATATCGCGCAATCGCGGTGGTAAACGTGTCTCGATATCGTCGTGGTTGGGTTACAATATTAAAAGGACAGGTGTCCGTCAAAAAGCAAGAGGAATAAACACAGTCCCGCGGAACAAATCATTGTTAACTACATAGACCATGATCCTTTGCGCCGCGTTGTTACAACAACCGTTGTTAAGCCAATAAGATTGCACGCTGCACGCTGTCTACACAAGCTCACCGAAAGCCAGCATGGCCGGCAGCGATACTTGTAAGGAAGAAAACAACAAAACCGAAGTTGAGATTGTGCCAGCCCCTGCAGCTTTTAAATCAGATGTCTGGAAACATTTTGGTTTCGCCGTGTCAAAAAACGCAAAAGGAGAGAAGGTGGTGGACAGACAATGGATTATGTGCAAGCACTGCCACAGTAAACTGCGATACAACACAGGAAACACAAGCAACATGCGAAGTCATCTGACGACCAATCATCCCGAAAAGTTTGCAGATTCTCCCACAAAAAGAGTCATGTCCGGTCAAAAAACCCTGAAGGAGGCCTTTTCAACAACTATGCCACACAACAGCGCAAGGGCTCAAGAAATCACAAGGTACATCGCGGAATACATAGCGTGATGTACGTCCCTTTTCTGCAGTAGATGGCAAAGGATTTAAAAGGTTAGTGGCCAAGCTTGAGCCGAAGTTAAGTTGTGTTCCTGAATACCAGTTTTAAAAGGCTGCTTTTATTTGCCTTGCACATTTAAACCTGACTTAACTTAATCTTTGTTTGCACTTAAAGGAATTCCTATTGTTTACAATTGTTCTAGTTGCTTCTAAACTTGAACATTGCACAGAAGAATTAGTTATGCAACCAAATATTACTATACAGAATATTGATGTTTCTGACTACAACTTGCACTTTAAAAGCACTATGTGATCAGCGTTTTATGTTGTCATGGATTCATGAATACAACAATAAATTGCCTGTTGACTGGCAAAAGCAGAATAAATGTCAGTATTTTTTCGCTATTATCATCACAAACACTATCGTGAGCTATTTAACAATACTGTGAGCTTTTCCACAATATCGCAATAAATATAAAACAATAAATATTGTACCGTGAGGTCAATATCGAAATTGTATCGTACCGTGAGATTTTGATATTGTTACATCCCTACAGGACAATGACCCAAAACACAGCAAAAAACACCCAAGAATGGTTAAGGGGAAAACATTGGACTATTCTAAAGTGGCCTTCTATGAGCCCTGACCTCAATCCTATTGAGCATCTTTAGAAGGAGCTGAAACATGCCGCCTGGAAAAGACACCCTTCAAACCGGAACCAACTGGAGCAGTTTGCTCATGAGGAGTGGGCCAAAATACCTGCTGAGAGGTGCAGAAGTCTCATTGCCAGTTACAGAAATCGTCTGATTGCAGTGATAGCCTCAAAAGGTTGTGCAACAAAATATTAAGTTAGGGGTACCAACAATTTTGTCCAGGCCTGTTCCATGAGTTTATTTTTAAAAATAATTCCGTTGAAGCATGGTTGAAAAGCAATGTCTGACTTTCATTGGTTAACATTAGGGATGCACCGATACCGATACTGGTAACTGGTATCGGCCTCAATACCACATTTTCGAAAGTACTCGTACTCGTTAAAAGTCCCCCGATACCGGGGTCGATACCACGGTCTGAGAAATGTCTATGTTTGAGCGGCGTGTAAGGGGTTAATCACAGGCGCCGAGTGCCCGCCCCCAGGCCCCGGCTGCAGGCTGCAGCTCAGAGCAGGGAGAACGAAGGAAGACGAGACATGTCAGCCGTGTGGAACTATTTCAAAGTGAATGAAGACAAAACAAAACAAAGGCGGACTGCAAATTGTGCTCAGCTAAATTGTCCAGAGGAGGCTCAAAAGGTAGCGCATTTAACTCAAGTAATTTAATCAAGCACCTAAAATCCCAACACGACAACGAGTATAAAGAGTTTACCCACGCTTCTACAACCCACACTGCAGCAAACTCTTGCAAGACGAGAGAAAATGTCATGCAATGTACATTGCATTGAGTGACCAGCCACTTTCGGAGGTAGAAAATGTGGGATTCATGCGTCTCCTCCATGTTATGATGTCCCAAGCCGCCGCTACATGACTGACACGGAGCTGCCTAAACTACACGACTCTGTGAAAAAACACATCCACAGCCTACTGCAAGCCTCCTCTTCGTTTAGTTTCACCACGGATATTTGGACAAGCAGTGTTGTCCCCGTGCCTTCTTTTTTTGTTAAATTATATGACTAAAGCTGTTACCTGTAAATTTAAATCATGTTTTTTTTTATTAAGTACTCGGTATCGGTATCGGCGAGTACTGAAATACAAGTACTCGTACTCGTACTCGTTTTCCCAAAAAGTGGTATCGGTGCATCCCTAGTTAACATTAGGGCTGGGCGATATGGACAAAAAGTCATATCCCGATATATTTAGGCTGAATATCGATATACGATATATATCCCGATATTTTTTTCACAAAGTGAGCAAATGTTCAGTCAAAGTCGAAGCCAAATATAACCTCACAAGTAGTTTTATTAAAACCGGCCATTTCAGTGAACAGTTGCAAAATCAAATGAATAAATAGAAAACAGGTTTCTTCACCTGGTTCATAATTAAATGCTCAGCTTTTTAAAAAAATCAAAGCTCCATAAGGTGCACATTTAAATTAAAAAAATATCTTAAAAATAGCCTATAAAATAAGGCCAATCTTTTTCCAAAATAAATATATTTATATGAGAAAAGTACATTATCAAAAATATTTAGTTTTACAACTATAAATGGCTTATTAAAATCCAAAAACAGATTTTATTCTCCTTTCTAACAAATCCACAGATGCAAATAACGAACATTACAAAAGAATATGACAAACCTTAGTAACTTAAGGGCAGCATTTACATATAAAGAAAGAACAAAATAAAGTGCTCAGTTTAAGAACATTTTTTTTAAACATCAGCTTGAGATTACCTTTTCCTTTTTGTTAACTCAATTTCTTATCTGAACAGTCTTAACCAGTTGCACAAGAAACTTGAGGTAGACATTAGAAGACAGACAAGCGTATCCTCCTTCGTTTAAAGATGTTATGCGAGAAACACCAGCCTGTCAACAGCATCCGGCTGGTCAACGCAAAAGCGAGCCGGGCAGCAAGGCTCTGTCTGATTTCAGTGTACATTTGTGGCAGTGCTTCTCGTGCAAAGTAGTTGCGACTGGCAAGCTTATATCTCGGGTCAAAAGTTTTCAGTAGCTTTTGGAATCCGACTTGTTCCACAGTTGCAACGGGGACCATAACTTTAGCAATGTGGAGTTTGCAGTGAGCTTTGTTTCGGGGCTGGAGCTTTTTCGGGTTGTCGATGGCTTGCGGCTGTGGCTTCTGCAGCGCGGAGTTTCAAAGACTCTTCGTACTGCAGTTCGTACTACCACTGTTTTAGGTGGTGAAAAAGATTTGTAGTGCTTCCACCCCTGACTGTAACTTGTTTATTGCACTCCCTACAAATAACGTGATGTTGTTGCTCATCTGATACTTTGAATCCGAACCAACTCGAAATTACTGAGCCACTGCTTTTTCTTTTACCTACCAATTCCTCTGCGCGCTCCGCAGACGTAGTTGCTTCCTCCATGTTTGTTGAAGAGTAGCTCTGTGCCTGCCCCCTCCCACCCTCGAAGAGGAGGGGCGGTGGCGCGGGGAGCAGCGCAAATGTATATGTGAACTATATCGATATATGCGATATGGTCTAAATCCATATCTCGTCTAAAAATATATCGATATATTTTTTATATCGATATATCGCCCAGCCCTAGTTAACATTCATAGAATTTTTATTTATTATTACTTTTGTCAGAATAAGTTTTTTCTGTGACCATTGTGAGTTTTTCTTTCATTGACCGAACGGTACCAACAATTTTGTCCACGTGTGTACCTGCTAGCATTTTCTTCATTTGAACAAAACATTTTTTATCCACCTAATGTTGTTCCCTTTACTGTCCATGGTGCTACTTCAGCCAGAGACCAGAGCTTTTTAATGAACACAACATATGTTTACCAGACGTCTGTCTACAACCAATCTGAAATAAATCAATGTATAGGTCCGCCCCATTTCAGATTTAAACAATCACAATTTAAAGTCAGGTTCATAAATATTGGGACATCGACACAATTCTAATCTTTTTGGCTCTAAACACCACCACAATGGATTTGAAATGAAACAACTTAACTGCTTTAACTGCAGACCTTTAGCTTTATTTTTAAGGGTATTTACATCTAAATCAGGTGAACGATGTAGGAATTACAACAGTTTGTATATGTGCCTTCCACTTTTTATAGGGACCAAAAGTAATGGGACAATTGGCTGCTCAGCTGTTCCATGGCCAGGTGTGTGTTATTCCTTCATTATCACATTTACAAGGAGCAGATAAAAGGTTTAAATGTTCATTGCATTTGGAAACTGAAACCCATCATCATTTGGAAACCCATCAGAGAGACAGCAAAAACTTTAGGTGTGGCCAAATCAACTGTTTGGAACTTAAAAAGAAAGAACACACCGGTGAGCTCAGCAACACCAAAAGACCCGGAAGACCACGGAAAACAACTGTGGTGGATGACCGAAAAATTCTTTCCCTGGTGAAGAAAACACCCTTCACAACAGTTGGCCAGATCAAGAACACTGTCCAGGAGTTAGGTGTATGTGTGTCAAAGTCAACACTCAAGAAAAGACTTCACCAGAGTGAATACAGAGGGTCCACCACAAGATGTAAACCATTGGTGAGCCTCAAAAACAGGAGGGCCAGATTAGAGTTTGCCAAACAACATCTAAAAGCTTTCGCAGTTCTGGAACAACACAACTATGGACCGATGAGACCAAGATCAACTTGTACCAGAGTAGTACTGCAGTAGTATTTATATCTCGCGTAATGGCGGCTTGTGCTCCTGGGAATGGAGAAAGTTCCAGTCTATCACAAAAACCCAGACGGTGATTATCAAAAGTATGGAAATACTTTAAACAAAGGCTAAATAAAATGGTGATTCAAACCAAAATGGCGTACCCCGGCAGCACAACTGCGATGCACGAGCACCTCAGACAAAAACATCCTGGCGCTCTCCGACCTCAAACTGACGAGCCATCTGTGTAACTATTTATTAGGGGTGTGACGGTTAGTATATAACCGTGTGATCGGCGGTTATAGTTGAACACCGTCATTAGAACTCTATAACCGCCAAAACCGTGTCATTAAAATATTTTTTATATTTACCACTTAATTAAATTTTGCTTTGTAGAAAACCTTTCTTAAAAACGAATTCTGTTTTGTACATATTTTATCTTAATTTTAATAAATGTTTCATTAACCAATTGCATGTATTTTAATAAATAAAAAGCAAATATAGCAGACAATGATAACCGTGACATGGAAGCGCCAGCGCGCCGCGTTCACTTTCACTGCACTGTGAACTAGAGCGCATCTCATCGTAAATGAAACTCAGCGTAAGCCTATGCCTCATACATTAGCACAAATACAGTGCCAGCCACTCAGGAGCTTTTGGCAAAGTCATCTTTCCTTGACCCACGATACAGAGGCAATGGGGGATGGATTGGGAGACAAAGATGCACCGGGGAAATTGTATCAGGTGACGAGGAAAGCGGAGGCGGAGTTAGTGGTGCCGGACGGAGGCTGCTGCTGCTGTGCTGCTGGAGATGATTCGAGAGGTCTGTGCACAATCTTGAGATCTCCTTAATAACGGAGGTCTGAAATCTCTGCCCCTTTACCGATCCGCGCTGACACAGCGTTAACCCGCTATCTCCAAGAACAACCAATTGACTCTACGGCAGATCCACTAGCATGGTGGCGAGACAATGAAACACGCTATCAGCTCTTAGCAAAATTGGAACGTAAATACATGTGTATTTGTGCTACAAGCACAGCATCAGAGCGAGTTTTTAGCACTGCGGGGAACATGTTGGTGTTCCTGTCACGGAACTTGGTTTTGTTTACTGTGTGTGATTTATTTAAAACAAAGCACGTTCATTGCAAAGTTTTTTTTTTTTTTGTTAAGGATTTGTTAACTGTGTGTGATTCATTTAATAATCACAGTCACTGCTAGTTGTCTTGCTGTTAATTTTAAATAAACGTAGAGCAAGTAGCTAATCAGTGTCTGCTCGTTTATTCAAACTAATACCCCCCACACCTGCATTTCACTTGCTGAAGACAAGACTAAAGGGAAAATGCCCCAAGAACAAGCAGGAACTGAAGACAGTTGCAGTAGAGGCCTGGCAGATCATCACCAGGGATGAAACCCAGCGTCTGGTGATGTCTATGCGTTCCAGACTTCAGGCTGTAATTGACTGCAAAGGATTTTCAACCAAGTATTAAAAAGTGAAATGTTGATATTTGATTGTTAATCTGTCCCATTACTTTTGGTCCTTTAAAAAGTGGGAGGCACATATACAAACTGTTGTAATTCCTACTTTGTTCACCTGATTTGGATGTAAATACCTTCAAATTAAAGCTAAAAGTCAAAGCACATCTTGTTCATTTCATTCCAAATTAGAGATCGACCGATATGGGTTTTTCTATAGCCGATGCCGATGCCGATGTTTAGAGGTCAGGGTCAGCCGATGGCCGATATGTGCTGCCGATTTTTAGGGCCGATATCTTGGAAGTTTTCCCCTTCATTTGCATGCTAAAATGTCACACTAATAATAAGTCGATCCACAACATTTCTAAACTTAACAATCATTTATTGAACACTGACTTGAACCATCATAAAACTGTCAATCATTTACATTAAAGTTTTAGTGCAATCATCAAGCCTGGAGGTGGTGACACCGCAGATGACTCCACAAATTTGTGGTGTTTTTCCTTTTTACCTTTTTCAGCTCCCAAGCTCACCAATCCATTGCAGATATTGCACCTGGCTTTCCCTGGAGTTGGCTCTCTGTGAAATGGCTGCCACACTGGATTTGATTTTTGTTCAGCCATCAGACAGCAATTACTAACAAAATAAATATTCATGGTTAGCATTTAAGTAGTGTCTTCATTTTCAATTCAGTCTATAATGCCAATACACATTAAAACAATTGCACTCTAATTGATAAAGTTTAAAATAACCAAAACAATTCACTAATGTGTTGTTTTTGTTGTTAACAGATTGGATAACAGATACAAGTTACAAACCAAATTACCATAATCTAGTTATCACACACAAAAAAACAAAAAAAACGGCGCTAAACCCTTAGTGGTTTCTGACATTCTTGACGGTTACGTTAGACAGGTTTAATGAGGTTAATAACTGTATGACGTGTATATTGGTCGTAACACGTCACTTTAAGAAACCTGGCTATTGTCTGCATCAATCCATGCTTCCGAGCAAATGTCACCGTTCTGCGCAGCTCGAGGACAGCTGTCTCCCGAGCACGCTGCTGTTTGTGAGCGGGCGGAGTAACGTAACACGCTGCAGTGTTTGTGAGAGCTCTGCCAACTTCTCCACGCCACACACAGAGTGAAATTCTCCGACTCCAACACAGGAAAAATAAAACTGAACTTATAACATTGGGGCTAATATGTTAGAAAGCAAGTTGCTGATAGTTTTGGACTAACTTATAGTCCTTAAAGCGAACCTTAAACCAGCTGTAGCATTATGCCAGTTTCGGACGGTTCTATGCTATTAGTTTTTTTCTTTCACTAAGTAAAGCAACACTTCATAGTTTAGTAATATATAGTAAATATATGTCCATAAGGAAATATCAGAATTTAAGCCTTACCTTTATCAACAAGGACAGTTGTAGAGTCGTCCAAAAGTTTTGGCATGGGGTCCTTCAGATGCAGCAGCAGCACTTTCGGGGCTGCCCGCGGACATGCCTGACTTTAAATCGGCGCTACTAAACACGGATATCGGCCGATGCCGATATATAAAAAAATGACAAATATCGGCCCGATACATCGGCCGACCGATGTATCGGTCGACCTCTATTCCAAATCCATTGTGGTGGTGTATAGAGCCAAAAAGGTTAGACTTGTGTCGATGTCCCAGTATTTATAAACCTGACTGTATATATTTTTTCACCTGAACATTGTTGTTATAGACCCATTTTACTTTGCAAAGTGAATGGGTACGGCTGACCAGCTACTCGGTCAAGAGTGGCAGGATAAACCGCATATATCTATGAAAGAGGGGTTAGTCCCTGCTTTTATGTCAAGGAATTGACTTGAAAGTCAATTGACTTAAAATTTCAACATAGTATAGCAGGTGAAGTGCAGCTCAGAATACACCTATGAAGCAACAAACAGGTTATTACAGTCAAGATAATCAATTGTAGTCATAATATGAGATTATTACATTTGCATAAACCTATGGGGAGTATACACGTGACCTTGTACTCCTGACAAAGTGGTAAAGAAGTGAGCGTGAAGCGTGTGTAAATAGTATAGTAGCTAGTTATGTCTCTGCTGCTCTGACAGCTGCAGTGCCCGCCCAATAAACACCGAGCCCGCTAGCTGACCGCCTAACATTTTTCTGTGTTTTCAAAGCCAAAGGCAGACAGTTGACTCACCTGAATGTGCTGGTGGTCCTTGTTTAAATCGCCCCATTCGTTTAAACACTCTGTAAAACTCGCTGGAGTGGACAACATTTTTAGG
Source organism: Perccottus glenii (assembly GCA_024416835.2). NCBI lineage: Eukaryota > Metazoa > Chordata > Actinopteri > Gobiiformes > Odontobutidae > Perccottus > Perccottus glenii. Next base: position 9,610,884 of record CM044561.2, read on the forward strand.
AGTGGCTAATAACTTGTTCCGCTGCTCAGCAGTTCATCAAATTCAGAAGAGCCATTTCCTGTCTGCGACTTCTCTTCAAAATAAAACTGTGCTTAACATAACATAACAAAACTGAAATTTTATACATTAATAAAGAACATATTTTACTCGGCATTCTTAATTCAGTTTGTGCTTTCTGGTACACCTCAATTTTGTGTATCCTTAATTTGTCCTCTCTGTGCTCAGTTTGCCCTTTGTAAGACCAGTAGGCTATGTCCTCTCTAGAAACTTGTAACTTAGATAAAATGAGCATGAAAATAATAGAACTAAACCACCTCTAATGGGTTCTACACATAGATTGTATAATAATTATATAATAATATAATACTACAATATAATAATATTTTTTTCAAGATAGAAAAATGCATGAGAAATGTGTTATTTTATCCTTTTAATTATTAATAATATTATTATTAATATTAATATTATTATTAATATTCCATTTTTACCCCTGTGGGGAAATTCCTGATTGGCAGCCACACCGGGAGGCATCCAGCATATTTTGGGATTTTTACCCAGGAAACCCACCTAAACACAGGGAGAACATGCAGTTAAAACAGTTAATTTTAACTAGTAACACACTTAATGAACAAAAAATGCATTATTATGTATAATAATAATCTTACTTAATTAATTTAAATTAACTTTCCAACCATCCCCTCATGTGGGGTCAGCTTCAACGTTTGTAAGTATAATATTATATGTACACATGTTACAACAGTGTGGCTAGACAGCAGACAGATGTGGCTGTAATGTATTCAAATTTTATCTTTACAAAACAAACTCTGAGAAAGAGACTCTTAGAAATGAAAGAAAATACAAAAAGGTGTTGCAACCATACCTGCTCTTTTCTATTTACTTTATTTGCAATTGAGAACGTATTTCTGCAAGTTTACACCTGTAATAAAATTTAAAAACAAGAAAAAAAACATTCTAATAAAGTAGATAGAGAGATGGTGACATTTTTCATGCATGCTTGGCAAATGCATTCAGTTACATTCAGGCTGTCTGTTGTGAGTAGACAAAATACAAAATAAATTTCCTTGTGCTGTAAAAAACTTTATTTGGACTTTCTTCAATGCAGAAAGAAATTGAAGCCACTACTTTTCATGCAGGATTGTCGGTCCATTTTGTTAAGATCTGCTGCTCCCAGTCAGACAGCTGTTTGAAAAAACGTGTGTCAGACCTGATGGTGGGTTTACACCTCTGCACATACCTCCAGGCCTCCTGTGAACAAAAGCCAGTTTAAATTGCATTGATTCCGTTGGCTTCTTGTGGGATAAAAGCAGGATTTAAAATAATTACCTGCGCACTGTATTTGTAGTAATGCATGACATAGGCTGTGGCTGCAGTGCTGCTGCGAATCGCTCCGCCCTTGGACACAATGAGGACGTGGGAACCCTTATCGATGTATGAATCTGATGAAAGAAACATGAAAAGGTGCTGATAATTACAAGTTTATTAATCATAATAGTCTACAACTGTGCTAAATTTAAAGTGCAAAAAAATAGATAATTTACATGAACAAAGTACATTCTTGTGTGCGTTTGACTTTAGTTTTAAACTATATATCTTGGCCCCTGTCGCCCTTTCGAAAAGGTTGATGTAAAAACTGGAGTGTGCTGTTTAGACTGTAAATGAGAGAAAACAAGAAGCAAAAAACTTTAAACCTTAAATATTCTAAGTAAAGACATGGTGTTTTTTTCAAAAACAAAGCTAGATTTAATCTTTAGTCAGTCTTTATTTTTAGCATAAAAACCTAGTGATTTCTGCTTATACTATAGTAAGAAATTTGCTTTTAGACTATGGATAAAAACATTAGAAAATGGTGGGCCACCAGAGTTTTGTTTATTAATGAGAAACAATGGAACTTTGACATTAAATAGTAAGTCCGTGAATTGTAGGACATTGGCACAGCTCCCAAGATATTATGTTCAGAAAGCCGTGAAGAAAGCAAAAGAAAAGTGTTTCTTTTTTTATTTAACCTTTATTTATCCAGTAAAGTTCCATTGAGATTACAAATCTTCTGCAGGTGAGTCCTGACCCTGTGTGGGTGTAATAGGGAACTATAGAACATGTCAAAGTACCTGGAGGAAACTCAAGTACCCGAAAGAAACCTTTGCAGAAGTTTCCTCTGGGTACTTCGGTTTCCCTTACCACTAAGGGAGAACATGCAAACTCCACAAAGAAAGGCCCTGCTCTGGATTGGAATCGAACCCAGGACCTTCTTAAGGCAGGAGTGCTAACCACTCTGCCGCCGTGCACCACTCTGCAGCCATGCAAAATGTTAAAAGCATCACTCTCAGACTGCATGAACACACAAGCATTTATTCTATTTTTAATATTAATTATTGACAACCAAGTATTTGAAAGTCTACTTCAAATACAATTATTATCTTATAGAAACAAAACTTTTCTTGTACTTTGTTGTCACTGTATTGTTGCAGAGATGGCTCTCCTGAACTTTATTTCTAAAATATTTTGATGTAAGATTTAAAGTAAATACATAATTCACACTAAAACAACGGTAAAGTGCAGTAACTACAGTTTAGAACGTTCTAACAGATGGTTTTAAACGCAGTTGCAGTTAGCCTTTATATTTTGCCCTCTGTGTTAAATGCTGCACAATGATTGATTTAAAATAGAAAAAATAGGTAAAAATAGTGTAAAAATAGGTTTCTAAAGCCTAAATGAGCAACAGGTGTGACACTTTTCTTACTGGTAGGTTTGTCAAGATCTATCCCATTTCTTATAATGAAATAAATTGTCTATTTTTACATCTGTGCAGGCATTGTTGTAGCCATAGAAAAACAAAGAGCTCCTACACCTCCTTAGCTCAGCAAAAAACCTAATTAGATTTGAAAACATTGCATGATGACATTAAGGATGCATTACATCTTGTTTTTGTGTGTAACCCACCTGAGCAGACAACTTGGTGGGTATTCATATTCATTATCTGTCCAAATTCAACAAGTTTTGTTACTCATGTTCATGAAACTACTTTCTGCCCCAGTAACGTTTTTCTGTCTGTATTTACCTAAATTAAAAATACCATTTTTTTTAAAAACATGTACAACAGTGTATTTGACTTACCGATAAATTTGCAAATTTCCTCAAAACATGTAGAAAATTCCATCACATTGACCTGTGCTCCTATTCTGATTCTAAGAACTGGCATGTTCCAAATGTACCTACAATCAGATATCAGATAATCACATATCCATTCACTTGCATTTAAAACTTTTTTTTTTTCACACCTACATATGACTTTCCGATATGCAGACCACAGCTCTTATTTTCAGGTCTTCCAGTATAGTGCGATTGCTGCTCTGTTTATCATCCCCCATGTAGACCTTGTCTGCCACAATCTCCACTGGATATGCCCTAGTATTTTCCAACTCCTAAAATTAAGGGTTATACAAACATTAGGCATATGTTGATCAATAAACTCTTCAATAATTAAACGCTCAGGTGTGTGTCTCACCTGTGGAAGGTACAAAATCTGTTCTGTCCTTAGAAAAGGGTACAGGGCAGAAAACTTTTCAAAACCTCCACTCAGAATACGAATAAGACATAGACTAGTTTTGGCCAGCATCTTGGCACATTTCAGTGCTCTCCCTGCAATTACAGCAAAAGCAGTTTTTTAACTTAAACTCTGATTAAACACAAAACTAATCTAACATCTTAAGCTTTAATAGGATCGTACCTGAGTCGTCTAGAGAGTTTGTGTTACTGTCATATACCACTATGTGCTGCATGCTATCAACCTCCACATTCTCAAATGGTAGGAATGTTCCAAATGAATCCTGGAAATTAGTAAAACATGCCGGACTGAAATACAAAGCTTGCTTTTCATTTTCCAGAAAAACAAAGGACTAATACAAGAATGAATAGAATACAAACATACCGTTTTTGCATTTTTAGCTGTGATAATGTGGCTTATGTTGTAGTCCTGGGGTTCACGAGCATCTAGACCAAGACAGACATCTATGTCAATAGATCAAATAAGATATTTAGATTATAATTAGATATTTATCCAGAAATTTCTTACCAATCAGACAAAGGTAGTTGATTTCTGCCAGCCTGGACACAATAATCCTCTGGTTGAGAAGGTTGTAAAGTTCCCGGGGCTCCCATAAAATAATGACAGCCATCAGTAGGACTGGCTCTGATAGCTTGACACATAGGAAAACAAATGTACTGATGAATATAATATAAAAACTGTAGAGCTAATTTTATGATAATCTAAGTAACCTATAGAATCAGTTGTGTCTGGTTAGCTACATACTACTGCCATGGATGTATTATTAGAACATCTATGACTACTGCAGGAAACTAAGATAGCATTAGCTAATGGATTTTTATGCTAGCTACAGTTATAACAATTGGCAAGACACAAGCATTATTACCAAGTGATAAAAAAAAAGAATATTGAAATATATGAAAAGGACGTATTAAAATAGCAACTTGTGGCACTGTGTAAAAGAGTTTGTAAAAACTGTCAGGATAAAATATATACCATTAATTCACATAAAAATAATGCTACTAACCAGGGTAAAGTTTAGTTGGTTTAGTGGTTGCTAGGCGACTCAACGTTTTTCTCGGACTTCTCTCATTGGTTGGTGCCGGAAACGTCAGTACGTCACCCAGAGACGCAGCTTGTGGCCGCGCCTACTGAATAATAAAAATAGCTAAATTGAACTTTTCTCTAAAAAACGCAATGTTATACGAGGTTATACGGAGGGATTTTTACCATTTTCAATGGGTTGTTTCACTCGCATTGCACCTCAAGAGCAATATATACTGTATGTTCCAATTTTGACACTTCAAAGGTTACACAAAACAAAAACACTTTTTTGCACGGATAAAGCTATAGAAACGTAGAAAAGTGTAACGTGTTTAGCTAACTTTAGCTAACAGTACGTTGCTCGAGTGTCATCGCTGCTAGACCAGTTGTCTTATTATCTTATTGATTTAGAATAAGAATAAACTGGATGATGATGATGTAACTAAGTCCGAGGGCGACTCCTCTGGGCACTGGTTAGTCACTGTCCCAGCTTTAGGAGTTTGTATTATTATTGACAATAAAAAGCAAGCACTCCACTAAATATTTTGTTTTCTCTAGACTTTTTGGAGCACTTTGGCAAAACAAATCATCAATATTTTATTTTATGCTCATTATTTATTAGCTATTTTATTGTAATTCATGATATTTACTGTACTCTTTGCGGCAATAACATAAAATATTAGAGTTGATATGTTGCTGTTGAGGTTAGTGCTGGCATTTCTACCCTCTATTTCTATGACACTGTAGCAGCAAAGCATGGCAATTTGAGTAATTTCTGGTCTTATAATCATCAAGGGCAACTGATAACATTGTGTTTTCTATGCTTCTAAACGTGACACTTTTGTGATTTGTGCAGAAGGCCCTTGGAGCAACCAGACTTAGACCAGTAAGTCGAGCTTAACTGCTGCATTTTGCATTTCAGAATATCTGGCGAGATTATGAACTTTTACACAACATTAAGCTGTAAACCAATTTGTATGGACCACAAACTAACAATTTATCTTAATTTGAAGTGTGCCTTACTTGCAAAAATACAGATGACACTTCCACAGCTGTTTGGACACATACACAAATGCACTTTTGTCCTGTTTTCCCACTGGTGTAAGGGAACAACATGTACCCAGTCCCAGCCAGTCCACTGCTGAATGAACTGCTGTGTGCTCCGGTCCGTCTCTCTCCACAGCCACAGATTATGCTGACTGTCTAGGAAGGAAGCCTCACACCCAAGATGAAGCCTGGCGCACCAAAAGCCAAAATCCTTTATCCCATTGTTTTGATGGTTTCACTTGGATTTTTCAACTCAGGTATGCATTCATTTGTATTGTAAAAGGACTCACAGCACTCCATTGTTGTGGATGCGTTGTTTTGCTTTAACGCAATTTTGTCAGTACGTACAAAGGAGGAAACCAGAGGAGAGTTTAATTAAATGTAGGAATATATATATAACTGCGGCTGTGAGCAATATCTGTTACTAAAGGCAGATTTTTCTATTTAATATTCACGCATAAAATTGGATACCAAGGTCTGACTGGGCCCTTAAAGTCCTTGAAAACGTTAAAAGTAACTTTTTATTTTATGGTTTGCATAAGTTTGAATAAAGGACCAGCTGAATAATAGTGTAAAGATTAATTAACATGATTGAATAGCATCCTCTTTGCAAAACAGTTCAGACCTCAACGAGAACCATAAATCTCTGGACAAAATTATACTTTTTTGCATTTTTTTCCAAACATTTTGAATAAGCTGCAAAAGCAATTCATGCACCAACTTTACCAACTATTTTTGAATAATTTAGTTGTATGCCATCTGTCATTTAATATAAGAATATGCCTGATATAAACCTGACATATTGAAAATACTCTCAGAATTTGTAATTTTTTGGATTGTTTGAACTGTATTTTCAATAAAACCAATGAAACTTGTGTTATACATATCACATATTCTCCATCTACACATTAGGTTTTTGTTTCTACTTCTTGTTTACTCACTCTCATCAGATCCTCAGTTGTGAAATTTGGACTCATGTTTGGGGCAGTGTCCGGTTTTGTAAAAGCTGTTCCCATAAATTCAGTCCCAACAAGCAACTCTGATGTCACCTTGCACTGTTTTATTTATGTAAAATTATTTTGCATAGAAAATGCTATTGTTTGGGTACTCAATCAATAAATCTCTAGAATTTGTGATTTATAATAGCAATAAAGAAAAAAAATTAGTATTTGGAAAGAGGTTAAATAGAGAAAAGATGCACAGATAGTTTTTTTTTTTTAGTGCAGTGTATTATGACATAATTTTAAAGTTTTCATTGTTGGTTGTATATGCTTATTGGCATCATACACTGCAGAAGTAGTGTTTCAAAATGTTCTTATTCTAATGCTATCCTAGTCTCTTGCTACTATAGGAAGGGGTGGGTTCCATGCATGCAAAATATATCTTTTTTTAACCTAGCTTTTTGTCATCCTTAAGGTGTCTATTAAACAAATTGTGATCGCCCCAGAAACAATTATTGTCCCATATATGTTTTTTTTAAACATTTTCTATGGCTGGCCTGGATTTTCCACTGTGAAAAAAATAGAACTTTAAATCAACACAGAACTATACATCCAACAGACATTATTTACCCCATTTTACCCCATTTTTGTCCTTTTATGGGGAATTGACTGAGAAAACAATCACATGATTAGATCATGTTTAATGCATAACAGCTCAAGTAAACACACAAAAAAATTCAAATTTGCCTGAACTGAAGTGCCGGAAGTCCTCCCCTGTACAACCTATTGATATTTTTTCTAACATTTCTATTTTTACAATCTTCAAGATGTCTAGTAAACCACATTTGTTAATTTCTATATTATGTTATTTTCCGCAAATAAAAGACATTAACAATCTAAATAATGCCATAACTATATATTGTTCAAGGGCAAATGACACGATTTTTGGTTTCATTTTGGCATGAAGCATTGATGGAGATGGGTAGTGACATGACTGGAGGATTTATTTTCACCCAAATAAATGCTAAAATGTAGGCAAATTAATAGGCGGAATTGGACCTTGGAGAAAATAAAAACACTCCAAAACTTTATTAATTAGAAGGTCTAATTGGTCTTGTCTAGTGTTTACTAGACATCTTGAAGAGAGTAAAAATACAAACATTAGAAAACAAATATCAATAGGGTGCTCAGGGGAGGAGTTCCTGCAATTCAGTTCAGGCAAACTTTTAAAAAATTTTGTGTGTTTACTTGAGCTGTTATGCATCAAACATGATCTAATCATGGGGATCTTTTTCCCAACAAATTCCCAATAAAAAGGAAAATATAAATTTGGGTGAATGATCTCTGTCAAATGTATAGTTCAGGAGCTAATGTTGATTTAAAATTTAAATTTCTCACAGTGGAAACTCCAGGCCGGCTATAAGAAGAGGGTTAAAATAAACATATACGGGACAATAATCCTCATGACCTACAAAGCCCTCAATAACCTTGCCCCCCCATATCTCTCAGATCTCCTTCAGCAAACTTGCCTCTCCTGCCCTCTCCAATCCACTGACTCTCCTCACCCCATCACCAAATCCAAGCACTGTACCCTGGGGGACAGAGCCTTTGCCATAGCTGCCCCTACCCTCTGGAACTCCCTTTCTCCACAAATCGAAAACCTCTGACTCACTGGAAACATTTAAGAAACAGTTAAAAACTCACTTTTTTAAGACAACATAAACTCCTTTGCAATATGTTGTTTTGTGTATTGTTTTGTTTGTCTGGTGTATGAACTGTATGTATTTAAAGCGCCTTAGCATCCCCTGAAAAGCGCTATATAAATTTGATATTATAATTGTCTCTGGGACAATCACAATCCATTTATTAGACTACTTAAGAATGCCCCCCTTCCTACTGGACTACTAAGTCTTTTGATCTCTACAGAGCTCTTTTCAAGAAAAGTAAATTGGAATAATACTCTCAAATTTGCTTGCCCATGTCACTGACCCGTTCTATTAAACGGCAGCTGTTGCCATGGTTATGTCATTCTCGCAGTAACCACCCCTAACATTGCAGTGGTGGAATGTGATTCCCACGCTCAGCCACCTCCGACATACAGTCAAAGAGTCAAGCCAAAGCATAATACACTCAATGCTCATGTCTGTGTGTTTGCAAACAAAGACTCTGGAGAATATGATGGCTCAGAATCTGTAGGAGTTGACCCCAGGCCAGGCATTTACATGTACCAGAGGCAAATAAATATAACAACAATTCCTGGTAGAGAATTGATACATATATTTAATACATCCTTAACACATACATACAGTGTCATACATACAGCTCATGAGTCATACCCTGGCAGAATGTGATTTTTTTGGGCCATATTTCTGAAAATACAAAAACTTTTTTTATTATTTATAGTTATTGGTTGGGTGAAGTCATTTATTGGCAAACAATTGTATTTACTCTTTTTAAATCATAATGACAGCAGAAACTACCCAAATTTCCCTGATCAAAAGTTCTTAATACCGTGTATTTCCACCTTTAACATCACTGACAGCTTTAAGTCTTTTGTGGAAGTTGTGGATGAGGCTCTTTATTTTCTCAGATGGTAAAGCTGCCCATTCTTCTTGGCAAAAAGCCTCCAGTTCCTGTAAATTCTTGGGCTGTCTTGCATGAACTGCACGTTTGAGATCTCCCCAGAGTGGCCAGATGATATTGAGGTCAGGAGACTAAGATGGCCAGTCCAGAACCTTCACTTTATGCTGCTGAAGCCAATGATAGGTCGACCTGGCCTTGTGCTTTGGGTAGTTGTCTTGTTGGAACGTCCAAGTACGTCCCATGTGCAGCAAAGTGCAAATTTTCCTCCAGTATTTTCTTATAACGTGCTGCATTCATCTTTTCCTGTGCCTTTGTAGCTCACACATCCCCAAAACATCAGCGAACCACCTCCGTGTGTTACAGAATGGTGTACCTTTCATCACAGGCCTTGTTGACTCCACTCCAACTGTAACATTTATGGTTGTGGCCAAACAGTTCAATTTTGCTTTCATCACTCCAAATGACTTGTTTACAGAAGTTTTGAGGCTTGTCTCTGTGTTGTTTGGCGGATTTTAAGCAGTAGGCAATGTGGCATTTGCGTAGTTAATTCTTTCTCGACCATGAAGCCCATTTTCCTTCATGTGCCTCCTTATTGTGCATCTTGAAACAGCCACACCACGTTTTTTCAGAAAGTCCTGTATTTCAGCTGAAGTTATTTGTGGGCTTTTCTTTGCATCCTGAACAATTTTGTTGTTGTGGCTGACATTTTTGGTTCTTGGCTTGGTTTCAACAGAATCCCTCATTTTGAACACTGCTGATTGGCATTCTCAATTCCTTGGATATCTTTTTATATCTCTTTCCTGTTTTATACAGTTCACTGACCTTGTCCCACAGATCCTTTGACAGTTCTTTTGCTTTCCCCATTACTCAGAATACAGAAACATCAGTGCAGCACTGAATGAAACATACAAGGGTCTCTCAGGAGCCCAAAAACTCACTGACCTTTCATACACACACACTGATTACAAGCAAACAGATCACAGGTGAGGATGGTTACCTGTAGTAGCCATTCTGTCAAATTGTGTGCATGTTAACAGGCCAAAATCATCATGTAAACTTTTGATCAAGGTTTGATTTGGGTAGTTTCTGTTGTCATGATTTAAAAAGAGTAAACACAATTGTTTTACAATTAATTTCACCCAACCACTAACTATGAGTGAATAAAAGGTTTTTGTGTTATCATTCATATTCTCTGAAATACAGGTCCATAAATATTGGGACATCAACACAATTCTAATCTTTTTGGCTATATACTCCACCACAATGGATTTGAAATGAAACGAACAAGGTGTGCTTTAACTGCTGACTTTTATCTTTAATTTGAGGGTATTTACATCCAAATCAGACGAACGGTGTAGGAATTACAACAGTTTGTATATGTGCCTCCCACTTTTTAAGGGACCAAAAGTAATGGGACAGATTAACAATCATAAATCAAACTTTCACTTTTTAATACTTGGTTGCAAATCCTTTGCAGTCAATTAGAGCCTAAAGTCTGGAACACATAGACATCACCAGACGCTGGGTTTCATCCCTGGTGATGCTCTGCCAGGCCTCTACTGCAACTGTCTTCATCGGTCCATAGGATGTTGTTCCAGAACTGCGAAGGCTTTTTTAGATGTTGTTTGGCAAACTCTAATCTGGCCTTCCTGTTTTTGAGGCTCACCAATGGTTTACTTCTTGTGGTGAACCCTCTGTATTCACTCTGGTGAAGTCTTCTCTTGAGTGTTGACTTTGACACACATACACCTACCTCCTGGAGAGTGTTCTTGATCTGTCCAACTGTTGTGAAGGGTGTTTTCTTCACCAGGGAAAGAATTCTTCAGTTATCCATCACAGTTGTTTTCTGTGGTCTTCCGGGTCTTTTGGTGTTGGTGAGCTCACCGGTGCGTTCTTTCTTTTTAAGGATGTTCCAAACAGTTGATTTGGCCACACCTAAAGTTTTTGCTATCTCTCTGATGGGTTTGTTTTGTTTTTTCAGCCTAATGATGGCTTGCTTCACTGATAGTGACAGCTCTTTGGATCTCATATTGAGAGTAAACACAATTGTTTTACAATTAATGGCTTCACCTAACCACTAACTATGAGTGAATAAAAGGTTTTTATGTTATCATTCATATTCTCTGAAATACAGTATGGCCCAAAAAAAATCACAAATTCGGGTGTGTAAACTTATGAGCACAACTGTAAATACAAGACATTCACACGCTTCCTCTTTTCACATATTTTAAATAGTTTATGTTGTTTCCGTGCATTAGAGATCAGGTGCTGTCCTCAAATCTATTTTACAGTTTAGTTAGAATTAACAACATTTGTAATGTAATGATTCCCAACTATTAAGAGCACATGACTTTTAAAATAAAAGACCTATAACCTAAAAAACCATACAAGTATGTAGGATTACAGAATTTATGATCATTCTTTGTCATGAAAAAGGAAGAATAACTGGGTGACAATACATGTTTTTATCTTGTGCCACATATTTTAATAAAACAAATAAAATAATATCTGTGTCTTTAGGTGGAGTGCTGGCAGTAAACATGACCATCCCCAACACTCTGATCAAAGCCACAGTCGGCGCAGAAGCTCTTCTGTCGGTCAGATACATCAGCTTTAGCCTGGACCTACCTGTCATCAAGTGGACGCTCAAAAAGGAGAAGTCCATCACTGTGGTCCAATCCATAGGGACCGACATCATCGGGACCCTGAGACCGGAATATCGAGACCGCATCTTGGTCTTCGAGAATGGAACTCTACTGCTCCACAACCTACGATTGTCTGACGACGGGACATACGATGTGGAGATCTCCATCACTGACGATACCTTCACAGGCGAGGGCAGCATCACACTGATAGTGGATGGTGGGTGAAACATGAAAGAAAGTACTCAAATAAACAGCACATACAGTAAACTAAATATGAGGTTATTATCAACTTTACTGAGGTGACATTAGCATTTTGTGGAGCAGGCATACATTTTGGCATCAAAGTACACCGGTACGATTTGTTGCTCTAAAAGTATTAAAAATTGATAAAGTCTCTTGGAATAAGAGAAAAAACATCTTCACCGTTACAAATGAGTCCTAAGTCCCGCCTCTCTCCAAATACTGCTTTTGTGATGCGTTTTTGGATCGTTCATGCTCGCATGTGATAGGCTGGAGCTGGGAACAGTACTGCCCAGCGATAGACAAGCTACTGTCTGCTGCAGCCAGATCTGTCTGTCTCTGATGCCTTTTTAGGTCAGTAACTGCTTTATATCTGTGTGTGATGAACATTAGTTTGAGAGGTTTGCTGCTGATTGAAACTCTAACAGGATGAGGCTAAGGGATTGACGATTAAACACACAGTCCAAGTCAGTCTCAAAAACTAGTGTGCAGAGACAACAACCCAATTAATCTGGCTAAATGAGGACTAAATATTCCTCTCACTATGTATAAGGAAGATTAGATTTATTTTAAAATAAGTGTTTTTTTTAATGAGACTTGATTAGCAGCCAGTGCCCTGTCTTTATGTGTTGTAATTATTCCCAATAAACAAAACCTATATTATTTGAATATTTTACTGTAAGCTACTGTATAATATCAATGCTCAGAATATTTATATTATTACAATTACTAGGCTATATGTTACATTAGAGGCCTAATATGCAGGATTTCTAGAAAAGGAATATTTCTGACACATTACTTTAGTGTCCTTTGGTACAAAAGCCATTAATAAATGGAAACAGGAACGTTCATTGACTTTACTCAGATCTTACTTATAAAGTGAGAGAGAACAGCGGGGCGCAGTGGCTCTGTGGTAGAACTGTCGTCCTATAACCGGAAGGTTGGAGGTTCAATTCCCCACAGTTCATACTGTTGTTGTGTCCTTGGACATGACACTAAACCCTTGCCTCCAGTGACACAGCACTGGTATATTAATGTGTGGGTTATTTATACACATGTGTCATCCACAACATCCACAAAAGACTTCAACTTGTCATTGTGGCAATACACGGTATTAAGAACTGGGGTATGTAAACTTTTGATCAAATTTTATCAGAAAGATAAAATGAACAAATCTTGCTAGTATCAAGCCGCTGCTCAAGCTAAAACATACATGGCCTTTCTCTCTGCTCATTTTATTTTGTTAATGAACAATACTGAAAGTACAAAAGAACACACAACCAAACTTTTAGTTTTCTGTTTAAGGTAAACCTTAAAAAGGCTTATAAGGTTGTTATGTACACCTTACAGTCCATCTCTCTGCCTTTTTCTACAGAGCTCATATCCAAGCCTTACATCCACACAGAGTCCTCCTCAGTTTTGGAGCTTAGTGAAAACGTTGTTCTCAACTGCTCTCATTACAACGGAACCAGGACCAGCTACAGGTGGTTAAAAGGAGGAAAACAGCTCACTAATGAGACCAGGTTCAGACTGTCACCTGACCAGAAGTACCTGACCATCACACGGGTGCTGATGACCGATGATGACATTTACTTCTGTGTAGTGGAGAACCCTGTGGGCACAGAGATGAGCCTGCCTTTTCGACTCACTGTCTACAGTAAGTGACTATCCACTTCAGAAAAAACAAAATACATCCATGGCATTTAAATCAAGGAAAGCATGGATAGGAATCCTTTTCCTAAACATTAATTTTCAACTCATCCTACAACTCCTTTGCTAAGTTTTAACAAAGCCGTAAATCACCTCAGTTTAATTTGTAGCAATGCTCGAGTGAACATCACAGTGGCTCATGAGTCCCATCTAGTGTTGCAAAAGTGATGTGACAGGTGGACTTTTGTCTCGATAATACAACAAATGGAATTGGTATATCATTTATAGAAATGGTTAAACATCTTTTTAGTTGCGTAAGTAGTGTATTTTAGAGCTCAAATGTCACAGTGTTTACCAGTCACTTGTTTAAAAGTATTTTTTTAAAGTAAAAAATAAATCATGTTGCTAACGTCGCCATTTTCAGTGACACCTTGTTGTGAAGGAATTAAATAACAATTATTTTGTATTATTAGGATATTTAGAACTTTAAAGGTTTCTTACTGTCTGTGTTCCGCTGACAGTATTGTATAATCCCAACAGGAAGAAGCTCCCTCTACATTATCCTTTCCACTGGAGGGCTCTTCATCTTGATCACACTGGTTACAGTATGTGCCTGCTGGACACCGCCCAAAAAGTAAGAACATATGAGAGCAATGTCATTACAACAGATTTAAAATAATTTAACCCAATTCTGTTTCCCATAACCAGGTCAAAGAAGCCACCCAGAAAGCCTCTGCCTAGGTCATATGGCTACGTGGACTGTCCAGTAAATCATACAGGTACAGACTGTCCAAAGGAAAAAAAATATATTTATAGTTCAAAGAACATCTATGATAATCTGCTGTGTATTATTTTATTTTTTTTGAAGGTGATTTATCTCCTAGAATGTCCCAACTCAGCAGAAAGCCTGTGGTAACGTCACTCTATGTGCTGCAACAAAAGGTATTTTGTGTCTTCAGTCTGATTTGTCGTCCTATAAACCACTTTCAATATTTATTTTTCTCTCAGTCTTTCTGTTTGATTTGATGTCGTTAGATTTTTGTCAGTTTCACTAACAAAACAGTTAGCTCTTTCTAAAACCTTAGCTTTTTCAGCAGAAAATAATTATAGCAAAAGCATAAATAAGTGGTTAATAACTTCCTCTACAGGTATAAATGTAACATACAAAATCATAGTTTTTTATGCAGGGATGCGTTAATATTTTTAAACAAAACCTATACATAGCTCCTTTAAAAGGCGGTGTGTGCACACCTCTTATGAAAAGCAAATGTATCCCTGCAGGGACATGCTGTTGTGCTTGAACAAATTCTTCAGAAGTAGGTCAGCTAATGTGTTCACACAATTTACAAATTAAATCCATTTAGTTTGTAAATGTCATAAGCCTCCATTTAAGATTGTTGAAAAAAAGGCTCAGCTTGTCTACTCTGGGCAGCTGTACTGCCTTTCTTGAGTTAATCAGTTTGTGTATGTTGTGTAGACTCCCTCGACAGACGACTCTTCCAGCAACATTAGCATCTCTCCAGTTGAAAATGGCGAACCTCCGCATTACAGTCGCTACCCAAACCAGACAACCACCATATCTCTGAGTCCACTTACCCCTCCGCCTCTTCGCTCCACCCTCAGGTGTAGCTAAAAGTGTTGTCAGCTAACCCAAGTTTTCATTCAACACATCAAGTGCCCTCAGCCCTGCAACTAACTGGCCACTGTCCAGGGTGTACCCCGCCTCAGGCCCAAAGCTGCTGGGATAGGCTCCAGTCACCCGCGACCCCTAACGGGACAAAGCAGTAGAAAATGAATGAATGAATGAACATCAAGTGCAACTAAAGGAAACATAGACCACACTGTCAAGACAAAAATTCTTTAACATTTAGATTGTTTTTTGAGAATGACTGCATGACTGGTTGATTTGCTTTTTTACACTTGGAACGATGTGCAATAGCCATGTTTTTTTCTTTGTTACAAAACAAAATGCAGTGCGAGTGCAAGATAAAAAAAAACTTGGTTAGGACTTTACCCTACATTGATTTTGGACAATCACCTTATGTGTTTTTGTCCTTTTTAATCACAACTCTCAAAAATATAAAAATGGATGAAAGTGACCCCATTGCAACTCAGATTGATGTAGGACGTCTGCTTGTAATGTTTACTCAGTCTCAAATAAATGTGATTATTTAGATTGCTTTGATTCTTATTTTTATGTTATTGTAATGGTATGTACAAATTGCTGTGATGAATTACTGACTGTGACTCTTCTAACCTTGAGTGAAGATTGAGTATTTAGACTATAGGTAAATATGTGAGTGGTGTCCTCACACACTGTTACATTGTTTGCCTATTTAATAAATAGAATTGTTTTCTGGAATATTGTTGCCGTCTCTCTCTCAGTCTTCTACATTTGGAGTCATAGTCACATTATAGTGGTCATACGTGGTTTGCTTATGTTTTTGCACTGCAGTTTTTGGTGAATTGCGAATTCAAAATGATTGACCTTGTTACCACAGCACCATCATGACCTAATCCATCGAGTGTGATTCAGTGCACCTGTGTTTATAATGTCATGGCTGACTATTATATCTGATGAAAACATGGAAAAGAACACTCATTTGCATAATAATACACACCTTTTTTACTAACTTCAACCAGTTGAAACTACAAGGACATGCAGAGGTTTTTGCCCTGCTGGTGCTGGTTCTAGTCGTATTTGTCAGATAGGTACATATTTGTAAATTAGTAAGCTTCATCTTGCACAATAGATAGCCATGCAGTTCCACAGGGGATGCTTCTTGGAGACATACTCTTTACATTCTGAAGGTACACTGTAAAGTGTCACTTGTAAAGTCTTTATTGATCAGGTGTGACTTAATGTTGTACAAGGATCCAGTGCACAAGTCTTTAGACAGAGGAGGAACTGTCAGCAGCACAGTCAAAGACAGACAACCCAAAGGCTTTATTTAGAGCCTCCTCAGTAACAATCAAATGCACAAAGTCCCAGATAGCCACATATCACACAGTTAGAACAAAACTGTATCATCTCTACTCATCTCTAAACGCCTTTGAAAGGAGAAAAATGTCTTAAATGAGAAGAATACCACAATAGAAATAATGCTTCAAACAGGTTTCCAATGTATTCCTCTCGACTGTATTTTTTAGTTGGGAAGTTTTTCTGACTTTGTTGTCTTGTCTTTGTCTATGAGGCTGGTAGAATATGACAAGGTCTATAAGATACAATGGTGCTTGACCATTAAGGGCCTTGTACAGGAAGAAGAAGGACCACCAGTCCGTTAAGCTCCTGGAGCTTGTGGACGACAGCCCCCTCATCGGACTCATCTCTGATGGTGAAGGTACTGTCCACTCCGCAGAGAGGGTAATCGGCTGCTACCCCTCTCATCCTGGACCTGGACTCTTTGAGCCATTCCCCTCTGGCAGGAGGCGCCGGTCCATCCGGATCAGAACCTCTCACCATAAGAACAGCTTCTTCCCCTCTGTTGTTGAACTAATGAACACACTAACACCCACTTCTCAGTAGATTTCATTTTTTATAGCTTATCTGTACTCAGTAGGTTGTGTAACTTTGCAATTTCTGTTTTGTGTTTTGCTCTAATATGCCAAAACAAATTCCTAGTAATGTAAGATCTTTTTCACTTTTACCTGCCAACAAACTGATTCAGAATAATAGGAAGCCAGGAAAGAGAGGCTAGGAGAAATATGTCCTCTTCTACTGTTCCAATCAGAACCCTAGCTGTCAAATTTTATAAAAACTAAAGACAAGCTATTATAAATTAGTTTGGACATCCTGAGAAAACAAATAATTAAGTCTAATAATGGTCTGGCCTAAATGAAACAAATGTGTCTATCAAATAAAAACACTGGCTGCCTGTACGCTATAGAGTTGATTTTAAAATTGTATTAATCGTGTTTAAGTCACTACATGGTATGGCCCCTTCCTATATATCTGAACTTTTAATTGAACGCAGTGAAACAAGATCTCTCCGGTCATCAAACCAAAGACTTTTGTTCACACCAAAGACGAGGCTGAAGTCCAGGGGCGATCGTGCGTTTTCATCTATTGCCCCAAGACTTTGGAATGAGCTGCCCTCTTCCATCCGATTAGCTCCCTCTGTGTCCACTTTTAAGTCAAGATTAAAAACCTACCTGTTTGACAAAGCTTTTATTTCTGGTTGAAGAACTGTGTTTTAACCATGATTCTATTTTTTTTAGTTTTTAGTCTTTATCTCTTCAAGTTTATTTTTAAATGGCTATGGTACTTTTTAATTCTTTAAATTTTAATTTTAAATCTTTCTTTACTGTATAATTGTGGTGTGTGTTTTTGTGTAAAGCACATTGGTCAACCATGTGTTGTGGAAATGGTGCTATATAAATAAAATTGACATTGACAAATATATAAGAATAAAAAAACATCCATTTGCAGTGCAATGAATGTATTGTCAGATAATAGAAGCCTTCTCCAGATTCTCTCTTCAATTCAGTGTAAAAGTGATCCTTTATATCTATTGTAGAATGTACATGTGTACCTCCACCAGAGGGCAGCAAACACTTTGTCAGTAAAGATGCCTATAGTATATTCCTCCATGTCATTAAAACCTTGGCAGGCTGTCTTTAAATGTCTGATATAAATTATTCATACTGATATATGGTAATGTACATTTATTTTTACAGTTGTGGTTCTGTTGAAACAAAAAGTTCCTACAGCCGGATTATTTGACACTTTTCCTTTAATACCAGTGTTGAATACTTTTATAGACAGAAGAGAAATGTTATGGTTTTAAGTGAATTTAGTTTATTTAATGAATAGATGTCTTGAACTATGTACACTATTTACAAAGGATAGTGTCTCTAGTGTTGACGGGCTCTCTTTTTGGGGGGGCCCTGATGGACCGGCTCTCCAGAGATGTCCACGTCGATGTGAGGAGGACAAGCCTCGTGTGCAGTGGACTCCTCTATTTTCAGGAGTCCAGAGGCTGGCTCCACAACAGTGAGGCGTGGACGCTCAAGAGCCTCCCACAGGCGCTGCTTGATCTTACGGCAAAGAAAAGAAAGAAAATAAAACTTCAATCAGGAAGCACAATCACTGTTCTCATGTGCTGTAAGCCATTTTTCCCTGATGTGTGATAAAAAGTCTTTTTAAATTGGCAAATGACAAAAAGATACTTGAGAGTTCAAAGAAGTATCTATCATTTTTGTCAGCCATAAAAATAAACCTACTTGAGCTGGTCATCCACTACTGAGTGGTAGATGCTCTGATACTGCTCCACAGAGTACCCATGGATCATCACAGGATCCCTGACAGCACCAGAGCTCTGTCCTGAAGTGGACGGGTTGGGGCTGGGGCCCTCGCTCTGAGCAGCGGAGGAGGGCTGGGGGCAGCGGGTCAAGCCCAGAAACTCTGGGAGCTCTGCAGAGTTACTGCGTGGCTCAGGTTCAGGGCAGTGGACTGAAGGAAGCTCCACGTTTGTAGTCACTTTAGGAAGAGGAGGAGTGGCAGGAGGAAGGTCGGGCAGGTGAGAGCCAAGGGCCTGTAGAGGGGCAGGGCCGACTCGGACACTTAGAGGCATGACAATTAAAGTCTATATTTACAACCAGGTCTGATGCACCTGATATATTCATCTTCACTGCAACTAATACTTGGCAAATTTTATAAATGTTCTTCAGAAACACAACACCATGAGCTTTTCCATGATCTCTAGAAAAACCTCAGGTGGTTAAATGCTTCCAGTAGCCCTCAGACTTGTCCTGACCCCTGGGCAGCCGCTTCCTCTTCCTCCGGCAAAAAACACTGCAACAAAACAATGCATTTTTTACAATAAGACAGAATTTAAAGTAATAAAAATAATGAAAAATTATGACATCAACAAAGACATCACACACAATAGAAAGCACATGTTCAGTGTGTTTATCAGTCTGGTGTGATGTCATGAATTGATAGATTATAGTATTCATAATGCACAAGTACTATGTAGTTTAAATTATTAGATAATAGTATCCTCCCTAGACCCAAACTTTATTTTGGCATGTATTTTAGATTTCCTCTAGCCATTTAGGGTTAGGAGGAACCAATAAACATAATAACCAGATATTATCTTTGAACATTAGGCACTTTTTGAAAAAAAAATGATGTCCACGTATGTGGACACTGGGTCTGTACTCCTCCAAACACAATGAAGATACCATTGTATAACAAAATGCAAATGTATTTATTTCAGCCTGAACACACTGTTGCAATTATAACCATTTCAACTTTTGAACATGGATATGGAAAAACTAAAATGAAGAAATATGCTAACATAGGCTACCTTGACAATTCGCTCTACTACTCCAAACTAGTAATGTCCTTTTTTGTCTGTGGGAACCGTTTATTACATTTAACCACTGTAAAAGACTGTGTAACAGTTGCATGCAGCTTGCAGGCACAGGAACACCTTGCATGTTATTACTATTCTTGGCTCCATTTGCATGTCCTCTACTGTGTGCTGTTGTCTACCAACCTCCAAAATATAATAAGGATTTTGTTTGGGAGTTCTCTGAGTTACTTGGGGAATTACGAACACAATACGACAGTTTATTCATTTGTGGTGATTTTAATATTTACGTTTGCTGCCCATCAAGTCAGCTGGCCAATGACTTTCAGAGCCTTCTGATCTCTTTGGATCTGACACAATCAGTAAACGCTCCCACACACCAGCACGGTCACACATTGGACCTGATCATTTCTCACGGACTCACTGTATTAATCTCAGAAATAAGTGACATTTGCATTTCAGACCACCTTCCTGTTATGTTTGAACTCAAAGGCCCAGTCCCTGCAGCAAAATCCCTTACTCGCCGCCGCATCATCACTTCCACCACAGCTGGAGAATTTGCTGCTGCCTTTATCAACACCACTCTTTACTCTCAGGACAAAGTGGACTTTCCACTCTGCACAGAAGTCTTCATCTCCTCCTTCAACTCCACCTGCTCAGAGATTGTCAACATCATTGCTCCTTTCAGGTGCAGAACTGGCAGGACTCAACTAGAGCCTTGGCTTAATGACACCACTTGTGCCCTTAGACGGACATGCAGGCAGGCCGAGCCAAGTGGAAAAAGGACAAGTTACATGTTTCATTGGGTATATTGAGAGACAGTCTTACTGAATATCAAAATGCAGTCAAAGCAGCTAAATGTCAGTATCTGTCTGATGTTATTTCCACCATCTCTAATCGTCCTAGAGCGCTATTCAATACAATACAGTCTGTTATAAATCCATCTAGTAATGCTCTACAGCAGGCCTCAAAGTCAACTTGTAATTATTTTCTCCATTATTTTGTTGATAAAGTAGCCTCTGTTAAACAGAGCATTAAGAACATGTCTAACACTTTTGACTTGTGCTCTTCTCCTGTCCTTTCTGTGTTTAATGTGTTTGAGCCAGTATCACTCCCTCTCCTCTCTGAGGTGGTCCAGGGGCTGAGACCGACCAACTGTCCTCTGGACATTATCCCATCTAAAATGCTTAAACAGGTTTTTAACACAGTGGGCCCATGCCTCCTCTCATTTATAAACAGCTGCGTAAGTTTAGGTTCTGTACCAACTGTATTCAAGCACGCAGTGGTCAGGTCTCTGCTAAAAAAAACCCAACCTTGATCCAACCGTTTTGTCAAATTTTAGACCTGTGTCCCATTTACCTTTTCTGTCCAAGGTTTTGGAAAAGATAGAGAACAATCACATCTTTGAAAAGTTTCAGTCTGGCTTTAGGACACGACACAGCACTGAGTCCGCTCTTCTCAAGGTACAAAACGACATTCTCTTGTCCCTTGATGAGAAAAAGCCAGTGCTGCTCATAATGCTGGATCTTACTGCAGCATTTGACACCGTGGACGACTCAGCGCTGACCTGGAGAAAGCCATCCATGCTTTTATTAGCTCCCGCATATACTACTGCAATGCACTCTATGTGGGAGTTAACCAAACTGGACTTCACCGTTTGCAGCTCGTGCAAAACGCTGCTGCCCGACTGCTAACTAACAGTCGTAAACATGAACACATAACACCTGTCCTGTACTCCCTGCACTGGTTCCCTGTTCAGTTTAGAATTAATCTTTTTAAACTCGGACTCGAGTTTTCCCAGAACAGCCTGTCTCCCCGCATCTCCATTCTCCAGGTTGACCGCAGCTGGAAGATGTGCATTAGCCCTTCTGCGGACTGAGATAGGGTTAGGGCCCTTGCCTGAGACCTGCAGCCTTTCAAAATGCGGTCCAGAAAAGGTCTAACACATTTAACCTTCCAAAATGTGTCACATTCCCTCAGGTCTGCTGGAATGTCATTATCAATGACCACATTAATTAATTGCCTCAGTTTGAAAAATCTGTCATGTGTTCATCTTTCGGTGATGGCTGGGAATCTTAACGCGCTGGGCCAGTACATCCTGATTTGTGGATACGGGACACACAACATCAACATCACAGGCACCAAAGAAATGTTACATCTCGTCAACTGATGTGTCGAGAGGGTACACACTCCTATTTAGTGCCGTAGCATTGGAGCAGCATACAATCAGTTTCATTAAATCTTGATCAATGTACTGGTTAATATGTTTTAGTGTGATCCAGCCAGTTCTCTGTCCTGCTCAGTTTCCTCCTCAGGCTCAAACTGGGCTAAGTTTGAGTCAATTGAGCAGCCCTCCAGTGCACTCCACGTCCTACAGACTCAGAATCAAAATATTGGTCCTGGTGTTGGTTCTTTAAGGTCATTGTATGATCCATCAGACTCAACCCACTGAGTGCACAAAAGGGCCATTCTATGATCTGAATAACAACCTGTATACAGGTATCGTAAATTAGCACCTTGCAACAATGACACAACACAGTGCATCTTGTTGTTTGGCACAAGTGTGTTATAGTTCCAATATTACTGTCATGTCGATGGGGAATAAACTAAACAATACACAACCACTGGCTTACCATCATTTCCAGCACGGAGATGTTTATGTCTTTGGCTGGCCTCAGTGGGCTTTGGAATGGGGTCCTCATTCTTGCTACTCTCCTCCTCACTGCTGCTAGGCTCCTGTTGTAGAGGATGGTAATCTGCATCCTCCACGGGTCATCAGTGTCAGACAACTCCTCTATGTCTGAGTTGTCACCAGCAATACTAAGTACAAATTCAAAAGCTTTTGACAGAGACATACACGCTGAAAAATAATATCATAAGAAAAATTTAATAAAAATCAGTGTTACGTTATTTCTCACACATGGAATGACAATTTATACTGTTGTAAACTATTTAAAACTAATGTTTTCTAATAAAATATTCCCAAACTATGTTTTCACACTCAAATGTTTTGCTAGCATTTTTACATTTTCAGTGAAGCTAAGTCCCTCTGTCCACATTTGTGGACCTGAAGTTTAAACACATGGTAGATCTATACTGTTCCAAACCTTTAACAAATGTGCATGCCATATTAAACATACAACACTACTATTCATAACTTAACAAGAATCAACAATGAAATTGAATTCGATTTTTTTTACCTTGTCGACGTTTTGTAAAGGGTGTGGCTGCCTGAGTTTTCGAATGCATTTGCCGCCATCTTGAAATCTCCCTGTAAAGTGTTTTTCTCTTCTGACACCACCAGATGGCAGTGTAGGTGGCCACGTTTGTGTACAACAGGTTCCAGTTACACAGAATTAAGTATTATGAGGCAGACAACCAAAAAGTCATGTCCACGTATGTGGACGCCAGGTCGTAGGAGAGTATATAGTATAATAATATATTACTCTAATTTCTAGCGGGGTTATCTGTTTCTCTTTTCTTTCTGCCAGAAATGGTCCTACTTTCTTCATTTGACTTAAAAATTGTACAATTTAACCAAATATGGCGTTTTCTGGACTCTCAATGAAAGGATGTGGTTAAAAGATGCTCACATGCTCCATGCTGAACGTTGTTCAGTTGCACGTGGCAGGTCGTTATTAGAAAAGACCTGGATAAAAGAGGTCTTTGCGTTTGAGAAATTGTTGAGTGAAACTCTGCTTGTTTTTTTTTTTTTTTTTAGTCCAAAAATGGAATGTGGCTCAGTTGTTAAGTAATAAAAAGTCATTAAGTTGTTGATATACATTTTTGATGACTTTTCCTAAAAATGGCAGGTTTGATATGGGCCGATAGTTGTTGAGCACTGTAGTATCAAGACTGCTCTTCTTTAGGAGAGGCTTAATCACAGCAGTTTTAAGGCCCTTGGAAATGTCCCAGACTGTAAGGAATTATGGACTATATCAGTGAGTTGTGGTAACAAACTGCTTAGTACTGATTTTAGAAATCTAATGGGTAAAACATCGAGGCAGCAGGTGGATGAACTCAGGCTGGAGACAGTTTTTTCAATTGTTCTGTCATTAATGGGTGTAAAATGTGTTAACCTAACACAGAACAACAAAGAAGTGTCTCCTAGCTAGCTGCAGTGTTGTTGTATGCCCTTTGGACTGTATCGCATGTTTAATGCCTTAAACCATGTCTTTGAAAAACACTGCAAACTCATTGCATTTAGTGGTGGAAACTAATTCTGAAGTATATGGAGCTGGAGGGTTTGTAATCTGTTCACTGTAGTAAAGAGGACACACGAGTTGTTACTGCTGTTGTTGATGATCTCTGAGAAGAATATTTCTCTTGCTTTTTGCAAAGTTTGATTGAAAACATGCCAATTTTCCTTTTGTACTTAATAATGTATTAAGAGTTTCAATTTACGCCATTTTCTTTCAGCTTTTCTGCATTCCCTTTTCTGTGCCCTGACAGAGTTACCATTAATGTGTCTCTTAATGTGTCTCCACAAAGCCTTCTGCCTCTTCCTGATCACTTTAACCTTAACAGGAGCAATGGTGTCCATAACATTCAAAACACCTGAAGTATAACAATTGAACCAATTATCAACTTTACCTGATAAGGCATTTTCAAACCTGATTGCCTCCATAAACCGTGTCCTGGTGTTACCATTAATGTGTCTCTTCTGAACAACTGTTGGTCCAGCAGCAACTTTTGGAATTATGGACAGAAGGAAAAAGACACAAGAATGATCAGATAGAGCAACATCAATCACAGTGACATCTGAAATATGAACACCTTTAGTAATGTCCAGAGTGTGACCTCTGTTATGGGTTGGCTCATTAACATGCTGACAAAGACCAAAAGTATCAAGAATAGTAGAAAGTTCTTTGGCATTTCTGTCACAAACATTATCCACATGCACATTAAAATCACCTGTTATGACTACTTATGACTCAAATTCTGTGCAGATAACCAAAAACATTTCAGTAAACTCATCAATAAAAAACATTACATTGTTGGGGTGGTTTATAAAGGACTACATATAAAATGGATGGAGAAAACCTCAACTCCATTTTGAATGACACATACTCAAATGATGAAAACTCTCCAAGTGATAGCTTCTGGATAAGAATATTATCCCTAAGAAAGGCACATACACCACCACCCTTTTTGTTTTCCTGCATTTTGGATAAAAATGTGAAATTCGATGGGGTGGATTCAATAAGGACCGCATTTCCAGTCCCGCTGTCTAATCATGTTTCTGTTTAAAACAATCGAGCTTATTTGAAGTTATAAAATCATTAATTAAAAAAGATTTGTTTCCCAAAGACCTGACATTTAACACTGCAAGTTTCACGTCCATTTAAGCAGGACCTGACTTTAACTGTTTGCAGGGTGTAACGGAACAGCTGCGGTGATGAAATACTGGCTGTATGTAAACTGGCCTAATCCTCCGATCAGAGAAGACGCAGCAACTTCTTTCCTTTAGATGAATTTATTGGTCTTTTCCAACTCTACAGGGCACTGTATTATTTGTATGTGTGTGTGGTTTGTGATGCCTGTAGAAAATAACAACAGTAAAACAATATTAATACTAATTAAAGTTCAGTGGCAACAATGGTGAGTAATCATAAATAACATGAATTACAGCAGATATGAATAACATGCAATACTGCAAATCACCACTAAGGGTCAGTGTAGGATCATTAAATAACACTACAGCTTCGCGCCACAGGTAGATCACGTGACCAAGCTAAACTGAGAAAATCCTGTCAGCTACCAATCTGTAATTTGACACATTAACGTCAAATAATAACGGCCTCAATAAACAAAGCTACACAGCTAAATAAACAGTAGAATAAGGAAATAAAATGTGAGGTAATTAACTAAATAACATGTCAGGCCGTCTGTTTCACGGGGTTCAGTAACATATGCTACATATGAAGTAAACAAATAAACATATTACCCCGGTAATATTAATCTCACACCACCTTCTAGTGTATATAAACAACATCTATGCATCACATAACTTACATCATCACCGACGCACACTGTTGTACAAAGAATAATGAAACCCACGGACTGTCAGTGGACGGCAACTATTCACTATACAGTTTTCCCAAACACACTGCGCATGCGCAAAAAGTCCCTCAGTCTCTATATGAACAGCTTGCTGTGACTCGACCTCCTCACAGCAGGAAATTCACAACAGCCGCCCCCACATTCATGTATGAATGTGTAGAATCAGATCCCTGCTGTTGCTAAAGGTCCCTGGTGTACAAGTGATCCTCTGGCATTTTGGGGAGAGGTACCAGTTTGGTAACCGGACGAGTATAGACTGCCCCCTTGATTTTGACATCCGCTGAACGAACTGTCCCATCTCCACTGGGATGAACTTTAATGACCTTTCCTATGGGCCAGAGTGCCCTAGGAAGCTGAGAATCTACTACCATAACCACTTGGTCCGCAGTGAGGACAGCAGTAGGGTTCCTCCACTTATGGCGGCGTTGAAGGTCAGGAAGGTACTGGCGGGTGAATTGGCTCCAGAACCGGTCTGCCAGGATTTGACTGTGTCTCCAACGTCGGCGGCCTAGAAGATCACTGTGGCCATATGCAGCCTGCGGAAGCGATGCGTCGTGCCGCCCCATCAGCAGCAAGTTAGGCGTTATAGGATCAGGGTCAGCCAAGTCGGAAGAGGAGTATCCCAAAGGCTTTGAGTTAAGTATGCCCTCTACCTCCACGAGGACAGTCGCCAACACCTCCTCTGATACAACTTGATCCCGCAACACAACTTGGAGGGAAGCTTTCACTGACCTTACTTCCCTCTCCCACGCACCACCGAAATGAGGTGAAAGAGGAGGATTGAATTTGAATGTTATGCTTTGGTCGGCCAACTGTTGCTTCAATGTGGGATCGAGATCTTCCAGTGATTCTTTGAGCTCTCTGTCTCCCCCCCGGAAGTTGGTACCTCGGTCACATAAGATCTCATATGGCTTGCCTCGTCTTGAGATGAATCGGCGCAAGGCCAGTAAGAACGAGTCTGTGTCCATGTGTGGCAACAGATCCAAGTGGACACATCTTGAAGTAAGACATTTAAATATAATGCCCCACCGTTTCTCGTGCCTTCTTCCTATTTTCACTGTATAAGGCCCAAAACAGTCGACTCCGGTGGACCAGAATGGGGGTTTATTGATCCGGAGCCGCGCAGCAGGCAGATCGGCCATCATTGGTGTTACTGGGTTACTCCGCCACAAACAGCATTCTGCACAGTGTTTCTGGTGTTTCTTAATTACCTGTCGACCACGTAAGATCCAGTAATTTCTCCGGATCTCAGCAAAGGTTCTCTCAGTACCAGCGTGGTGCAGACGGTTGTCGTAGTCCTTCACCAACAACTGTGTGATCGGATGATCAGGGCTAATTACAACAGGGTGAAGACTGCCTTCAATCAGATTCTCTGCTTTGCGTAGTCGACCACCAACCCGAATGAGGCCTAATGCTTGGTCGTATTCAGGGCTTAGAGCACTTAAACGGCTGCCTGAATGGACTGGTTTGCCCTGTTTAAGTGCCTTTAATTCTTCTGGGAAACTATCGGATTGTATCCTTCTTAGCAGAGTAGTCTCCATCTTGATACGGTCGACGGCAGACATATCTGAAGCAGCCGCCCCGTGAAGGATCTGATATGTAGCCTGCAGTAGTTCAGTCCATGTATCATATTTAGCAGGATCGGGCTCATCACTGCTGATAGTAGACATGTGGCCACAGAAGGTTTGAGCTCTCAACTCATCTGGTTCCTCTATGTGCACTGAGGGGTTCACTGGCCAGTGATCTGAGGACTGATACAAAAATGAAGGCCCCTGGCTCCAACAGTTTGGCTGGGACAATTCAAGGAGAGTCTTCCCGCGAGTGATATCATCAGCGGGGTTCAAGTCCGTGTTAATGTATCTCCATGACCCGGGCTTGGTAAGGTCAAGTATTTCAGTAACTCTTGTACCAACGAATACTTTGTACTGGTTGGACTCTGACTGTATCCAGCTCAGTACAGTTGTTGAATCTGACCACAGCACTACGGATTGGACGGACAAAGTCAGTTCGGTCTGGAGCACTTTGGCCAGCTGGGCTCCAGTGAGTGCAGCACATAATTCCAGTCGCGTATCGTCTGTTGTCGTTTAGGTGCAACCCGTGACCTGGCCATAATGAATGACACAGTGATGCGTCCTCTGGATCCTCCTCGCAGGTAGGCGACTGATCCGTACGCCTTCTCCGAGGCATCACAAAAAATGTGAATCTGCCTCACTGATGAATCATTGTCAGCAGCTTCTGGATGGTAACAACGGGGAAGAACTATGTTCTGCAATTGAGGAGCTCACCTTCCCAGGCCTGCCACACTGGAAGTAACTCATCTGCAATAGGTTCGTCCCACTGTCTTTCTGTAGCCCACAAAGCCTGAACCAGGACTTTAGCCCGGGTAGTGAAGGGGATTATGTATCCAAGCGGGTCGTATTGTGAGGCAAGTACCCTATACACGTTTCTCATGGTGGGCTGTTTAGGTGTCACAGGCTGACATTTATAACCCAGTGTGTCTGTCATGCAATGCCAAACCAGTCCGAGTGGACTCCTCGGGTCATCTCCTTCTGCGGTTAACCAGAGCTCAGATGTTGTTGATCGTGCCTCAGTTGGGAGGTGAGAGATTACCTCTGTCCTATTGGATGCCCACTGCCTTATTTCGAATCCACATTTCGCTAGGAGGGCTCTCAGGCGGTCTAGAAGATCCTTAGCCTGCTGTGACGTGCGGAGCGATTTCAGGCAGTTATCCACATAGAATGAAGTAATTACCGTCTCCAGCAGGTCTTCGTTGCCGCTCTGGTGATCACGAGCGTGGCGCTGCACAGCGTATATGGCGCAGCACGGACTGCAAACTGTGCCAAATGGCAGGACACGCCACTCATAGATATCAGGTGACCTGTCTCTCTCCATGTCGCGCCAGAGGAAGCGGAGTAGTGGGCAGTCCTCAGGAAGGAGTCTGATCTGATGAAACATAGCCCGTATGTCTCCGCTGATAGCGACTGTATGTTCTCGAAACCTGAGCAGAACTCCCAATAATGACGGTCCGAGAGGAGGCCCTGGTAGCAGGTCATCATTCAAAGCACTCTCCTGGTAGCGAAGGAGCAGTTAAATACCACTCTTGCCTTTCCGTTATGATGTACTAAATGGTGTGGAATGTACCAGGATTGGCAGAGCGACTGGCCTCCTCACTGGTGATCCGCTCAGCATATCCCGCTTCCACTAGCTTGTGTATTTCATGGTTGTAAACTTTAGCAAGCTCAGGATTGGTAGATAGGCGGCGTTCTGTAGAGCGAAGGAGGGGCATCACAGCCGCAGGTGATGCGCAGGGCAGAGCTACTTTTCTCTTCCGAAGGAGGGGCGTTGCGTATCTCAAGACACCATTCACTTTACAGTGGTGCTCTTCTCATCAAGCATGGTGAGAGCTGCCTGGTCTTGCTTGGATCGCGTCACCTCCCTCTCTCGCTTTTATATGGCAAAATGTCAAGCTGCCACAAGCGTTGAACATCTTTGTGTAGGTTGGAGCAAGGTGTGTCAACTGACAGGTGAAGGAAAGAACTCTCACCGGGTGGATGTTGAAGAAAGTTAGTGGGTCCTTGCACTGCCCAGCCGAGTCGGGTGCAGACTGCTACTGGTGCTCCTATCGGTCCTGCACGTACTGAGTGGATCGGCGTTATTAGATGAGGGTTGTCAGATCCAATCAGTAGCATTGGTTGCACCTTAGTGAATGTGTGTAGGGGGACTCCTTTCAGGTGGTTGTATTTTCTTGCTAATTTGTCACCTGGACATGACTGCTCAGCCAGCTGGAGTTCGGTTGCAGTGAAAGCTTGGTTGATGGAGTGATAAGTGCGTGGTTGGGTGTCAGCGGACACCTCAAATGACACTGTCATTCCATGGAGCTGCAATACATCCTGTCTGATGGTCTTCAATTTGAGTGACTCCATTTCTCCGCTCAACCCAAGGTGTTTGACTGCAGCAGCTAAAATCACAGAACGCTCAGAGCCGTCATCCAACACTGCATGTGTTTTTAGTGTTCTCTTACCATAACGGAGCAGCACTGGTACCACTTTTAACATGACACGCCCTGAGTGGCTGGCGTGATCCAGATACACTGCATTTGTTGGGGTACTGACAGTGAGGATGTTTAGTTTGCGGGTCTTGGGACACAACTTCATGAAGTATCAGCAGATGTTGTTTGTTGCACATGGAGCAGAGTTTCTTTAGGGTGCAGCTCTCTGGAGAGTGTCCGCGCCCGCATCTCCAACATTTTCCTTTGTCCTTTATCCAGGTGGCTTTCTCTTCAGTAGTAATTCTTTCGAACTCTCGCAGCCGTTGAGGTAATGATCCTGGGTGGTCCTACAATACGGACAATAGGGCTTAAAACGCTCCCTCCCTTTGCTTGTGGGCTGATCTTTCTTTGAACCCGACTGGAGGTTGGTCCGTTGTCGCTGTGGAGAGGTCTGCTGATGTTTGACTGTTGTAGAGTCACTGCTGAAGTAAACAGAAGCTGGTTTGACCCACTGTGATTTACTTGCTTTATTCTCTCTGTGTGATACGACTGGGATCAGCTGAGTTGGATTCTGCTGCACGTCGAGACACTTGGTGCACCTGAACCTTCCTATCCAGCCATTCGGCGAGGTCGGGTAAGGTGTATGTCTGGTCACTCCCACTGCGGATGATGCCTCTTTTAATACAGAATTCGGCAAAGCTATCTCTGTAGTTGCCAGGCAGCTTACCAAGGAGGGTGTCTACATGGGAGCCGCATTGCAGTTCAGACTGAGCAGGACCGTCCATGCGACTTAGCATCCCCACCAAAGTGTTTACGGCTGAGGAAAAATCTTCGAAAGCCTTAGCATCGCCAGGTTTCACGGGAGGAGAGTTCAATATGGTCTTTAATTCTCCCTGTACTAACTGTCTTGGCTGCCCATATCGATGCTGCAGAGCGTCCATTGCACTGGAGTATGGTGTGGGGTCATGTATGTATCTCTTTGCCATTTGGTAGGCGCTAGGCAGTTTGAGATGATCAAGTAATACTTGGTATTTATAATCTTCTGTCAAATGTCGGTGTGGACCAAGTAAACTATCAGTCCCCTTTTCAGCATGATGAAATCACTCTCCCTTCCAGAACTGAAGAGAGGCAGTTTGGGCTTTGGAATACCGTATGAGGCTGCAATAGCCATTTCTGTCATGGTGAGTATTGCAGGATTGTTGTAGGAGATATGTATCCTGGTGCTGTAGGTGAGGCAGCCCTTTGAGTAAGCTGTGGGTTGTGTGCAGCTGACTGAAGTCCAGACTGGTATGGCTGTGATTGAACTTCAGGGAAATATCTGGTCTGTGGGAGTGAATAGGCTGTTCCTAGATCAGTAGGTGGCTGATAAGGAGGAATAGAACGGGAGTTTGTTCTTATCCCTTGTTGTTGGAGTGAAGCAGGTTGAAATCCAAGCTGTGGTCCAGGTTGAGGAGTGATCTGATGCTGGACATATCGAGGATAAGTCTGCTGTTGTACAGTTGTGAGTAAGGGCTGAGGTATACCTTGAGACTGTGTAGGTGCAGGCTGGACTAGCTGAGGTGTATACAGGGCAGGTGAATATGTCCGCAGGGCTGCAGGCTGGTTTGGCAGATACACTGTCGGGGGTATCTGTTGAGCTGGTTGGTGCCCTGACTGGATGTACTGACCTGTATGCGGGACGGGCAGAGGAGGTGAATATGTTAGCTGGGTAGGCGGGGTGAGGTGTGCAGACTGAACTGCAGGCAGTGGTGGAAACTCTGGCACTGGTCCAGTTAGGGTAGCTGAATGGCGAGTAGACTCACTGAGGTCTAGTGGTTGTGCTGCTACCTGGACGGATGGCTTCAGAGCTATGGTAGCCTGAGTTGTTGAGCTGAGTTCTCCATGCTGTATGGGCTGTGCTGTAAGTGGGTAAGGTTCACTGTTATCTGAGGGCTGACTATAACCTTCATTAGCTGATTTCCAAATCATCCGATGATCCATGACGGGCGATACTCTGGGCCACATCTCTTCACTGTGGTGAATATGAGGAAGGCTCGAGCTCGGAGAGAGGATATGATAATTTGGATGGATGCTGTTGAGGTGAACTTTACATTTAACACTGTCCATGGCTGTCTGTAGTTGTTTCATCTGCCTAGTTATGTCTTTCATGCGGGCTTCCATCCCTTCCAGCATGAGATCTTCTGACCCAGTGTGCAGAATATGGTCTGGAGGCTCTCCCTGGCACGCTTCTATCATTTGATGTGTGGCATCACGTCTATGTAAATTGCCAGGGTTATCAATGACAAAGTCGCGAAGGTGCCTGGGGAGTTGGTGAGACCGGCTTGGGCGGGACACAACTGAAGGTTGTTCATCTGTTTGGTTGCTGGAAGTTGCCATGGCGCAGTTATACACACAATCCGGCTCGAAGGACCACTTGTAACGGAACAGCTGCGGTGATGAAATACTGGCTGTATGTAAACTGGCCTAATCCTCCGATCAGAGAAGACGCAGCAACTTCTTTCCTTTAGATGAATTTATTGGTCTTTTCCAACTCTACAGGGCACTGTATTATTTGTATGTGTGTGTGGTTTGTGATGCCTGTAGAAAATAACAACAGTAAAACAATATTAATACTAATTAAAGTTCAGTGGCAACAATGGTGAGTAATCATAAATAACATGAATTACAGCAGATATGAATAACATGCAATACTGCAAATCACCACTAAGGGTCAGTGTAGGATCATTAAATAACACTACAGCTTACGCCACAGGTAGATCACGTGACCAAGCTAAACTGAGAAAATCCTGTCAGCTACCAATCTGTAACTTGACACATTAACGTCAAATAATAACGGCCTCAATAAACAAAGCTACACAGCTAAATAAACAGTAGAATAAGGAAATAAAATGTGAGGTAATTAACTAAATAACATGTCAGGCCGTCTGTTTCACGGGGTTCAGTAACATATGCTACATATGAAGTAAACAAATAAACATATTACCCCGGTAATATTAATCTCACACCACCTTCTAGTGTATATAAACAACATCTATGCATCACATAACTTACATCATCACCGACGCACACTGTTGTACAAAGAATAATGAAACCCACGGACTGTCAGTGGGAGCAACTATTCACTATACAGTTTTCCCAAACACACTGCGCATGCGCAAAAAGTCCCTCAGTCTCTATATGAACAGCTTGCTGTGACTTGACCTCCTCACAGCAGGAAATTCACAACACAGGGGATTTGAATCAGATTTGTATTACTCTCTAACTGTTATTCTCTTCTCCAATCGACTTCTGACTGGAGCTATGGAGCTAGGGGGGAGTGTTCTCCCCCAGGGCCTCAGGTTGATAAGTGGTTTATTATGTATATAACCAGAGTGAGGAAAAGGGCTCATAAAATCACTCTGGATCCCTCACACCCAAGTCACCCCATTTTTGAACTTTTGCCATCTGGCCGGCGCCTCAGAGCCGCAAATACCAGAACAGCAAGGCACAAAAACAGATTCTTCCCCCAGGCAATCTACCTCATGAACAGTTAAATGTTCCCCACTTATGCTTATGCAAAAAAAAAAAAGGTGCAATATCCTTATATTCATTTGTTACCCCTCCATCCTAGTACATCCCTGCATCTTATTCAATCCTATTCAATTATCATTTATAGCACAATTGTTTATATTGTTTATACACTTATTTGTTGTCTGTGTGTTGGTGTCTCTGTGTACTGGTAGCTTATGTCACTAAAACAAATTCCTTGTATGCGCAAGCATACTTGGCAATAAAACTCTTTCTGATTCTGATTCTGATTATGACGAAAAGGCCTGGAACAGCAGAGGCCCTCAGTGTCCTAATCGCTGATTGTAGCCTTGATGCTAGTCAAGACTTTTAGAGCCTGGGAAGAGGTGGAGGGGGTCTGACAGGGGTGCATTGGACTGGGCAAGGTGGAGAAGTGGTACTCCTGGGTGGTATTGGGGGTAATGCTTTTAGGGATGATGACAGTACTCATGATCTGGCCAAGTTAGGTGTAAGCGGTATCATTTTAATGACTGATGATAGTCAGTGGTTGGAATCTGTTCTTTAGCTGGATGTCTGGTGATGCTACATATGCTCTTTTTTCTAATCCAGTGCTGCTTTGGCTGGGCACCAGGTTTATGGCAGGTGGCATCATTTTGTTTAATTCCCATTGCTTTGCTCAGTTTTTGGAATAAATAGATACTAAGGCTGCAGTCGCACAGCAGGTCCAACGTGTTGTTTAAAAAGTAAAAATAAGTAACATAATGCCTCATAACAAGAAGGTCGTGAGTTCAAAACCCGGCCGACTCAAACACGTTCCCTCCACGTGTTACCGTGGGTTCTCTCCGGGTACTCCGGCTTCCTCCCACCGTCCAAAGACATGCATGTATAGGCAGAGGTGGAAAGTAACGAGTTACATTTACTCGCGTTACTGTAATTGAGTAGCTTTTTTGTGTACTTCTACTTTTGAAGTAGTTTTTAAAATCTGTAATTTTACTTTTACTTAAGTATAATTTGTTTGAAGTATTGTACTTTGTTACATTTTAAATCATATCCGTTACTGAGTAAAAAAAAAAAAAAAAAAAAAAAATCAAATGGAGAAAAAAAAAAAAATGCGCCCCGGAAACTACTCCACTGATTGATTGATGGGCGGGAGAACAAACGCACTAAACTAACAGGAACGATGGAGACGTTGTAGAATAATGTTGTAGGTGTAGTAAAATTAATCTTTGCAGTTTCTGTATTAACAGGAATATCAAATATGCATTTTGAAATTCTGCAGAGGCAGCGGTGGAGCAAGTTGAGTAACATTCATCAGATGAAGATTTCTTCTCCTCAATAAAGTCCAGAAGGTCACAAGGTACAAGGGATTTATATTATCTTGTCTTTTTTTGAACTACACTACCCCCACCCCAGCTGTTTAAAAAAAAGTAACACAGTAACTTTTACTCTGAGTAAATTTTTAATGAGCTACTTTTTACTTTAACTTGAGTAGATTTTTAGACTGGTAACTTTACTTTTACTTAAGTAAAATTTCAGTGAAGTAACAGTACTTTTACTTGAGTACAAAATTGTATTACTCTTTCCACCTCTGCAATTTGATGGATCTGTTGATGGATTGAAGACTATAAGGGACAACCGGTAGGTAAACCTGCAAGTGGTCTGTGTACAGATGAAAGGACATTTTGTGCTTTGAAATGAGAAAGCACATGTCCAGTGTTTTCCTCAGACTTGTGTGATGTGATCAGAAGGCTGCGTGTTTAAATCACGTGGTGAACTGTCCCTTTAAGAGAATAAGTGAACAGATCTGACCAATCACATTAGTGCTCTGTTCCACGTGACTATTTTGTCATTAAAAAAAGAAACCTCAGACTTGATATTCACTTTTGAAGTAGCCTAGTTATAGTACACATTTGATTAGTAGTTTTTTGTCAAATAATGCAACCCCTCCATTTAGTCTCGGAAACGCTTCAGGTCCTTGGGGTTCTGCAGGACTGTGTGTTTTTACTAGTTTAATGACTACAAACCTTTTTTCCATTGATTGCTTATTATGAATGAATATCTTGAACTGTGTACACTATTTACAAAGGAGAGTGTCTCTAGTGAAGACGAGTTCTCTTTTAGGGAGGCCCTGATGGACCGGCTCTCCAGAGAGACTCCTCTATTTTCAGGAGTCCAGAGGCTGTCTCCACAACAGTGAGCTCTGGCCATTTCTGTCCAAAAGCAATCCTGCAAAAGCCTGTAGTCTGAGTAGGTTACGTACTTCAGGCCAACGCCAACCAATCAGTTTCTACACAGCTTTTGTCTGGATCATTAGATTCAACTTTATTCTTGTATAAAGCCTTCTATGGGCTACACCTGTTCAGATCAGGCAAAGAACCCAAACGCAGACACAAGGATAGGTGCTATTGGCAGGTTTATTTATACAAAGTGCAGTGGGTCACAAGCTGGTCTTCATGGATTTCGGTGAATTACCAGGAGTAGACGGAGGTTGGACTGGAGAGGGACTGACGACCGGACTCGACGGAGCGGGGGTAAACCAGGGCTGGACAGAAGCGGAACAGGCGGCTGGACGTGACCGATCTGCAGCATAGCAAGAGACAAGAGGTAAGAATCTACAAGGTTATTTCAAGAACAGTGTAACGCTAGATGTGCCACTATAAGGAGCTAGTTTTACGATCTGGCATCGAGGAGCTGGACGTGGTGCTTTTTGTACTCCGTTGATGAGTAATGTGATACAGCTGACGTTAATATCCAATGCAGAACAGAATGCCTTCCATACCTGGGAGGTAAACTGGGGACCTCTGTCGGACACGATGTCTGAAGGGATGCCATGTAACCGGACAAGATGGAGTACCAGAAAGTCCGCAGTCTCCGGGGCGGAAGGCAGCTTGGGTAAGGGGATGAAGTGAGCGGCCTTGGAAAAACGATTCACAATCGTCAGAACGACTGTGTGTCCTTTGGATGGCGGGAGACCGGTAACAAAGTCCAGTGCAACATGGGACCATGGGTGGTTAGGAATGGGTAAGGGCCGTAGCAGTCCTGCTGGGGGTCGATTGGGGTTCTTATTACGGAAACAAATGGGGCAGGCAGAAACATATACCTTTGTGTCCTTGTCCATGGTGGCCCACCAGAACTTGCCTCGAAGGACAGCAAGTGTGCGGCCAATACCTGGATGGCAAGTGAGGCAGGTACCATGGTGCCAAATGCAGAACCTCCGAATGCACGTCATCCGGGACAAACAGGACATTAGGAAGCCCCGTCCCTGAGTCGGGATGCTGGCATTGGGCAAGGAGGACACAGGACTCTATCTCCCAGGTGAGGGTAGCCACGATGCGAGACTTGGGCAGGATAGACTCCTCCTCCAGAGCTGGCTGGTCCGTGGTGAAGACTCTGGACAAGGCGTCTGGTTTCAAATTCTTGGAGCCTGGTCGATAGGTAAGAAATAAGTTAAAACAATCAAAAAACAATGCCTACCTGGCCTGCCGGGAGTTCAGCCGTTTTGCCGTCTGGATGTATGTCAAATTTTTGTGGTCAGACCAGACAACAAACGGGTGGATGGAACACTCCAGCCAATGACGCCACTCCTCCAAAGCCAACTTCACCGCTAAGAGCTCTCTGTTTCCCACATTATAGTTCCTTTCGGCTGGAGAGAGTTTTTTGATTTAATTTGATTTTTTATTATTTTTATGACTTTAAGGTGTCTTATTCTAAAATGTATATATTGTTTTGTCACAAGCAGAAATGTGGCAGGTTCTGACTCTATTAAAGACCTTGTGGCGCAACGGTAGCGCATCTGACTCCAGATCAGAAGGCTACGTGT
This sequence comes from Perccottus glenii, assembly GCA_024416835.2. Classification (NCBI taxonomy): domain Eukaryota; kingdom Metazoa; phylum Chordata; class Actinopteri; order Gobiiformes; family Odontobutidae; genus Perccottus; species Perccottus glenii. The sequence continues at coordinate 9,648,291 of CM044561.2, forward strand.
TCAAATCACGTCGGGGTCACGTTGGTGCACTGTCCCTTTAAGAGAATAAGTGAACAGATCTGACCAATCACATTAGCGCTCTGTTCCAAGTGAACATTTTGTCATTAACTTAAGAAACTTCAGTCTTTTCAATCTACTGTACTGACTTTGAAGATATTTATTTCATTTTAGAAGTAGCCTAGTTATAGTAGATATTTGATTAGTAGTTTTTTTTTTTGTTTGTTTTTTTTCTAAACGAGGTACTGGAAAACTGGTCCATGAAGTTTAAACTTGGTCATGAGCTTCGGGTCACAGTGGCAGAGCCTGTCATTGTTTCTCAGGGTGGCCAGACACAATAAGCTGAGCACAACATCAGAGTCGAGTGGTAGTAAGGTAATCAGTTAAAAAAAGAATTAGTTCAAAGCCAAACCGTTTGAATAACTCTAGGTCTCTGGTTTAAACTTTTTTACTAAATAAATTTAAATTATATATATATGGGACTGTCTAATTATATTTTAGTATATTAGCTTGTTTTATAAATCCCTTTTTTAGCCAACTTGATTATTGAATGGATGTCTGGCCCTTAGATAAGCCTACAGCGCTGTCAAATAATGCAACCCCTCCATTTAGTCTCAGAAACGCTTCAGGTCCTTGGGGCTCTGCAGGACTGTGTGTTTTTACTAGTTTAATGACTACTAACCTTTTTTCCATTGATTGCTTATTATGAATGGATGTCTTGAACTGTGTACACTATTTACAAAGGAGAGTGTCTCTAGTGAAGACGAGTTCCCTTTTTGGGGGGGGCCCTGATGGACCGGCTCTCCAGAGATGTCCACGTCGATGTGAGGAGGACAAGCCTGGTGTGCAGTGGACTCCTCTATTTTCAGGAGTCCAGAGGCTGTCTCCACAACAGTGAGCTCTGGCCATTTCTGTCCAAAAGCAATCCTGCAAAAGCCTGTAGTCTGAGTAGGTTACGTACTTCAGGCCAACGCCAACCAATCAGTTTCTACACAGCTTTTGTCTGAGTCATTACAAACGCAACACTGATGATAATAATGATCACATTCAACCATCTCAGTCCTTTATTCTAGTATAAAGACATGCTATAGGCTACACTCTTTAAAAACATTTAAAAAAAATCATCTGAATAAAACTCCATTCAGGTGTAGAGCCGTTAGTGACACTGCTACATTCAGGTGTTGTGGTTGTTGTTCTAGGGTGCAACTCCTTTGTTTTATGTTTCAAAACACTTTTATAAATACTAAGCAACATAAATCAGAGGCCACCTCCTCTGTTCAAATTATTTTATATGATCTATATTATGTATACTATAATCTATTAATTAATGACATCACATCTGGACATGTGTTTCTATTGTTTCGTTTTGTTTCCTACATTTATAATTTAATATGATTTTTATTATTTTTATGACTTTAGGGTGTGTCTAATTCTAAAATATATTCGTTGTATTAATGACCTCAAGGCACAACGGTAGCGTGTCTGACTCCGGATCAGAAGGCTGCGTGTTTAAATCACGTCGGGGTCACGTTGGTGTACTGTCCCTTTAATAGAATAAGTGAACAGATCTGACCAAGCACATGAGTGGTCTGTTTAACGTGAGTATTTTGTCATTAAAAAAATAACCTTCAGACTTTTTAATCTACTGTAATGACTTTTAAGATTTTTATTTCATTTTTTGAAGTAGCCTAGTTACAGTACATATTTGATTAGTATTTTTTTTTAGTTTTTTTTCTAAACGAGGTACTGGAAAACTGGTCCATGAAGTTTAAACTTGGTCATGAGCTTTGGGTCACAGTGGCAGAGCCTGACCTTTTTTCTCAGTGTGGCCAGACTGAGGCCGCTGCTCACACAGGGGTGGCACAGAAACTGATATTATACTATCATTGTTTGTGTCTGAAGTCACTGTAGATCTAGTTTTGCACAAAGTGACTGACACATAGAATTACATTACACAATAAATATAGGCCTGTCTCCCAGACCTGTTCTTTAAATAGTCCTTACCTCTGCTCAACATTACAACTACATTTACATCTAGTCATTTAGCAGACGCTTTTATTATTATTAGATTTGTTTATTTCTTTAGGACAGCGTACAGTCTACATTAAGCCGGAGCAGAGATGCTTGTACCAGATTATAGCTTAACAGCTAATTTCCATCTGTAGTCCTATATTGTACATGTTTTTAGTGGTAGGGGAAACCTTAGTACCCGGAGGAAACCTACGCAGACACAGGGAGAACATGCAAACTCCACACAGAAAGGCCCTGCCCTGGATGGGAATCGAACCCAGGACCTTCTTGCTGTGAGGCAGAAAGGCCCTGCCCTGGATGGGAATCGAACCCAGGACCTTCTTGCTGTGAGGCAGAAAGGCCCTGCCCTGGATGGGAATCGAACCCAGGACCTTCTTGCTGTGAGGCAGGCGTGCTAACCACTTTGCCACTGTGCCGCTGACTTCCAAGTGAGGAAAACAATGAAAATAATTTTAACAACACAAGGAACAAAAAGCATAAGTGTACAAAAAACTAGTCAGTTTAAACCCAGCACAGTATACAAAGCTAAGAATATATTGTTTTGTCACAAGCAGAAATTTCCCAGATTTTGATTCTCTTAATGACCTCGTGGCGCAACGGTAGCGCGTCTGACTCCAGATCAGAAGGCTGCGTGTTCAAATCACGTCGGGGTCATGTTGGTGTACTGTCCCTTTAATAGAATAAGTGAACAGATTTGACCAATCACATGAGTGCTCTTGTCCACATGACTATTTTGTCATTAAAAAAAAAAAGAAACCTCAGACTTTTTCAATCTACTGTACTGACTTGATTTTCACTTTTCTTTTGAAGTAGCCTAGTTATAGTACATGGACTGGACTGTGTGTTTTTACTAGTTTAATGACTACTAACCTTTTTTCCATTGATTGCTTATTATGAATGGATGTCTTGAACTGCCCCTCCTTGAACCGCAACCTTATCGTGGTGGAGGGTTTGAGTGCCCGAATGATCCTAGGAGCTATGTTGTCAGGGCTATATGCCTGGTAGGGTCTCCCAAGGCAAACAGGTCCTAGGTGACGGGCCAGACAAAGAGCGGTTCAGAACCCTTTATGAAGACAAAAAAAGCATTCCGACTGTCAATCAGTATGGAAATAAAGCGCACTCGGTAAAGAGAGGGGTCCTTGAGTCCAGCTGAAACAACAACTTTATCTTCAAAAGTTTATGGTTAAAAGACATGGTGCCAGGGGGTGGTACTGGTCCTGAGTCACCTTTGTAGAAGTCTGTTTTCAAAGACACTCTGGCCGTCCTTTTAGTCTGAAAGAAAACAGTGTTAACCCAGTCCTCTTCCAGACTTTAGATACAAGCTTGTCTCTGAAGGCCTCTGGCAATGATAGAAAAGACAGGACAGTTAATCCGTGGGGATTCCAAGGGTTGTTCTGCTACATATAATATCAGTTTCTGTGCCACCCCTGTGTGAGCAGCGGCCTCAGTCTGGCCACACTGAGAAAAAAATGTCAGGCTCTGCCACTGTGACCCAAAGCTCATGACCAAGTTTAAACTTCATGGACCAGTTTTACAGTACCTCGTTTAAAAAATAAAATAAAAATACTAATCAAATATGTACTATAACTAGGCTACTTCAAAAATTAAATAAATATCTTCAAAATACGTACAGTAGATTGAAAAGTCTGTAATTTCTTTTTTTAATGACCAAATGTCCACTTGGAGCAGAGCACTCCTGTGATTGGTCAGATCTGTTCACTTGTTCTCTTAAAGGGACAGTTCCCCAACGTGACCCCAACGTGATTTGAACACGCAACCTTCTGATCTGGAGTCAGACGCGCTACCGTTGCGCCACGAGGTCATGAATATTATCAGAATCTGCCAAATTTCTGCTTGTGACAAAACAACATATACATTTTATAATAAGACACACCTTAAAGTTATAAAAATAATAAAAAATCATATCAGTTTATAAATGGAGGAAAACAAAAACAAAACAATAGAAAGCACATGTCCAGTGTGTTTATCACTGATGTGAAGTCATGAATTAATAGATTATATTATTGTTACAGCCCAAATAAGTCAAACATATTTAAAAAAGAACACAGTTAATTTCAAAAATAGTTTTTATTCATTTAGTTTTAAGACTGTTAAGTTCTTGTTTTATCTTGATGTTTTACTCTTTTTAGTTATTATTAAAAAGAGACTCCAAAACCTTCCCGTGCCCAAAAAAACAGGAAAGTATCAAAGAAAAGGTGGACCTGGTGAGCCGGCCAAACAGAACATAAAGGAGTGACACCGGGCCAACCCTGTATAGGGCCGTAGAAGCCGGTGCCAACTCCTCTACCACCCTACACAACACAACCCCCCCATTACTAACCTGAACAAAAGAAAGAACGAAAAATCAGACAGCCGGTCCCACCAGGCCAAACAAAAACAAGGCTAGGCTAACCAAGGACTAATGTAGTGTGTGTGGTTCATGAAGCATTGTCGTTTGCTTTCGTCCAGGAGTGTCAAACATACGGCCCGCAGGCCAAATACCGGCCAACCAGAGAGTACAGTGTGATGAATTTGCAAAGTGTGAAAACTACACTAAAGACATTAACAGCAATTTTTTAATAAAATAAATTGCACTTCCTAATTTTGTTCACTGAGGGTCGCACTGATTTAGTTAGAGTACCCAGAACTGAACAGCAGAAGGCAGCAATGGCTTCCTCTTGTTGTTGAAGTGACCCTCTATTGCCCCCTCATTACCCCAAAATGTCTTTGTGTCTATTTCTAATAATCTGTGCCACTAAAACACTCATCACTGAAAAAATACAACAGCCTGCAAGGACAACTGAGAAAAGAGCAGGTGTAGAGTCGTTAATGACACTGATCTAATCAGGTTTAGAGTCGTTAGTGACACTGCTCCATTCAGGTGCAGTGTTGTTAGTGACACTGTTTCATATAGGTAATGTGGTTGTTGTTCTAGCGTGCAACTCTTTTGTTTTAGGTTTCAAAACACTTTTATAAATACTAGGCAACATTAAGCTTAGGCCACCTCTTTTGTTCAAATGTTATTATATAATCTATATTATGTATATTATAATGTATTAATTCAAGACATCACATCACACCAGAGTGATGAACACACTGGACATGTGCTTTATATTTTTTTGTTTTTGTTTCCCTACATATATAAACTGATTATAATAAAATTGACTGATTATATAAAATGATTTTTTTTTTTTTTTTATATTTTGTCACAAGCAGAAATTTGGCAGATTCTGCCACAGTTAATGACCTTGTGGCGCAACGGTAGCGTGTCTGACTCCAGATCAGAAGGTTGCGTGTTCAAATCACGTCAGGGTCACATTGGTGCACTGTCCCTTTAAGAGAATAAGTGAACAGATCTGACCAATCACTTTTCAGGAGTCTCCACAACAATGAGCTCTGTCCAAAAGCAATCCTGCAAAAGCCTGTAGTCTGAGTAGGTTACGGTCTTCAGGCCAACGCCAACCAATCAGTTTCTACACAGCTTTTGTCTGAATCATTACAAACGCAACACTGATGATAATAATGATCACATTCAACCATCTCAGTCACATTGGGGCACTGTCCCTTTAAGAGAATAAGTGAACAGGTCTGACCAATCACATGAGTGCTCTGTTTAACATGTCTATTTTGTCATTAAAAAAAGAAACCTCAGCCTTTTCAATCTACTGTACTGACTTGATATTCACTTTTAAAGTAGCCTAGTTATAGTACACATTTGATAAGTAGTTTTTTGTCAAATAATGCAACCCCTCCATTTAGTCTCGGAAACGCTTCAGGTCCTTGGGGCTCTGCAGGACTGTGTGTTTTTACTAGTTTAACTACTACAAACCTTTTTTCCATTGATTGCTTATTATGAATGAATATCTTGAACTGTGTACACTATTTACAAAGGAGAGTGTCTCTAGTGAAGACGAGTTCTCTTTTTGGGGAGGCCCTGATGGACCGGAGACTCCTCTATTTTCAGGAGTCCAGAGGCTGTCTCCACAACAGTGAGCTCTGGCCATTTCTGTCCAAAAGCAATCCTGCAAAAGCCTGTAGTCTGAGTAGGTTACGTACTTCAGGCCAACGCCAACCAATCAGTTTCTACACAGCTTTTGTCTGAGTCATTACAAACGCAACACTGATGATAATAATGATCACATTCAACCATCTCAGTCCTTTATTCTAGTATAAAGACATGCTATAGGCTACACTCTTTAAAAACATTAAAAAAAAATCATCTGAATAAAACTCCATTCAGGTGTAGAGCCGTTAGTGACACTGCTACATTCAGGTGTTGTGGTTGTTGTTCTAGGGTGCAACTCCTTTGTTTTATGTTTCAAAACACTTTTATAAATACTAAGCAACATAAATCAGAGGCCACCTCCTCTGTTCAAATTATTTTATATGATCTATATTATGTATACTATAATCTATTAATTAATGACATCACATCTGGACATGTGTTTCTATTGTTTCGTTTTTGTTTCCCTACATTTATAATTTAATATGATTTTTTATTATTTTTATGACTTTAGGGTGTGTCTAATTCTAAAATATATTCGTTGTATTAATGACCTCAAGGCACAACGGTAGCGTGTCTGACTCCAGATCAGAAGGCTGCGTGTTTAAATCACGTCGGGGTCACGTTGGTGTACTGTCCCTTTAATAGAATAAGTGAACAGATCTGACCAAGCACATGAGTGGTCTGTTTAACGTGAGTATTTTGTCATTAAAAAAATAAACTTCAGACTTTTTAATCTACTGTACTGACTTTTAAGATTTTTATTTCATTTTTTGAAGTAGCCTAGTTACAGTACATATTTGATTTGTATTTTTTTTTAGTTTTTTTTCTAAACGAGGTACTGGAAAACTGGTCCATGAAGTTTAAACTTGGTCATGAGCTTTGGGTCACAGTGGCAGAGCCTGACCTTTTTTCTCAGTGTGGCCAGACTGAGGCCGCTGCGCACACAGGGGTGGCACAGAAACTGATATTATACTATCATTGTTTGTGTCTGAAGTCACTGTAGATCTAGTTTTGCACAAAGTGACTGACACATAGAATTACATTACACAATAATTATAGGCCTGTCTCCCAGACCTGTTCTTTAAATAGTCCTTACCTCTGCTCAACATTACAACTACATTTACATCTAGTCATTTAGCAGACGCTTTTATCCAAAGCGACTTCCAAGTGAGGAAAACAATGAAAATAATTTTAACAACACAAGGAACAAAAAGCATAAGTGTACAAAAAACTAGTCAGTTTAAACCCAGCACAGTATACAAAGCTAAGAATATATTGTTTTGTCACAAGCAGAAATTTCCCAGATTTTGATTCTCTTAATGACCTCGTGGCGCAACGGTAGCGTCTGACTCCAGATCAGAAGGCTGCGTGTTCAAATCACGGGGTCATGTTGGTGTACTGTCCCTTTAATAGAATAAGTGAACAGATTTGACCAATCACATGAGTGCTCTTGTCCACATGACTATTTTGTCATTAAAAAAAAAAAGAAACCTCAGACTTTTTCAATCTACTGTACTGACTTGATTTTCACTTTTCTTTTGAAGTAGCCTAGTTATAGTACATGGACTGGACTGTGTGTTTTTACTAGTTTAATGACTACTAACCTTTTTTCCATTGATTGCTTATTATGAATGGATGTCTTGAACTGCCCCTCCTTGAACCGCAACCTTATCGTGGTGGAGGGGTTTGAGTGCCCGAATGATCCTAGGAGCTATGTTGTCAGGGGCTATATGCCCCTGGTAGGGTCTCCCAAGGCAAACAGGTCCTAGGTGACGGGCCAGACAAAGAGCGGTTCAGAACCCTTTATGAAGACAAAAAAAGCATTCCGACTGTCAATCAGTATGGAAATAAAGCGCACTCGGTAAAGAGAGGGGTCCTTGAGTCCAGCTGAAACAACAACTTTATCTTCAAAAGTTTATGGTTAAAAGACATGGCGCCAGGGGGTGGTACTGGTCCTGAGTCACCTTTGTAGAAGTCTGTTTTCAAAGACACTCTGGCCGTCCTTTTAGTCTGAAAGAAAACAGTGTTAACCCAGTCCTCTTCCAGACTTTAGATACAAGCTTGTCTCTGAAGGCCTCTGGCAATGATAGAAAAGACAGGACAGTCAATCCGTGGGGATTCCAAGGGTTGTTCTGCTACATATAATATCAGTTTCTGTGCCACCCCTGTGTGAGCAGCGGCCTCAGTCTAGCCACACTGAGAAAAAAATGTCAGGCTCTGCCACTGTGACCCAAAGCTCATGACCAAGTTTAAACTTCATGGACCAGTTTTACAGTACCTCGTTTGAAAAAAAAAAAAATACTAATCAAATATGTACTATAACTAGGCTACTTCAAAAATTAAATAAATATCTTCAAAGTCAGTACAGTAGATTGAAAAGTCTGTAATTTCTTTTTTTAATGACCAAATGTTCACTTGGAGCAGAGCACTCCTGTGATTGGTCAGATCTGTTCACTTATTCTCTTAAAGGGACAGTTCCCCAACGTGACCCCAACGTGATTTGAACACGCAACCTTCTGATCTGTAGTCAGACACGCTACCGTTGCGCCACGAGGTCATGAATATTATCAGAATCTGCCAAATTTCTGCTTGTGACAAAACAACATATACATTTTATAATAAGACACACCTTAAAGTTATAAAAATAATAAAAAATCATATCAGTTTATAAATGGAGGAAAACAAAAACAAAACAATAGAAAGCACATGTCCAGTGTGTTTATCACTGATGTGAAGTCATGAATTAATAGATTATATTATTGTTACAGCCCAAATAAGTCAAACATATTTAAAAAAGAACACAGTTAATTTCAAAAATAGTTTTTATTCATTTAGTTTTAAGACTGTTAAGTTCTTGTTTTATCTTGATGTTTTATTTTTTAGTTATTATTAAAAAGAGACTCCAAAACCTTCCCGTGCCCAAAAAAACAGGAAAGTATCAAAGAAAAGGTGGACCTGGTGAGCCGGCCAAACAGAACATAAAGGAGTGACACCGGGCCAACCCTGTACAGGGCCGTAGAAGCCGGTGCCAACTCCTCTACCACCCTACACAACACAACCCCCCCATTACTAACCTGAACAAAAGAAAGAACGAAAAATCAGACAGCCGGTCCCACCAGGCCAAACAAAAACAAGGCTAGGCTAACCAAGGACTAATGTAGTGTGTGTGGTTCATGAAGCATTGTCGTTTGCTTTCGTCCAGGAGTGTCGAACATACGGCCCGCAGGCCAAATACCGGCCAACCAGAGAGTACAGTGTGATGAATTTGCAAAGTGTGAAAACTACACTAAAGACATTAACAGCAATTTTTTAATAAAATAAATTGCACTTCCTAATTTTGTTCACTGAGGGTCGCACTGATTTAGTTAGAGTACCCAGAACTGAACAGCAGAAGGCAGCAATGGCTTCCTCTTGTTGTTGAAATGACCCTCTATTGCCCCCTCATTACCCCAAATGTCTTTGTGTCTATTTCTAATAAATCGGTGCCACTAAAACACTCAAAAAATACTGAAAAAATACAACAGCCTGCAAGGACAACTGAGAAAAGAACAGAGACTCTGCTCCATTCAGGTGTTGTGGTTGTTGTTCTAGGGTGCAACTCTTTTGTTTTAGGTTTCAAAACACTTTTTATAAATACTAGGCAACATAAAGCTGAGGCAGCCTCCTTTGTTCAAATGATATTATATAATCTATATTATTTATACTATAATTTATTAATTCATGACTTCACATCACACCAGAGTGATAAACACACTGGACATGTGCTTTCTATTGTTTTGTTTTTGTTTCCATAAACTGATATGATTTTTTATCATCTTTATGACTTATGTCTTATTCTAAAATGATTATATCGTTTTGTCACAAGCAGAAATTTGGCACATTCTGACAGTATTAATGACCTCGTGGCGCAACGGTAGCGTGTCTGACTCCAGATCAGAAGGTTGCGTGTTCAAATCATGTCGGGGTCACGTTGTTATACTGTGCCTTTAAGAGAATAAATGAACAGATCTGACCAATCACATGAGTGGTCTGTTCCAAGCTAACATCTTGTCATTAAAAAAGAAACTGTAGACTTTGCAATCTACTGTACTGACCTTTAAGATATTTCTTTAGTTTTTGAAGTAGCCTAATTATAGTACATATTTGATTAGTATTTTATTATTTTTTTCTAAATGAGGTACTGGAAAACTGGCCCATGAAGTTTAAACTTGGTCATGAGCTTTGGGTCACAGTGGCAGAGCCTGTCATTTTTTTTCAGTGTGGCTAGACTGAGGCCGCTGCTCACACAGGGGTGGCACAGAAACTGATATTATACTATCATTGTTTGTGTCTGAAGACACTGTAGATCTAGTTTTGCACAAAGTGACTGACACATAGAATTACATTACACAATAAATATAGGCCTGTCTCCCAGACCTGTTCTTTAACTACCACTTCTAACTTTAGCAGGAAATGTTTGTCTTGTGTAACTGGCCAACAACACATGATTTTTATTTATTTATTTTTCCTTGAGTACAGTCTTTTGATAAAAATACATGATCAGACGTGTTCTTTAACAAACATTTGTAAATCTTGTCTACACAACAAAGAAGCCTCCCATTTGTTTCATCGACAGGTTATCATGGAGTAAATATGTTCCCTTCCGGGTTTTCATATGCATGTCTTTTCTGATCGAATGAACGACTTTTTCTTGGAACAATACAATTCATGTCATTTTTAGTGGTATTTTGCAATGTCACAGTGGCTTGTTTCAGTGCTTCAGTGTATTAACCAGTATCCTTTTGCAATTAAAAGGGTTGGATTTCACTGCTTTGGTCTTTTGTTTAAAACTGTCAAGAGCATTTCAAATATTTGATCAAAGTACTGACACATACATACATTTACTGGTCCATATAACTAATTTAAGGTTAAAAAATAAATTTGGTTTAGGTGGAGGCCATCTCCATCATTAGAAATGGCCAATATACTGTTTGTCGAAGTAACACTGAAGAACGCTTCAAAACATATGCTCACTGGAGAAATAAATAAGAAGCATGATTATCAGTCTTTGTAGGGCTTTTAGCCAGAATTTAAAAATTACAGTTACATGAGGGGCCTTGTAAAACCATATACAACCTCTGAAACCCATGAACTATCCTTATCTATCTTCGATTAAAAATCAACCGTTTATGAAAATTAATAATTTAATGGTAATTTTACACAGTCTTTTTAAATCATATAGACTAATGTAGTGTGTGTGGTTCATGAAGCATTGTCATTTGCTTTTGTCCAGGAGTGTCAAACATGAGAGTACCAGAGAGTACAGTGTGATGAATTTGTAATGTGTGAAAATTACACTAAAGACATTAACAGCAAAAATCAATTGCTCTTCCTAATTTTGTTCACTGAGGGTCACACTGATTTAGTTAGAGTACCCAGAACTGAACAGCAGAAGGCAGCAATGGCTTCCTCTTGTTGTTGAAGTGACCCTCTATTGCACCCTCATTACTCCAAAATGTCTTTGTGTCTATTTCTAATAATCTGTGCCACTAAAACACTCATCACTGAAAAAATACAACAGCCTGCAAGGACAACTGAGAAAAGAGCAGGTGTAGAGTCGTTAATGACACTGATCTAATCAGGTTTAGAGTCGTTAGTGACACTGCTCCATTCAGGTGCAGTGTTGTTAGTGACACTGTTTCATATAGGTAATGTGGTTGTTGTTCTAGCGTGCAACTCTTTTGTTTTAGGTTTCAAAACACTTTTATAAATACTAGGCAACATTAAGCTTAGGCCACCTCTTTTGTTCAAATGTTATTATATAATCTATATTATGTATATTAAGAGCACACAGCCCTCCTCTACCGAGCATTTTGCTCGCCAATGTCCAGTCTCTGGAGAATAAGATGGATGATCTTAGAGCCAGGATAAACTTCCAACGGGACATTAGGGACTGTAACATCCTTTGTTTGTCTGAAACGTGGCTCACGCCCTGGGTCCCGGACGCTGCTGTAACGCCGTCTGAAAACTTCTCTGTTTTACGGATGGACAGGACAGCCGAGGCCGGCAAATCCAAGGGTGGGGGAGTTTGTTTCATGATTAACAAGAAATGGTGTGACCCCAGGAATATCTCCACTCTGTCGCGCTCCTGCTCGCCTCATCTGGAACACCTATCCATTATTTGCCGCCCATCCTATCTGCCTCGGGAGTTTTCATCGATCATCATAACTGCTGTTTACATCCCTCCACAAGCAGACACTGGCTTGGCTTTGTCGGAGCTTCACGATGCGCTCAGCGGCAACATCAACAAACATCCCGACGCTGCTACTATCATCGCTGGGGACTTTAACAAAGCCAAACTCAGGAAAGTCATGCCTAATTTTTATCAACACGTATCCTGTCCAACCAGAGGACCAAATACACTGGATCATTGCTACACTCAGTTTAAGAATGCCTACAAAGCTCGCTCACTACCGGCTTTCGCAAATCGGACCATGCCGCCATTTTCCTTACACCGAATATAAACAACGGCTCGTTCAAGAACCTCCGGTGCAGAGGGTGGTGACGCGTTGGTCCGCCCAATCAGAAGCAACGTTACAGGCGGCTCGATGGCGTAGACTGGGTCATGTTTCGCCAAGCTCATTGGGCGTCCAGCGAGTTCACGGATGTAGCGCTAAGCTTTGTAAACACGCTGGCCGAACAAGCTACGGACAAAATAACTATACGCTCTTTCTCTAATCAGAAACCGTGGGTGGACAGATCAATCCGTGCAGCAATAAACAAACGCACTGCTGCTTACAACGCCGGCCTTCTGTCGGAAACATGAGCGAGTACAAAGCATCGTGCTATGCTCTCCGACACGCAGTAAGTGCCGCAAAAACACAGACACAGGGAACGCATTGAGTCACATTTCCAGCTAAATGACTCCCGACGCATGTGGCAAGGACTAAGGACCATCTGTGACTTTGGAAATAAATCCTCTACAGAGGTGAGAGCAGATCCGTCGCTGGCTGACGAGCTTAACACTTTCTACGGCCGGCCAAAGCAATCAAAGCAGTGTGAGTCTGCCGATCAGCGCGTCAGGAAGCAGCCGTCAGAGCAGCGATCATCATGCCATCACCGTGACGGAGGACGAGGTTCGAAAGGCACTAAAGCGAGTGAATGTAAGGAAAGCAGCTGGACCTGATGGGATTTCTGGCCGTGTTCTGCGGTCCTGCGCTGATCAGCTCGCTGGTTTGTTTACATCCATTTTTAATGAGTCTCTTGCCACATCGGTGGTTCCACCCCATTCAAAAATCGACCATCATCCCTGTACCAAAAACAATAAACCCTCTTGTCTAAATGACTATCGTCCAGTTGCCCTCACATCAATAGTCATGAAGGTCTTTGAGGACTGGTTAAAACGTCATCTGCTCCTCCATCCCGGATACTTTGGACCCCTTCAGTTTGCTTATCGCCTAACAGATCCACAGATGATGCCATCTCTCACATCCTGTACTCTTCTCTCACACACATTGACAGCAATAACAGGAACTATGTAAGACTGCTATTTATTGACTATAGCTCAGCTTTTAATACTATAGTCCCCATTAAGCTAGCTTCCAAACTCATAGACCTCGGACTGAATCCTTCACTTTGCAACTGGATCCTTGATTTCCTCACCGGCAGACCTCAAGTGGTGAAACTAGGCCAGTACACCTCCAGCTCCATCACACTGAACGTAGGAGCCCCACAGGGCTGTGTCCTGAGTCCCCTGCTCTACTCCTCTACACACACGACTGCGTGTCCTCGCACAGCTCCACATCCATTATCAAATTCGCTGATGATACTGTGGTTCTGGGCCTCATTCACAACAACAATGAGACCGCATACTTGGATGAAGTAGGGAAATTAACATCATGGTGCCAGGACAACTGCCTCTCCCTGAATGTGAGCAAAACAAAAGAACTGATTGTAGACTTCAGGAAGACGCAGCAGCAGCCCTACACTCCTCTTATGATAAGCGGGACCCCTGTGGAGAGGGTGAGTAGCTTCAAGTACCTTGGTGTAAACATCTCTGAGGACCTGACTTGGACTACTCACACTCAAACTCAGGTAAATAAAGCCAGGCAAAGACTGTACTATCTGCGACAGCTGAGGAAATTCAGGGTCTCACCAGCAATCCTGAAAACTTTCTATTCTGGAGCTATAGAAAGTATATTGACTCAATGTATCTCTGTGTGTATGGGAACAGCTCCAGTCAAGACTGCAAAGCCCTGCAGAGAGTTGTGCGCTTAGCTGAGCGCATTTCAGGGTCTGCTCTCCTCTCTGCAGGACATCTACCACAAACGCTGCAGAAGCAGAGCTGCAAAAATCACCAAAGACTCCACCCACCCCAGTAATCATATTTTCACTCTGCTGCCATCTGGTAGCGCTACCAGCCTGATGGCAAAAACTGAGAGACTTAGGAGGAGTTTTTTCCCACAGGCCATCAGGCTCTTGAACTCTAAACCAGCTACCTCACATTGACACACTGACAGTGTCACTCTGTTTTGCTACAAACTGTTTTGCACATTTGCTTCCTGCACCTTCATGTGATTCTTAATATTTAAGACCACAGCTAAATGCATATATGCACATTGTACATCCCTGTACATTTTTTAATATTTTAAGTCTACAGTTTACATTCATGTACATTATTTGCGATCTAGATTTATTCCCACATTACACACTTTTTATATTTTTTAGATTTTATTCTTATATTTTTTATTGTTTACTTTTATCTCATTCTTGCATAGCTACATTTATGTATATTTTCATCTGTGTGTTTTCCTAATAATTGCACTGTCCATGGAGCGGACCTGACTCACATTTCACTGCTGGTTATATATGCTGTATATAATTTTGTACGTGACGAATAAAAATCTTGAATCTTGAATTGAATAATGTATTAATTCAAGACATCACATCACACCAGAGTGATGAACACACTGGACATGTGCTTTATATTGTTTTGTTTTTGTTTCCCTACATATATAAACTGATTATAATAAAATTGACTGATTATATAAAATGATTTTTTTTTATTATTTTTATATTTTGTCACAAGCAGAAATTTGGCAGATTCTGCCACAGTTAATGACCTTGTGGCGCAACGGTAGCGTGTCTGACTCCAGATCAGAAGGTTGCGTGTTCAAATCACGTCAGGGTCACATTGGTGCACTGTCCCTTTAAGAGAATAAGTGAACAGATCTGACCAATCACTTTTCAGGAGTCTCCACAACAATGAGCTCTGTCCAAAAGCAATCCTGCAAAAGCCTGTAGTCTGAGTAGGTTACGGTCTTCAGGCCAACGCCAACCAATCAGGTTCTACACAGCTTTTGTCTGAATCATTACAAACGCAACACTGATGATAATAATGATCACATTCAACCATCTCAGTCACATTGGGGCACTGTCCCTTTAAGAGAATAAGTGAACAGGTCTGACCAATCACATGAGTGCTCTGTTTAACATGTCTATTTTGTCATTAAAAAAAGAAACCTCAGCCTTTTCAATCTACTGTACTGACTTGATATTCACTTTTAAAGTAGCCTAGTTATAGTACACATTTGATAAGTAGTTTTTTGTCA